>OX244037.2:54053141-54647196 GCA_945859785.2 Tridacna gigas | reverse complement strand
TGAGAGAACATCGTCTCCACACTGACAGTCTGTGGAGTTGACAACAGAATGGAAAAGCATAAATTGTAAAGGCCAATATAATGAGTATTTTTGTATAGCCTTGGTTTCATGGTTTTTTATGGATTGAAAGGAGATAATTTTCAAAGGACTTTCTGCTTCATATTTTCTTCCTTTACGTTGCTTTGGCAACAAATCATTGGTAACAACCAAAATGAGCAGCGTGCAACAGCAGGGAATATTTCTGGAAAGTGAAAAAATCCACAATGGCCAAGCAATTAATCATTTTTCTTTCATTTTCATGAGACTCCAATACAAACAAACAAACAAATCTAGAGCGAACACAAGGTTTTTTCAAAGATTTGACCTGGTGACCTAGTTTTTGATTCGGTACGACCCATTTTCAAACTCATCAAGACATCATCAAGACAAACATTCTGACCAATTTTCAAGAGTATTAAAACTAAAAATTAGAGCGTACAGAGGGTTTTTCAAAGATTTGATCCAGTTTCCTAGTTTTTGACCAGACATTACTTTTTTTCTAAATTATCAAAGAAATCATCAAGACAAACATTCTGACCATTTTTTATGAGTATTACATTGAAAATTTGACCTCAAGCGGAAATGTAAATTTTTCCACCAAAGATTTGACCTGTTGACTTAGTTTTTGACAGAGTATTACCTATTTTAATCAAAGCACTGATGGCCTGTGCATCAGAACGGGTGAAGAGGTAGGAAAATGAGGCCCAGAAGTTCAAAGTTGCTATCACATTTGTACAGACAAATAAAAAAAATATCTACATGTCTCACACTGACAGTCTGTGGAGTTGACAACAGAATGGAAAAGCATAAATTTGTAAAGGCCAATATAATGAGTATTTTTGTATAGCCTTGGTTTCATGGTTTTTTATGGATTGAAAGGAGATAATTTTCAAAGGACTTTCTGCTTCATATTTTCTTCCTTTACGTTGCTTTGGCAACAAATCATGGTAACAAACCAAAATGAGCAGCGTGCAACAGCAGGGAATATTTCTGGAAAGTGCAAAAATCCACAATGGCCAAGCAATTAATCATTTTTCTTTCATTTTACCACACTCAGTCTATAGGTTGAAATAGTAACCATGTCCTTTGAGCAACGACAAGGAAAAACACAAAGTCTTTAAAGGCTAATATCACAGAGCACGATTTGGTGTCTGAGAAGTCAATCGTTTACGTATTTCTGTTTAATTTTAAGATTTGGTTTCTATGGCAACAAATAAAAAGATGTTTGCATTCCGGCGCCATTGCTCGGTTGATTTTCAGCGAAAACACAAAGTTGAATAAGGGGCATAACTTGATAGTTATTTACCCTTATTGTTTATGTTTCCCTTTTGATAGTTAACACCTTGTCCAATTTTTAAGTGAACATTTTCAGTAATAACAAAGATATTGTAAAATGTCAAATATTTTGCATGACGACGAAATAAACGACGAAAATGATGACACTAGGGCTATGAAAATACCATGTCTCTAAAAGCAGCTGAGCTAAAATTTCTCAGTCGGAAAAGGGGAATAACTAATTAAATTGCCAAAATATTTTGATGGTTACCTACCCCTGTTGTACTGAATAAAATCCCCTTTTAATAGTTATCGAAAAGTTCAAGTTTGAAGTAAGTATCTTCATTAATGACACATATGATAAAATGTCAAAGGTTCTTAAAATTTAAAGCAATAAAAAGGGGGCGTAACTGTGTCAAAAATATTTTGATGGTTACCTGCCCTGTAGTATGGATACCCCTTTGACAGTAAATAACTTGTACAAGTTTGAAGTAAATATCTTCAGGAATAACAGAGATATTAAAAATGTCAAAGTTTTTGCACGACGACAATGACGCATAGACTTTGACAATAGCATGACGCTTTTTTGTAAACAGATGAGCTAAAGACTACCAGTTGAATAAAATCATAAAGATGATACAAGACTGCTCAAGGTACATTTCTATAAAAGTTTTGTCAAAATATCTGCTGTAAATGCCACTTTTCAACTTTCGCATTGAAAGTCTATGGAATCTTTAAGTTCTCGTGATCAACCAATTTGGAAAGCAGACTTTCATGAACAAGAGGGCCGTTGGACCTAAAGCCCTCATCTGAGTAAAGTCATCTAGGATTGATAAATTTAAAGAGCTCCTAGTTTTGATTATGGAAAACACAAATGAGCCATGCTCTGGCAAAAGGGGGTTTAACGCATCTCCGTGATCCATCAATCCAAACGGGCCGTCATATATTAATGGATCCATAAAATCCATTTTGTGGAGCAACCGACTGAATCATAAGGTGCACTGGTCCTTTGACATGCAGAAACTTTGCCAAAAGCAAAAAGTTTCGACCCATGTCAGCCTAAATACCTATGATGATCGAGATCAGATTGCACTGAATGTCAAATCTGATCTTCGATATAAAACGCCCACCAGTAACTTAACTCTTCACCACACATTCTCGAGTTTTAAGGACTCCAAGGATATAGCCTCATGAAAACCTTTTGGAAAAAAAGAAAATGCTTTCTTTTTTCCTGCAAGGTTTTCTGCACTTTCACAGCCAATAACCAACATTTCAGCTAAATCTAACACGTGATCGGCATGTCTGTTTACAAGTAACACGTAACTCCAAAGTATTTAGGGTAGAACCTTTCCCAAGTGTAAGCATTTATTGATTAATTCAAAATGAAAATTAATTGAAATGAAAATTAAATGACAATCTTCTTTACTTACAATTACAAGCTTTTCTATTCGTTTATAATAAACGCACTCAGAATTATCATAGCAGAGTTTGACATATTTAGTTTAAAAATGTAAAAAAAAAAATCATGATTATAGATCTACTCTGTTTTAATTTGGTTCGAATGATAATCTATCGCGTTTTCAATCGTATTGCAGTCATAAAACGGCAAAAGCTCACATTTTTATGTATTTTTCCAATTCTTCTGAAGCCGTTATCGGAGTAAAGTACATGGCTTGTATCGAGAGTTTTAATGAGGAGAAGCAGTATATGATTAGAGCAGTGTTGTAAAATTTATTGCTGTCATGATACAATTTAAATAAACATAAAAAAAGAATATATATATATATATATATATATATATATATATATATATAATATATATATATATATATATGAGCCATGCTCTGGCAAATGCATCTCCGTGATGCATGATACCAAGCAAGTCATCACATGATCATGGATCCATAAAGTCCATTTTGTCTAACAACCAACTTGATCATGAGGTACACTAGTCCTCTGACATACAGAAAACTGAACGATAGCGAAAAGTTTCGGTCCAGGTCAGCCTGCGCGGACTGCGCAGGCTGACCTGGTCGATACTTTTTGCAGATGCATTTAGCCCCTTTTTCACACAGCACGGCTCATATGTATATTCAACGTCACTTTACACCTGACATACATACATTGCTATTTTGGTGCTTTGCAATTTTTTCTAAATACAGTTTGCCGAGCCCAGTATCTCAGTAACATACAGGGCTTGTAACCAGTGTGTGCCTGGTTCACATCCCAAGAGATTTTTTTTCTAAACAGTGATGATAGTTATTGTGACAGGATCCTTCTCTCACCACTGATCACCTTTTTGACGAAGATTATGTAAGAAAGCAGCCAGTAGCTTCCGAAAGAATATTGCGCCAAGTTCTGGTAAGAAAAACTCAAGGAAAGCATGTATAGGTGGAATGGGGGCCGCCGAATAAATGGAATAGATTTTAAAATGGCGTTGAACACCACAATACAAACAACAACGAAAGAATGATACTCCCACGTGACTCATGAGATGATGCCATGATTTTGTGATTACAAACCAATACGTTAACCACAGAGCTATGAAAGGTTCTGTCGGGAACAGAAACTAAAACCAGACCTGGTGTACGTGACTTGCACCATGAACATTGGACGTAAAGACTCAAACTACTTGACTTTCAGTTCATATCGCGCGCTATCTTATCTGTAATATTGTCAAATTCCACCGTTCATTCAACTTGTCAAAAATGACTGTTTATGCCCAAACCTGGCTTAACTTTTGAGACATATTTTTGACACGAAGTATCTTTAAAAAAAAAAGAAGACAAACGGCATAAGAGGTACTAGACCATGAATATTAAATCACTTTTGTGGCTCAATATAAAGAGGGAAAATGAATGCCCTCCTTTTCTCTTTGTCTTGTATACAGTTTAAAGGTAAAATCAGTTTGATTTCATTTTCAAAATTAAATGTTAATCAAATTTTGAAAAAGGACAATTACTGCTAAAATGCACGTTTCTGAAAATAAATGTACAACGTGGGACGGCTTGGTCATACATCCAAGTAAAAACGTGTAGGCTACAGCGTCTCCACGTCTCCTTATTTCAGAGTTTTTGTAGAAAGGTAACAATCTTGTCAGGGGGATTTTTCTTTATCGTCATTGTTGACTTTGGCTATCTGTCACTTTATCTAACTAAACCTGTCCAAACTTCAAACCTGCTCCATGTGATCAGTCTGATTATAGTTACCTGGTTATCAAACCGGAACATTTATTGACACATGTATAGCAAGTCCTATTGCTGATAACACCAAGAGGAGACCTTCAGTAATTCGGGCAGATACAATGTGGAGTATCCGTAGCAATCAACTTTGAAAAAAAAAGAAACATTGTGACAAATGCCTCAGATGTCCGGTATATCTACCACTGATTTCTTTCATTTTACCAGGGTCAGTATTTACTAACTATTCTTAAGAACATTTTAGTCTTATTCTCCAGATTTTTTTGCAGTTGAAAGCAGCACACCTTCTGATTAGCTAAACCAAAATGTTGTACTATTTTCAAAGTCTATAATTAGGCCAAGTATTTGCTTGAAAATGGTTTGTGAATACGGACCCAAATTGTATTTCTGTTTCTGTATAATACTTTACATCACTATCAATGCCTCTTGTTAAAGATCAGAGTTTACAACGACGAGATCATACTACGTATCTATATTTTTTGTTTTTTCTTCAGATTTCTATCATAGCCGTCAAAATATTACGACATCCCCAAAGTGGAATTCTGAAAATAGAGATTTCAGACTCGCTGAGGTATGCGACATTCTCTGAAAAAAAGAAATAACACAAGTGGTACTTGTTTTCTTCCAACTTTTCAACAAACTCCAACACTTTAAAAATCATCTCATTTACCTATTATGAAGCTGGACATATGAAAAAGTAGGACACTTGGAAACACAAACGTTTACTTTTTTCTGTGGGAAAATAATCTACGGAATAAGACAGTGTTTACGATTAATGTACCGATTTTGAATGTTGAAGCGTGTTCACAGAGATCAAACTCCGCAAATATGCAGACAGGTCGAGGTCGAGACCCATACGCCAATTGGTCCCAATTACCACGATATGAACTAAGAGTAGTTTAATGTAAACTGCAATTAAGATACACATATGTACCAGTACATCCAATTTTGCATTAAGCTGTATATCTTGCACTAAATTTACCCCCAATTATGTAAAGCTGGCTGGTTTACATAATGTTAAGTTGAATGAAGGCAAGGGGATTTCCAGCGATATCAAGGCACATGGCAGTAAATACATTTAGATATTTATAATACTCAAACTTTGCTGAGAATCACATTTCATAATGTATGCTACTTTTATTAAGTTGTGACGACATGACAATTGATTCTTTTTCGAATCGTTTAGGTAGGTTAGTTTAGTTTCAGTGTAATTAGAATAATGATTATTGAGGTGTTCATTGGTACGTGAATGTGGCCAACAGAACGTAACTGTCGAGAATCAACATTTTTGTATTGCAGCCTGAAGGCTGGAATCGGTAAAATAAAAGGTTTGTGGGTTTTAATTAAGTTTATAGCGTGTATGGTGCCCTCGGGCATTGCTTATGGCCTGACATCGCGACCGCATGCTGCCGATAAGCCCACTGACGTGATGATAAGTGCTTAGCCCCGTTTCTGAATGAGAGTCTGCCCGAGCTACCGAACATTTGCTGGTTAAGCTTGGCGACAAGAAATGGCAATTTGTAGCATATAGCATCCGTTTTTAGTAGGATTTAAATCCAGGGACCTTGCTGGCCAATCCAATCGCATAATGATGCGCCTGCTGAAGAAACCGGTTTGTGATGTGGGCCCCATGTGCACAGGCATTATCATCCATCAGGATGAAATTTAGACATATGGTACCTGCATACAGGTAATTATGAACAGCCAACATTTCATTGGCGTATCTCCCACTGTCTGTTTCTTGTTAACAATGACGTGCACGTCCATTTCCCCTAAGGGCAAATGCATTCCAAATGTGATAAACACCGTTTTCATGAGTAAAATGTATTTAGTTACATTAAAGGGTTATTTACAACTAAGCTATATGATTAATGCATGCATTCAGGCCAAACTGAGAAGGTGCTATTCTCTGCGGCTCATTTCTTTAAGATTTTGTCTTCAGAAGACTCTAGTTCAGTTCGCGCTGATGCCGCTAGTTGCGTAGGTGTGTCTTTAAGCAAGGCACAGTAGAGTCCCATCACGGTACTAATTAAAACCCAGGAAAGACAAAAAAGAAGTTATGTCGCAGTTATATATCATGTTGATTGGGTTTTAACTCTTAAAGGTAATTTCCACAACAGTTAGAGCAAAATTCAGTGTGTAAGAAGCTAAAGATGTATTGTTGTCCATGAATTAGGAGGCTTCAGGTCGTGCCTTGATATTGATGTGTACTATTCGTAACAGTAGGTATAATGGGGAGTCTCCTGAACTCGTTAACAGATGTCAAAATTTTGGCCTTGTCCAGATTACAAGCATTTGCAGAAGACAAAAGAAATGTGAATCAAATTTATTTTGGTAACGGTAGAAAACATTGTGGAAAAGGTGAAAATGCTGGTTACCAGCATTTTCTCCTATTCCCACAATGTTTTCAAATGCTTGCTATCTCAATGTCGTTAAAAGTCAGTATTATGTGGTAAAGGGCTAAAGGTGAACTTCATATTGAGATCGACCAAACTGAAGTGGGTAGGATGCTAGACATGTTTAGGTATGACCAGGGTCAGTATTCACCAACCTTTGTAATGAACGTTCTTAGTCTTATTCTCTTTTTTTTTTCTAAATTTGAAAGTAACACAAATTCTGAGGGGTGAAAGCAATAGGATTATCCAATCAGAAGTTGAATTACAAATTTGGAACATTCTGAAGACTAAGAACGTTCTTAAGAACGGTGGATACTGACCCAGAGTTAATTTTTCTGCCTTATTATGTTCGTGAAAAAAAAGTGTAATGATGGGGGACAGTTTTAGGATAAATATTCACACTGAGACCAACCCTGTATACAAGTGTAAGCCAAATTCTAGATAGGTTAATTCATATCTAGGCTTCAAGTCCTGTCGAATATTGTTCTACATTATACGCAGCAGTAGGTATAGTTGCAGAGGGCTCCATTCAGGGTAAAATTCGCAATGAGATCGAAAAGGGCGGTATAGTTACGATTTTAGATACGTTTATGTATGAATAGGGTTCAAGTCCTGTCAGGGTACTATGTTTAATTACTTTCCTTTCACAGCGTTGTTTATTGTTGATACAGTAAGATGGTTTATATTATCAAAGGAAAAGAAGCCATTCCTGTTTTTTTTTTTTGGCTTATCGCTATCACTCTGAAATACGTTTGCGTATCTTTACAATATGTCTTCTTTATGTCACTTGCACTGGGTTAGAGTTGGACAAACATGTGTTGTGTAGTCAGAGGTTGAATGTGAAAATAGAAGTCACAAATATTACTACTTGTTTCCTTGCTCACTTAACCCTTTCCTACATTTCGGTTATGTCATAAAATACCCAGCAATATACACCAACACAAAGTCGTGCAATTATAGATTTTACGTTAAGTGGCAAGTCAATTTGTTTAAATTTGTTCACTTGCTCACCCTACCCTTTTCTACATTTAGATATCAAATGTATTATCAAATATCTACTAACTACTCAACTTATACCAACACAAATCATATTATTACAGATTGTACATAAAGTCGCCTACCAAATCTTAAAACTTGTTTATTTGTCCACTCTAACCTTAACATTTAAATATCAACTATAGTATAAAATATATACTACCGGTAAAAAAAATGGACAAAAATGTGTGGTCTTTATCTTTTATTTATATAAAAGATAAAGACGTTCACATTTCACAACTGAATTGCATGCATTCCTCAAAATAATGCACATGGAGCGCCTTTATATTTTATTTTCAACAGTCTAGAAAAAACAGTGAAGCAAAGTGTTTTTTACCTTGATTTTACATCCTCAAATGCAAATTTTGGGTTCTAGATTCGCGGTGAGACATACGTTGGTCGTTTCTGCACATTTACATGTGTAAAAAAGAAAAATACTTTTTTTTTTATAAACTCAAAAGGGAGGCTTTTGTTTTCTTTTATGTATATATATTTATTTGAAACAGGACATTCTCTTTGACCATTCATGATGTGTCATATTACCAGTGGAATATATCAATATATATCCAACCTTTGTTATGTATCTTATTCATGCCAAGACTGGTCTAAATGTCTCGCTACCACATATATAACTTATATTTTTTCATTGCCTACAAATACAGTTCCGCTGCAAGATAAACAGGCATATAGAATAGAAGAATGCACAGTGTAGATTTGAGATCAGACTGTCCGCTCTGCACTGTCTGATCTTGATCTACACTATCCTAAAAAGCTTCTTGTGTTGTCAGCAGTAAGGAAAGAGCTAATTGTACATGTATCTGCTAACATTACGCTTTGTCAATGGGTTATCAGTGCAGTAGATAGTACAACCTGAAGATGGCCTCTAACAGTTTATACAGACATGCACAATCATATCGACCCATACAGCTTGTGTCATGTAGTGATAAAATTGTTTGTTTTGATGTATAGTTGGCTTTAGAAATGATAGCAAATCCTTCTTAAGCCTTTTGTTTTGTTTTCAAAGAGTGAGAAAATGGAAACATATATTGGTGTTTTTATGCCACTTTCAACATTATTTCAGCCATATCACGGGCAATTCTGGCTCTCTTATTCATATATGTCCTGAGTTTCACCAATACAACTAGGCTAGGGCTTTAATGCGTCTTTGATAAGAAAATTCCCGAGTTAATCTCCGTGCTAACGAGAGGCAGACGGACAGACGGACAATCAGACAGACAATCAGACAGACAGATGGACAAAAAGATTTTAAAACTTTTAAAGAATCCTTTGCTCGGCCAAAATATCCTAAACTATCGATAGAATGTTGCAGTGGTGCTCCAAACAAATGTTGTGAAGATAAACTACAAAACATACACCGAGAACACATAAATAGTGAAACTGACCGCCGGTTGTTTTTTGTACGAAATGTTAGACCTACAAGTATTTGACATAGTATTTTCATCAGAAACGTTTTGGTTGAACTGTTTCGTGATTTCTGGACGCAACAATGAAAGCAAAACAATGTTTTTTTTTCCCATTACATTAGGATGTATCTGACAATATTGAATACGGACTGTTTCCTTCTCATGATAAATAGTACAAACTCGAGCTCACATCGAACATCAACCGTATAAAACTTTCGATTCGGAATACGATTTGACTCCTGTCTTCGCCTGAAAAATTTTATTATAACTATATTCTCTTTCCCCTCTATTAGATTTAAAAAAAAAAAAGGAAAAGCATTAACAAAATACACACAAAAATAAAGTAGACGAACTATTACAAAGATTACGAAGTTCAGCATTTTGCATAGTGAGTGAGTGAGTGAGCGTAACCAATCAACCGACCGACCGTCAGATCGACCGATTGAATTAAGTCCCATGCATTGATACATTACCTATCCATCAGAATAGTTTACATAAAATTTTATGACAAAATAAAACCAATATATGACCATATCGATTTTGTTCTTTTTGTTATTTCTGCTGGACCCAAAAATAACATTTCCAGCAGCGATTTGTTGTATTGAAGGCGTTATTATTTTCTTTGTTATTTGTTTCTACTCTGCTAACACAAATCCACTCTGCATAAAATGAACAACAGTATACATGTATTTAGAATGACCTAGAGTGTTGTGTACTTCTTTGATACGAGCCATGCTTTGTGAAACAGAGGTTTAACGCATCTGGAAAATGCATCGGCCCATGTCACTCTGCGCAGTCCGTCCAGGATTACATAAGTCGATTTTTTTTCCATATGTAAATTATCTGCATATCAAAGAACCACTCCTCATCATTGTTCAATCAGTTGTTAGACAAAATAAATGCTATGGATCAGTAACTGTGTGATGATTTGCTTGGTACAATACACCACGAGATGCAGCAAACCCCCTTACACAGAACATGGACCATGTGTCTTAGAAATCAAGTAGAAGCATTTTCCTCATTAGAAAAAAAAGATCAGCCACTTCTTCCGGAATTTTATTTTGAATGCCAGGAGTGTTCGAAACCACCTGACACTTTGACTCGAAGGTCTTTCAGGGTTTGTTTTTAATTTTTTTTTTCGCTATGTTTGTTTTTTTTTACCAAGTTACCCCTACCTTTAATACATACAGGATTGCAGAGGTTTTTTTTATCATCGACTATGATAACATTGACCTGACATCTGTGGCTTTATCCTATATACTTGTTTCAAACTTCATCTCTCGACCGCGTGATCATTCTGTTGATAATGATTCGGTTATCTTACCAGAACAAGTACACACTTGAATACCTTCGCGCTCTCTTATCACAAGGACACGAAATAACTGATTTCAATAGCTAGGACGACGAGTACACATGTATTGATAGTTTGAATTTTATAGGGAACCCCTGAATTTTGAATTATCTTGAAAAATCAAATACCGATTGTTATGATACTGTTCAAAGTCTTTAAAAATGCTCCTCTAAACTCTCACAGCGAAAATTAGAAGTTTTCTTCCGCAAAACAAAGCATTTTACCCATTCCAGCAGTGTTAATTTTTTGTTCTGAAGCTTTACTTTTTCCCAATATATAGATAGTATATCGCACAGTGATCAGACGAGCAAACCTAACGGGACAAGAGCATGACGTCAGTACCTCAAGTTAAACATGCTGGAATGGGCAAAATGCTCTTTCTTGCCGAAGAAAAACTCTAGTTTTCACTGTGAGAGTTAGAAGGGTAATTTTAAAAGACACTGAAAAGTTTCATAAAAAATGATACGAGATTTTTCCGAGATATTTCAAAATTCAGGGGGTCCCTATGAACTTGAAAGTGTACCTATACGTCTATTCTGTTTGTTTGGAGTTAATCGACATTTTCAAAAATAGGAACATGTAGCAGTTTGGAGTTTTTGACAAAAATAACTATGTTTCCCTTTAAAGTGACATTAAAGCTTATTTTAGCTGGGAGAGAAACATTTGATATTTTGTAAGGAGAGATCATAAAGATGTGACTGTTTACCTTTTTCTAGGGAGAAACAATATAATGTTAAAAAATGCCTTCAATGAGACTTAAGGACATATATGACAAATTCTTCCAGCGGACAGATTTTTTTTAAACTTTGCACATACAAAGCTCTTCATGCCTCTTGTAGATTACAATGAACAAAAAGGGGGGTCCCCGTGCTCGTTTCTGAGAAATTTGCTTTTGAAAAAGGTATATACAGTTCCAAAATTCAGCATATACTGGATTTAACACACTTTCCTTTAATAGTCAATTAAACAGGAAAATTACCAGAAGAATATACAAATATACATCACTTTAAAGAAAAATAATTCATTTTTGCACAAAAAACATATAAAAGCCTGGTTTTAAGCATGGTAAATGTACCAACATGCATCTTATATATAGACCATTGAGTTAAAAAGGGAGATAATTTGAACGGGTTAAGGGTTAATCTTCAATAAAAACATACTTTCTAACGGACAGATTTTTTTTAAAATTTCCACAATCATAGTACTTATAAATCTAGACAATAAGAAAAAATAACAAATGGCACCTACCCGTGCTTCTTTCTCCAGGAAACACTGATGAAGGTCACTATGGAAGTTAATTTTTTCAAGGAAAACTATATAATAGAAGCTCAGCAGACATAGTGGGAAAGAAGAAATCGCTCAGGCTCATTGAACGCGATTTCTCCTTTTTCCACATTAATTTTGGATCCTATACTCATTCAAAAAATGAACATAGCCTATATACCTCAAATTCATATCAAACCTATCATTATCTACATGTAGTTCTTTTTTTATAAATTTGCACACATGATTATGGCCATACGGCTCATAGAAATACAAAAAAAAAAAAAATGTCTGTGGAAAAAAATGGGATAAAAGCTTGGCAGACATGATGGAAAAAGGAAAAATTACTCAGTAGAAGAAATTTCTCCTTTTCCCACAGTATTTTTTCAAAGAGGAAATAGCTATACTTCAAGAAATAGGTATACTTCAACAGCTTCAATTTTCTGCCTGTTTCATTGTTTGCTGTGTAACTGGACTTTTTTTTTTCCAGCTAGTACTTTACCAGTCATATCATCCTTACACTGGCAGGCCAGTTTTGATGCCATCACCTTAATCCTGAAAGGATAGCATGACAACTGGCCTGCCAGTGTCAGGAAAATGTGACTGGTCAAGAACTGGATGAAGAAAATAAGTTCAGGAAACACTGGCCTGAGAACCTTCACTTAGAATGACTATAAGATACCATACCTCACATACCTCACATTAGGCTGCAAGTTTTGCAAAAATTAGGGAAAAAAAAATATATATGAGAAAATGGCTACTTGTGAGAATTTAGCAAAATGGCATACTATTTTTCATAGTAGTTTTTCAAAAAATGAACATATCATTACAACTTGCATCTACATGTAATTCAATCACATGTTCAATCAAATTGTTACTGTAATATAACTGCATATTTACGCAGGGATAAGCCCTGCTCTTGCAACCCTAAGGAAGAAGGCTTTTGAAAACATTGTGGGTAAAGGAGAAAATGCTTGAAAGAAGCATTGTTTCCTTTTCCTACAATGCTTTCCAACCCTGCTAGAGATAAATCCCATTATTTGAACAACAACCACTTTATTGTCTGGAAAATGTTTTCAATTTGGAATGGTCAAAATCTGTCATCTGGTAAAGAGTTAAACCCTTGTTGGATACCTCAATCATGTTTGTTTTCATTGAAATAATTATAAACTCTTTCAATAATTGATCTCACTGATGTCACTCTTGTTCCGCCATTACCTAACTTTTCTCTACAGAGTTGGGACAAGCCGTCTAAACCACCACGAGACACTGCAAGTTTTAGGTGACTAAAATTCAATCCACTAGATGCAATTTTCTTTGCCATTTGACGTGATACAATCTTTTCTGCTATCAGAATGTCTAAACTTGATAAATTCTCATCAGTTTTTATATTATGAAAGTAAATTTGAACAGATGACTTTGTTGTTGCACTGGCCTGTTCAAAGTGTGTGTCTGAGACATTGCCAGCATTAATAACTTTCTCAAGACTTTCCACATCTGCTAAAGCATTGTGTGCTGCATAGTTTTCATTCAGTACCACAGATACAATATTTTGTTGTGAGTATGAGTCCAGGTCTGGATACACCGTTTTCAGCAAAGGTAAAGTATCAATGATTCCAACAACAACTTCCTGAAAAGCATTTAGCAGTTTACATGAATTCAGAGCCCTTAGTAGACGTGGAAAGTCAAATCTGACAAAGTTATGACCAACAAGAATGCAGGGCTTTCTTTCCTCCAACCAGGATAGAAAGAGAGTAAGTGATTCTTGCAGTGAAAGTGCATCTACAGGACTTCCATGATAATACATAACATTGCCATGAACCGTTAAACCAGTCACTTGGGATGCTGCAGGAGATATTGATTTCACAGGCATGATATATTTGTTAAAACTTTCTCCATTACTAATTGCTGCAATCTGTGTCAAATCACATAATTTATGGAGAGAGGTAGTTTCAATATCACAAAAGATCTTACAGTCTGATATATTTTCAATGCATCTAGAAACAGGTGAAACAACAGCTGCTGGAATTTCTGTGATATCACTGATGGAAGTCATGGCTACTGCTGTCTTATATGTCACCCCTTCTCTCAACTCCTTTTGCTGTGATGATGTCTTTCTGTCTGATTTTCTCTGAAGCCTTCTTTTTTTGAATGATATTGATTTCTCAAAGTCTAACCTTTTACGTTTCATGCTGTCAAGTTTTTTTGAAAAGTTCTTATAGATTACTCCTGGTGATACCCCTACTGACTTATTTACTTTATTCACATACCCAAATCCACAATTCTTCTGAGCAACTGCACATTCAACACGATGTTTCAGACTAGAAGTAGCAGAGTAGTGACACCTCTTGGAAGCTTTCGCAGCAACCATATTGTTGAACGATTCCACTTCTCTGGTACTTCCACCTGGAGCAATTTTTTCAACATTCTGTATGAAAGTTTGAAAAATAGCGTTCAGGTCCGTTCTTAATGATTCTCCTGTAAGATTTCTGCCGTAAGGTGTTGATTTATGTTTGTAGCCTGCAGGATCTCTGTGATACATACACCAGTTCTTATTACAGTTTTCATGACTGCCAAATGCATGTGGCACTATTTGATTTAATTCCACAGCTAGACCACTTGAATTGTTTTTGTTCTGAGCCACAGCATATGAAAAGCATTTCTGTAACCACTGTATAACTTTTACAGTAAGAGATTTATGCTTTGACTGTAATTTATAAACAGAACTACCCAGGTGCTTTTTGGTATGGTTTATATCTGACCATTTAACTACTGGAGTTTTTGCTATGGATCTAATTTTAGCCATGGTTGTACAGTCGTCATCCATGATAATAGTTCCAACCTTAACATCTTGCTGTTCTATTTCTCTAAACAAACATGCCCCTACATCTGGCTCCATAGCTTTGGAGCTACCACTCCAGTTTTTTGAACACTCATGCTCTGGTGGTGTTAATGACTTATACGCAAAGTAAGTGCACTTTCTACAGTCCATTGAACGAACATCAAAAGCTACTATTTTACCACTCTCATTTCCAATCATTGTTCCTACACCCGATAAACTATCGTAACACCGACCTGAACCTCGTTTCTTCAAGCCCATATCATACTTTACTGTACAAGTTGGTACATGTGGACTGCCATTTTCATCATCTGGTTTGGTAGGTGTCTTTGTTGCATTTGAGTTGGTACAAGCTCCAGTTTTTAATGGACTGAAAAATTGCAAAGCAGAAACCGTAAGGTCAAGGGGATCAATGTCATACGGACAACAACAGTACTGCATGGGGTGCAATCAATCCGCTGCAAATGCTTGATTAACAGTAAATTTTTCCAATTGAAAAGGGGCATAACTGTGTCAAAAATATTTTGGTTACCTGCCCCTGCTGTATGAATTCCTCTTTATATACTTAACAACTGGTCCAAGTTTGGAGTAAATATCTTCAGTAATAAAAGACATATTGTAAAATGTCAAAGTTTTTTGAAATTTTGAGTCGAAAGATGGGCATAACAATGTCAGAAATATTCTGATGGTTACCTTCCCTTGTTGTATGACTTTTCCTTTTGATAGTTAACATCTTGTCCAAGTCTGAGTTTAATATCTTTTGTAATTACCGACAAATTACAAAATGTCAAAAGTTTTTCCATGACGATGCAGACGACAACGCTAGGGCTATGACAATAACTCTTCTTTTTGTTCGAAAACAGCAAAGCTAAAAATCAAAAGTCATCGATTTATCCCCTACCTGATATATCACCCTGGATTAAACTAATTTGAAACTGTGTACAGTCAGGAGAAAAGGAGAAATAATTGCCTTTTACCATTTTTTTTCTCTTTTCTCAATTATTATTTTTTATTTTTTGGTGAGGGATGGGGTAAAAGGGGTGACAATGCTGAAAACGATGAGGCTGTCACAAATTGAAAGGACCTGGAGATGAATCAAAAGTGGTTTGCAGGCGCTGAATATACTGAAAATGTAGTTTATATTATGGGAAAATGAAATTACTTGTTAGTTGTTCACTTTTTTCTACAAGCTTTTCCAAAAACATCTGCTTCCAGAGTGTGAAGTATGAGTGCGTTCATCAAAAAAAAGTGTTAAACCTGTTATATTGGGATTTGATGGCCCCAACCAATCCAAAATTCAATACTGACCAAAACCACAATTTGATTGCTTGATTGAATGGTGTTTTACACTACTTTAACCATTATTTCAGACATGTCACTGGTACAGCTCACATATTCATGTATTTCACTAGTATTAGGCTAGGGCTTTCAAGTGTCTTGCCCAATGACACTCTCACAAAAAGTCAGTGAGGCATGGACCCTTGACCCTAGTCTAAAAGTCATTTAACATTCTTCAGTTTGTAAGTAGTGTGCAAACTAATATGGGGAGCAAAATTCAAAAATCATGAATGGAAAACACCTTACCTTGACTTTTTTCCTAAATCTATTTCAAGTTGTAAGGCGTCTTGGCACGACTGATGGGCCACTTTGCTTATATGACCGCCTACTTCTTGCTCTCGGAATTTCAAACTTTTGAAACTGATTGATGGCACTTCCATTGTTGACATGAGGTTGTGCATCTGTGTGTAACCTGAACCACTGTGTAATATTCCTGTAATATATTGCATTCATAGGTATTCTGCTATTCATAGAGCTGAAACAACCCTAAAAAACTTCAGGATAAAAAGCTGGATCTGTGACTGAATTTGTTTAAAAAAAAGTTGGACTCTTACAGAGAACATCAAAATTAAATTTATATGGTAATTATGGTTTAACTCTCTATAACTCAATCCTGAGTTTTAATGACCCAGTAAAGGAAAGTCTTTACAAACATTGTGAAAAAAAGGAGAAAATGCTGGTAACCAGCATTTTCTCCTTTTCACATTGATGTTTCCTTTTCTTATCATGAACAGAAATAATCTTTTATGCTACATTTGTTTGTCGTCTTCAAATGCTTTTAATTTGGTACAGTATAAAATTGTGTTATTTGGTAAAGGGTTAACACATCTAATTTATAAAAGAAATTATGGCAGCAGCTTCTTGTTGCAGTGGCTGGTATGCATATGTTTTATTAATTGAATCCACAAAAGTATCACTGCATCAATGCAGTAGTTAAGATCAGAGTTGCCAATGGAAATTCACAGCTCTTAGAGACAGACCAGAATTCAGTTTGAATGTTTTACATTTCTGGAAAAAACTTTCAATGATTCACTTGTTGCTTTCTTGTTCCAAAATTAGTACATTTTTACTTATAGCTTATGTCTTCAAATAAAGCTACTAAGCATGAAAATTGATGGTTTCAAGAATAACAAATACAACCGTACAAATGTTGGAATAAAGCTTACTTTGGTGCTGTGAGTGGAAATGCCAAAAATGGAAAACTAAACATTTAAAAAATTAGTAAACTAACTGTGAGAATTGAAAGTAGAAACTAAACATATACCCCTTTCTCTGATATGCCATTTCCAGACCCAGGTCCCTCGAAAATTCAAAAGATCTGCAGAAAAGTATAAAACGAATGACGAACTGTAGATAACATTGTGGTAAAAGAAGATATTGCTCTCTTAAACACACTAAATTTGCAACTGATGAGTTTCAATCTGTTTGTATAACAGAAACAGCTAAACAAAATCATGATTGTAATAACAACAACAAAAAAACAAGAGAGCCATGATGGCCCTGTATCGCTCCACTGGCTTATAAATATAAACCATAAAGAGAAGTTATCACTATATAAGCCCTTATAAAACTTTGACCCCAGGGCTACAGTCGGACTAAATGGGGAATATGTGTATTAGAAGAATAACATGCCAAATTTGGGAGTTCTTGGCCTTATGGCTAGTAACAAGACGGTTTCTGAACTTTTCACTCCATAAACCAATGTAAAACTTGTGACCCCTGGTGCAGGGCCAAACTTGATCCTAGGGCTATAACTTGGGCCCTCTTTGTAGTTGTCCACTAGATAATGCTATAATTATGCAAAATTTGGTAGCCCTAAGCCTTATGGCTATGTACACCAAGATTTAAAGGTTTTCCCTATGTAAGCCTATGTAAATTTTGTGAACCCCCCCCCCCCCCCCAGCATGAGGCCAAATTGACCCCAAGACTGTACTTTAGACACCAACTAGATCAAGTTAAATGCAAAATTTGGTAGCTCTAGGCCTTATGGCTAGGTACTGGAAGATTTTTAAAGTTTTCTCTGTATAAGCCTATGTAAAACTTGTGGCCCCTGGGGCAGAGCCAATTTTGACCCCAGGGCTATAATTTGAAGAAACATGATAGAGGTCTACTACATAAAGCTACATGCCAAATTTGGTAGCCCTATGCCTTATGGTTTCAGACAAGAAGATTTTTAAAGATTTCCAATATTTTTCAGTTTTGTTGCCATGGCAACCAGAGTTTTTGAAGGAATCAAATTCTTTCAAGAAATTCTGAAGAGGACCATGGCAGGATCATTTCTGTGAAGTTTCATGAAAATTGGATGGGTAGTTTCAGAGAAGAAGATGTTTGAAATAAAAGTTAACGCACGGACGGACGGATGGACGCACGACGGACACCGGGCCATGACATAAGCCCGCTGGCCTTCGGCCAGTGGAGCTAAAAAAACAATAAACAACAATCAATATGTAACTGTGATATATTTCGTAAACAACTTGCTTTACAATACATTTAAGAGCCAACTGGTAATAAAATTAACTAAAATTTCAAATTCAAAATAAAACTAATTATTTCTCTGAAAAATGACCTGAATAACTGAAAAGAAAAGTGGAACCACTACACTGTTAGCATACTTGTTCCAGTCACAACATAGGTCAACATCCTTGTAGAGTTTATTTAAAACAATGAAAAATTCAAAAGTGAACAAAAAACTATTAAACAATGAACTAACAAACTGGCATTCTTAAAAACCCTACCCACTGCTGCCTTGGTGTTGATGTCGAAAATAGGAGCTCCCCGTTTGTGGACTTTGTGGGTCTTGTTCGTTGTGACACTGTTCAGGAAACCACAGGAACATGGTATGAACAACGTTGATCCAAATCCACGTCGACTCTCGTACTCTGTATCGGACAAGTTCAGGTGTCCGTGACAGAAAAGTTCTTCCGCCAAATGACCGAGCTCAACGATTCTTCTTCCGTCCCGCCATTTGATTTCTTGACAATCCTCTTCGTCACCCGCTGTCGAATCGCTCTCCTTGACGTCAGAAGCTGTATCATTTTCCCCGTTGGATGGCTGATATTGCGGAAAAAATTTCCTTTTTCCACGACAAATAATCGTTCGTTTTGATGAAAACTTCCCCTTTTCATTTCGACCATAGAATACCATGGCTGGTGCAAACGTACTAGTACCATCCGTAGAAAGTTCTCCTTGTAAAAATGCACCGTCGGTTCGCTGTTACTATTGCCATTTGTACGGAAAAATACACAATAGCGCTGATACTTTTACTATCTGTGAGAAATACAAATGCGCAGTATGGATGCGCGTGAACATTTATACCAAACGTCATTAAGGAAATCTTGTTTACTGTCGCTTTTGGCTTTCCTGTACAAATCTGAAAACCGTTTTCAATGGAAATACACAAATAGTACTGTTCTTGATATGGACAAATAAATACATATAAACTTGTATATCAACATTCTAAACTTCCGGGTTTGAAGCCAAAATCTCAATTATCACCCGTGATTTTTTACCCTTATCTGTTAACAGAGCCAGGGCAATCTTAAACAATGAAACGGAATGAATAAGTTTAAAACAATTTCACGAGAATCGTTTAAAACGTATGATATTCGACTTTATCATATTCTGTCTATATACCTTTCCATATGCAGGTTATTTCTCATACTATTACAATGTATAATTAATGTACTGAAGTATATGTGCTGTTATTCTGAATAATCACACTAAAATAGCAGCTTAACACCGGCCTTAAACTCCCCCCCCCCCCCAGCAGGTTTATTTTTTACTTGGTTCGGAGTTAAGTAAAACTGGAGGTTGCCTTAAACTAGAATTATGCAATTCGTTGGTTTTAAATGGAAACACAGGGTTAACTAAACTTGTGTTATGCAAACCATCTAACTAACCCTGCGTTTAACCTCAAGGTTAACCTTAAACTTTTGTTATGCAGTCGTGCCTAAGAGTTTAAGCGGGCTTATAGCAACGATAGATTGAGAAGTGCTCTCTATTCAGGGTGCACTAATATGAGTACCCGCATTTTGCGACCTCAATTTCTGTTATGCGGCCCACGCAAGCTACGCAGCCCACCACTTGCAACTTTTTTGACTGAGTGCGAATCTATTTAATTAGACCATTGTTTCACTGTAGCTTTCTTCAACCTGCTCTAAGTTAATGTATAACTAGAGCCCCTTGAGGGCTTGAATCGCTCTACTGGCAGTGATTTTGCTTTTTTCTTTTTTTTTTAGCATACATTATGAATTAATGATGCAAATAGAAAAACGACACCCCTCTAAGAAAAAGAAAAGGGGGGAGGGGGTGTTGCAACTGGGCTTGAACCCACTAAGACAGCACAAGAAGGCATAGCAAACTAAATAGTGAAAAAAAAAAAATGAAGTTCAGTTTCTCAAAACCAATCGTTTGGAATCCCGCCAAATTTGATAGGTTTTCAGTACTCTTTGTATTAAACAATCCCTGCAACTCTCAAACAAATGCAACTAATAATGAGTACTGTGATGAGTAAAACAATATTAAGTCTACAAATAGCTGCTTTTCGTAAACTGATTGCTAGATTTTCTTCATTTGTTGATAGAATTCAATCCTTTGATGATACAAATAATCTTTGCATGTTTCAAAAGGATTGGATAAAAAATGCAGACTTAACTGCATAAACAAAAAATGTAAATTTTCGCCTCTAATGGCTCCTTTCCTTATACTGATTGTCGAATGTTTTTCAAAATCAGTAGGGTCCAAGATTTGATAATACATGGCAACTGTGCAAGTTTCACACAAATGCTGACTTAATTGCGTAAACAAGAAATGTAAAATATAGGGTTTTAGCTATTGATAAGATAGATGAAATGTGCAAGTTTCACGAAACTCCGGCCACAAATGCCGACTTTATTGCATTAAACTTTAAATAGCTACCTTTCCCACACTGTTTGTCAGATTTTTTTTTTTTTTTTTTTTTTCAAAATCAATAAGGTTCAAGCTATTGATGAGATAAACAAACTGTACAAGTTTCACGAAAATCCGACCACAAATGCAGACTTTATCGCGTAAATCAGAAAAAGACTAACGGACGCACAGACAGACGGACGCGCGGACAGACGGACGGACGACGGAAACCACGACACGACATAAGCTCTGCTGGCTTACAGCCGGTAGAGCTAATAATGCAACATTAGCAGAGCAAATCTTTGATTGATTGTTTGATTGATTGATTTATTCATTCATTCTTGTTTATTAGTCGTCGCCACCGATTGCTCATATTGGCGAGAAGACCAGACTAAGGCTCTATGTTTTTACTCTGATCGCTAAGAATCAGACCAGATAAAATGTCTCTGTTGTGGATAGTGATGCAAAAAGAAAGGTCTATGTGGAATTACAGCTTCAAATCGGCGGTTTAGAAGTTTTGTTGAGAGTAATTCAACATAAGTCAAAGGAGAAGTAAAGGAAACAATTGTCTGCTTGCACAAAAAGCGAATAAGTATGATTTAAGGTCAAGTGTTTTGTTTTCCATGTAACACACTTCTTCAAAGTCACGTTTCCAGTTTCTAAGTACTGGGCAGCTTTACGGAGGAAAGGACTCTTGTAGGAAGGTCGGCATTGAATGATGTATTTAACCCTTAAATCTATCACAATTTTCTCTGCCTCTGGAGCGATTGTAGATAAAGAAAATACTGCACGTCTCGTACAGATCTTTGATTTCTCACTGACCATATAGCTTACAATTATTCTGAACAACAGCAACCTTAAAATTGCCCGTATTTTAATCTTCTTTATCTATAGACTGAAAATGTTGACCTAACTCTTAAAGAAAGCTAATTTTTCAGATTTTATAATCTCACCAAAGTTGAAAAATGAATTTTTGAAATTATAGTAAGCTGATAGCGGACAAAATCATCAGCAAAGAAGGACAAAAGTAAGAAAAAAAAAAAGGTATTTCCTTGACGCGGTACGTAATCTCTTTAAGTATTTTCGGATTTTGTGCCAGACTTGTGGGAATGCCGCATGCTTAATCACACTCGTCGATTACTAGGATGCATTTTAAAATCAGTGTGATGACGTCATAACTGATGTCATAAAAATAGACGAAATTACCGATTGCAAAATGGCCATGCCGCTAGTTAAACGCCCGAAAATGTACCTTTTTTTTTTAAAAAAATTAAATATATAATCACCAAGTTTATACGATTGCAAGAAAAACTATATCTGGTATAATTATATTTATTGATGAATAATAACAAAAAATAAACCGAGACAATATTGAGTAAAGACAGAGGATATACAAATACATGTAACTAGATCTACTTGTGTAAAATATATTAAATACTACTAAGTATATTTTGCTATGGTTAATACACGTCAGTAGTACTCACGTCACTGAAAATATCATGATAAAAAAAGTTTAAACCATGAAAAAGGAGTATCTACGGTAGGTCTAGTTTGACTGAAAGTCTCGATTTCTGTGTTTCAAGGATAGGCCTTTTCTTATGGTTTTAACACGCAGACCCCTTACATATCTAAAGAATCATTTCCCGTCTATCCGTCCGTTAGTCTTTTTCTTGTTTGCGCAATAAAGTCTGCATTTGTGGTGGGATGTTCATGAAACTTGCACAGATTAATAAAATCAATAGCTTCAACCCTATTGATGTTGAAAAAAAAATCTTATCATCAGTATGGGGAAAGTAGCCATTTTAAGTTGAAAATTTCCATTTCTTGTTTTCGGCATAAAGTTGGCATTTGTAATCAGATTTTCATGAAACTTGCACAGTAGCTTTATATCATCAATAGCTTGAACCCTATTGATTTTCGGAAAAAATATGGCAATCAGTACGGGGAAAATAGCCATTTTAAGTTTAAAATTTACATGTCTTGTTTACGCAATTAAGTCTGTATATATTTTTTTTTAATTCTTTTAAAACTTGCAAAGATTACTTTGATCATCAAGGGTTTAAACGCTGTTAGGAATAAAGAATATCTAACGATTATTTTAAGTAAAGCAGCCATTTGATGACTTAGCATTGTTTAATCAACACAGTCTATATTATTAGTCACATTTTCTTTGAAACTTGCTGGGATTGTTTATTACAATGAGTATTGATACCATATCAAATTTGGTTGGATTCCAAACGATTGATTTTGAGAAGTTGTACTTTTCCTTTTTGCATCATGAATTAATGATGTATGCTAGGAAACAAGCAAAATCACTGCTAGTAGAGCGATTCAGGCCCTCAAGAGCCTTTTGACTTCTACAGGTTATTTCTGAAATAAATCTATAAATCTACAATCCTATCAATGCTGTGATTTGTCAAACTATCGGGTTGCTGTTATATTTGTTTACTTTGTGCTACGAGCTTAGTACACTTTTGTAATTGGATATATTCAATACATATATTCAATTGGATATATTGGACCAGAGAGAGAGAGAGGAGAGAAAGGAGAGAGAGAGAGACTCTCAAAAGAATACTTTATTCTTCAGTCGGTCTATCTTCGACATTCCCATCAAACATGCAGGAAAGATGGTTGTCACAACTTAAGTATTTGTCTGTGAATGCATCGGTGAGTGCATGAATTACTCTGAGGTTTAAGCAGACGACGAAAGTCTAGAACTTTTCAAACTCAAAGCATTAGCACACGACAAAATAATAAGAAAAGGCTCGATGGTAAGCGGTTTCTGGGAATTAAAGAAAGTGCTGGTTTTCCTCTGCCTACTATGTTTTCAAAGCTCGTCTTCCGCAAGGTAGTTGAAACACATGATCGTCTGATGCAAAGATTAGCACATGAGCAAAACTTTCCCTAATTTTCCCTTCTTAAAAGGTCAAGGCTGTGCCCTTCATTTTTCCCATGCAGAAACTATATAGATATTATCAAATTACCAATCCTTATAAGAACATCAAAGTGCATAAAGTATTACAACGTATCTTGCTTAAAGGGGAATGCAATGTACATGAAGAATCTCGGATGACAATTTCTCCATTTGTTTCAATGTTTCTGTATATACTAATGTCTGCATCAGGTACTTTCAAGATAAAGGTTTATTACACCCCAAACACTAACACGCCACCTGTTTGCTCAAATACGATTGGATACTCACAATCGCGCACACTTGGGTGCTATATATTTCACCGTCTCCGCGCTGTGCGCACAGATTCTACTTGGTACTACACCAACGCTGCTTAACGTTGATACAAGTTTCACCGTTACCACTCTGTGTGCTTATCCTAACAGCTTTACAGTTTCTTTTGTTTTGAAGAAAAACAATCGAGAACAATCTCCCTAATTAGAGACAGCAACAGCAACCAAAAGGTAGGATTTTCTTATTTTATTTAATTCATATTCAATAGTTTTGATTTGTTGTTCTAACGCCATGCAGTTTGCATTTTGAGTTATCAGTGAATTCGAATTACAAAGTATCGAAGTCACAACAAATGTCTGTTTGTTTAAAGGACAAGTTTGTGTGTTTATCTGGCTTGTAAATCTTCATACAAATGTCGAACATGGTCTTGTACAGAAAAACCAATACAGCAGCAGCTGCTAATTGCTCGTATGAACCATCAGAACTGCTGCTTTACTGTTTTCTAAAGCCTTTCTATCCAACAAACAGTTGAAATTTGTCCATATGTTCGCATGTGAACAATATAGATTTTGATCCGACTGCTCAGAACAGAGACACTCGTGTATTTAAATAATTACGTGTTTGAATAATCCACATGTCACTGTACGTGCCGACAATGCTGAAAAGTATAGATGTAGATCAGACTTCCCAGAATCGAGTCACTGATGTATTCGATAATTATGTGTTACAATATTTCATTGTACTTTAAACTCTAAATGCCAAATGAGGTTAGGGTTAGGGCTAACACTCGCCGGTCGGTACAATAGTGAACAGTGTAGTAGTAGATCAAACTGCTCAGAATCGAGCCTTTGATATATTCCATAATTATGTATTTTAAAAATCGATATTTTACTATATGTTAAGTTCTTAGCAGACTTCAAATTTCAAACCTGTCAAATGGGAAACATTTGCAGATGACAAACCAACTGTGGCTTTAACTATGGGATTAGCCTTCAGAAGGGCCAGGAAAATATTGTGGGAAAAGGAGGGAATGTTGGGTCACAATATTTTCTGCTTCTCCTATAATGTCTCGGAAAAACCTTCCCCAAAGTTATTAGAACGCCGGTTTATGTGGTAAAGTGTTAACATCGTGTCAGTGCTGTGTATGTCTTTTTGTGCCTGAATAAACTGTGAAAGTGTTGATCAGACTGCTCAGATAGATTAATCTATTCATTTGAATAATTACATATTTGTTACGTTAATTTATCAATGTACGTTAGACTGACTACGTACGATCCTTGGTACTTTAGCAAAAAGTTAAGACATAGATCAGACTGCTCAAAACAAATCAACTAATCTATTCGAATAATTTGACTTAATTATAATCGATTGTTGGTACTTTAGTCAACTGTAAAGACGTGGATTAGACTACTCACAAAATAATAATCTATGTATTTGAATGCTAACATATTTTTGTAATCAATATTTCACGATACGGTAGACTGACAATTCTGTGTAAGATTTTCTGCACTTTAGAGAAAAGATAAGATGTAGAGCAAGACTGCTCACAACAAACTTACCTATTTATTTAAATAAACGTACATTTTGTAAAGTCAATAATTCACTGCATGGTAGACCTTACCATACTGTGTAAGACCTCGGACACTGTTTGTGATAGATAAGGTACAGTAAGGTCAGGCTGCTCACAACAAACTTACCTATTTATTTAAATAAACGTATATTTGTAAAGTCCATATTTCACTGTATGGTAGACCTTACCATACTGTGTAAGACCTCGGACACTGTGACAGATAATGTACAATAAGGTCAGGCTGCTCACAACAAATCAACCTAATTATTTGAACAATAACATGTTTGTAGAGTCAATGTTTAAATGTACGGTAGACCTGGGCATGTTGTGTAAGACCTTGGGCACTGTTTATGACAGTGTAGATCAAGATCATACTGCAGTTTTGGGCACGTAAATCTTGGATCTACATTATTCGAATATCTGGCTCGACCAAACTTCTTTTCGCCGATAGGGATAATCATTGCGACAAGATTCATATCTCTCTTCCATTGCTAATTATTATTTCTTCTGTGCTAAAGTGGAGACTTTAGTAGCCAGTTTCTTGGAAGGTCTGCCATGTGTGGTCATCAAACAAGAACTCCATGATATATAGCATAAATAGGTGTGCTGGCCACCGTGATAAATCTGAAATTGAGAGATATTTGTCAAAGCAGCATGAAAAGAGAAAATATCGTATACATTATTATTATTATTATCTGAGTTTCATCAACAAAATCAATTGCTATGAATTAGAATCATGTTACAGAAGCTTCCAACATTTGTTGATTAAAGAAAATTGAACTAATAGCTAACGTATAACTTTAAAAAAAAAAAAGTTTCAACATGTTTCATAAAACTTCTTTTGTACAACCTTGAAATCAATTCGCTCGAAGTCGCCATTTACCTTAAAAAAAAAAAAAATCAAGTAAATGAAACGACAATTTTCAATCACAAAACGATATACAGTTTTTGTTATTGTTGGTGTTATCTTTATTATTTCACTCCTTTCATTAATAATCGTAAACATTAATGTTCAATCAGAAAAACTCACAAAGAGTCAGAGATCAGACAGCGCTGTCTCTGCAGACTGATCTTGATCCACCTTTTTGACAAAACAACTAAAGCATGTCGGCGGAGCCTTTAAATGAGCCTTTTTACCAAACAATGCCGAGTTTTAATGACCGCCAAGAAAGCAGGCATTTGGATACATTGCCGAAAAATGGTAGAAAACATTGTAGGGAAATCCTATAATGTTAATTATCCTTTATTGGAAAAATTCCAACATTTAGGCCACACTTAATTTGTTGTCTTCAAATGTTATGCATTACGACAAGGAATAATTGTCGCTTGGCAAAGGTTGAAAAATTAAAAGTTCAGTACGCATCGGTTTCGTGAAAACGATCATTCGCCGAATGGGATTGTAGTTACTAAATGTATGTAATGAATATTTATTTATTTATTTATTTATTTATTTGGGAATATTTCATTTTAAACTGCACTGTACCGAATCAGTGGAACCTTACGTTATGTACCGAGTTATGACTTCGCTAACCCTTTACCTCACAATCCCTAGTTTCAAAGACCCTGAGGGAGAAGCTTTTTGAAAATAGTGTTAGGAACAAGAAATTGCCGGTAACCAGCAATTTCTCTCCTTTCTACACCATGTTTTCTACCCTATCAAAACAAATTCCATCATTTGAACTACATGTAAATTGTCGCTTGCAACTGCTTTGAATTTGGACAAATCCATATTTCGCTCGTGTGGTAATTCGAATTAGTAGATCTATATGCCTGCTAAACGCAATAGCAAACGACAATATTTTAGATTCGTCCAAGTTGAAAACAACTTAATAAATCGACAGAATAGACTAAGATCAGGCTACACAGAGCGTGCAGTCTGATCCTAAATGTACATCGTCCGTTTACCCGGCTTGACAAAAATTATGAATTACTGTCACTGATGCTGGTCATTTTTACACTGGATTTGTTCCTCTCACATCGTGGAATATTGTCTTAGTGAGAAAACAGACAGTGACTTGGAAAGACTAATGAGTGAAGATCATGAGAAGACTAGTGACAGCGTGCAGTCTCATCCTGAATCCTCATCGTCCGTTTACCCGACTCAAGAAAAATCATGAATTACTATCGCTAATGCTAGCCATTGTTATACTGGATTTGTTCCTCTCACATCGGGGAACATTGTCTTTGTGGGAAAACAGCCAGTGGCGTTGAAAGACCATTGTTTGTAGATGCACCTAATGTGCCTTCTAATCTTAAATCTACACTGTTCGATTACCCTTCTCAAAAAGTACTTCCGACAATTGATGACACTGTTTAACTCTTCCGCTGCCATCTTAGATGAATTCAAATTTTGTCGTGGTCTAAAAGTAAATTTTCGTTGCGATTAAAGAGTACTTTTTGTCAAGGATTAACATCAACTAGCGGACGATGTAGATCAAAGATCAGACTGCACGTTTTGTGCAGTCTGATCTTGATCTACGCCGTCCGTAAAATGCTATCTCTGCAGACTGATCTTGATCCACCTTTTTGACAAAACAACTAAAGCATGTCGGCGGAGCCTTTAAATGAGCCTTTTTACCAAACAATGCCGAGTTTTAATGACCGCCAAGAAAGCAGGCATTTGGATACATTGCCGAAAAATGGTAGAAAACATTGTAGGGAAATCCTATAATGTTAATTATCCTTTATTGGAAAAATTCCAACATTTAGGCCACACTTAATTTGTTGTCTTCAAATGTTATGCATTACGACAAGGAATAATTGTCGCTTGGCAAAGGTTGAAAAATTAAAAGTTCAATACGCATCGGTTTCGTGAAAACGATCATTCGCCGAATGGGATTGTAGTTACTAAATGTATGTAATGAATATTTATTTATTTATTTATTTATTTGGGAATATTTCATTTTAAACTGCACTGTACCGAATCGGTGGAACCTTACGTTATGTACCGAGTTATGACTTCGCTAACCCTTTACCTCACAATCCCTAGTTTCAAAGACCCTGAGGGAGAAGCTTTTTGAAAATAGTGTTAGGAACAAGAAATTGCCGGTAACCAGCAATTTCTCTCCTTTCTACACCATGTTTTCTACCCTATCAAAACAAATTCCATCATTTGAACTACATGTAAATTGTCGCTTGCAACTGCTTTGAATTTGGACAAATCCATATTTCGCTCGTGTGGTAATTCGAATTAGTAGATCTATATGCCTGCTAAACGCAATAGCAAACGACAATATTTTAGATTCGTCCAAGTTGAAAACAACTTAATAAATCGACAGAATAGACTAAGATCAGGCTACACAGAGCGTGCAGTCTGATCCTAAATGTACATCGTCCGTTTACCCGGCTTGACAAAAATTATGAATTACTGTCACTGATGCTGGTCATTTTTACACTGGATTTGTTCCTCTCACATCGTGGAATATTGTCTTAGTGAGAAAACAGACAGTGACTTGGAAAGACTAATGAGTGAAGATCATGAGAAGACTAGTGACAACGTGCAGTCTCATCCTGAATCCTCATCGTCCGTTTACCCGACTCAAGAAAAATCATGAATTACTATCGCTAATGCAAGCCATTGTTATACTGGATTTGTTCCTCTCACATCGTGGAACATTGTCTTTGTGGGAAAGCAGCCAGTGGCGTTGAAAGACCATTGTTTGTAGATGCACCTAATGTGCCTTCTAATCTTAAATCTACACTGTTCGATTACCCTTCTCAAAAAATACTTCCGACAATTGATGACACTGTTTAACTCTTCCGCTGCCATCTTAGATGAATTCAAATTTTGTCGTGGTCTAAAAGTAAATTTTCGTTGCGATTAAAGAGTACTTTTTGTCAAGGATTAACATCAACTAGCGGACGATGTAGATCAAAGATCAGACTGCACGTTTTGTGCAGTCTGATCTTGATCTACGCCGTCCGTAAAATGCTATCTCTGCAGACTGATCTTGATCCACCTTTTTGACAAAACAACTAAAGCATGTCGGCGGAGCCTTTAAATGAGCCTTTTTACCAAACAATGCCGAGTTTTAATGACCGCCAAGAAAGCAGGCATTTGGATACATTGCCGAAAAATGGTAGAAAACATTGTAGGGAAATCCTATAATGTTAATTATCCTTTATTGGAAAAATTCCAACATTTAGGCCACACTTAATTTGTTGTCTTCAAATGTTATGCATTACGACAAGGAATAATTGTCGCTTGGCAAAGGTTGAAAAATTAAAAGTTCAGTACGCATCGGTTTCGTGAAAACGATCATTCGCCGAATGGGATTGTAGTTACTAAATGTATGTAATGAATATTTATTTATTTATTTGGGAATATTCCATTTTAAACTGCACTGTACCGAATCAGTGGAACCTTACGTTATGTACCGAGTTATGACTCCACTAACCCTTTAGCTCACAATCCCTAGTTTCAAAGACCCTGAGGGAGAAGCTTTTTGAAAATAGTGTTGGGAACAAGAAATTGCCGGTAACCAGCAATTTCTCTCCTTTCTACACCATGTTTTCTACCCTATCAATTGTCGCTTGCAACTGCTTTGAATTTGGGCAAATCCATATTTCGCTCGTGTGGTAATTCGAATTAGTAGATCTATATGCCTGCTAAACGCAATAGCAAACGACAATATTTTAGATTCGTCCAAGTTGAAAACAACTTAATAAATCGACAGAATAGACTAAGATCAGGCTACACAGAGCGTGCAGTCTGATCCTAAATGTACATCGTCCGTTTACCCAGCTTGACAAAAATCATGAATTACTGTCACTGATGCTGGTCATTTTTACACCGGATTTGTTCCTCTCACATCGTGGAATATTGTCTTAGTGAGAAAACAGACAGTGACTTGGAAAGACTAATGAGTGAAGATCATGAGAAGACTAGTGACAACGTGCAGTCTCATCCTGAATCCTCATCGTCCGTTTACCCGACTCAAGAAAAATCATGAATTACTATCGCTAATGCTAGCCATTGTTATACTGGATTTGTTCCTCTCACATCGTGGAACATTGTCTTTGTGGGAAAGCAGCCAGTGGCGTTGAAAGACCATTGTTTGTAGATGCACCTAATGTGCCTTCTTATCTTAAATCCACACTGTTCGATTACCCTTCTCAAAAAATACTTCCGACAGTTGATGACACTGTTTAACTCTTCCGCTGCCATCTTAGATGAATTCAAATTTTGTCATGGTCTAAAAGTAAACTTTCGTTGCGATTAAAGAGTATTTTTTGTCAAGGATTAACATCAACTAGCGGACGATGTAGATCAAAGATCAGACTGCACGTTTTGTGCAGTCTGATCTTGATCTACGCCGTCCGTAAAATGCTATCTAAGGCGACATTGGCAGTGAAATAATCAATATCAAACGGCACGTTAACTCTTACCATTGTCAGTCAATAAGATAATAGGTCAGGGCCCAATATCTCAAAACTTTAAGGTTTCGTATGTTACGGTTACCTTTACGATCATTTTACGGGGACGTTACGATTTTCTTAAAGTGATCTCTCAAAACCAACCTTAACACTCTCGTAAAGAATAGCCATTTACGATCGTATCAATTAAAAAGTGACGTAATTTTCCCGCCGTATTGATTAGAATTACACACCGGGGACCGTTTTACCCACAACTCGTAAGTTTCTGCGTAAGAATTTTCATGACATTACGCCTACGTTCAGATTTACGAAATTCGTAAATCCGTTTTACTAAACTTTCGTCACTTTGTGAATTTGCATAAGTAAATGTTTTCGTAACTCTTTAATTCAAGGCAGAAACAGTAGATCCCACGCACTTGTTACCTGGGTGAACAGCGCGTGCCGTTAAACTACAAGCAATTACGCGCATTTACCCTACATTTCTCGCGCTTTACGTCATCTCATATGTCAGCCGCTTCCGTCATATGTAGATACTGTGTGTGTGAAGAAAAATATAATTTGTCAGAAAATGAAATTTATGTCTACCGCGGAAAGCTGTGAGGATAATGATGATGTTTTTCTCAAATTTCTTACTCTATGACGACACACTGCAAAAAATGCCTCCAGACTTCGGCCTATGTTCTTACTTATGACCGATATTTTTGTACGTATTGTTACGCAAAAACTTACGCTCGTACTTAGGTACGCAAGTTTTAGTAAAACGCAAAACTTGGATTTTTAACGCTAAAACTTGCGAAATTTTTTAGTTACGTTTGCTAAGTTCTTCATTAAAACGGTCCCCTGGTATTGGTCTATAAGCAGTGGTTATTTACACACTTACTCTATCATGGATAAAGTTAAAAAAAAAAAGGAGTCGAAGAAGATAGACCAAACATGATTTACATCAAAGCATGAACATTATGAAATACTTGAATGAAGCATAATGAGCATAATGACTGTTCCAGTTCAAAGCACTCGTCCTTTAGTCCTCACTTTGTCGGCAAATATGGACTACTAACTATTGCTTGTCAGCTGCTCTGGCAAAAGTTTCCCTAACTAGACGTCCGGCTCTTGCGGTAGTGGAATGCGTGTTCCACCTAGAACACTGAAGAGAGTAACAATTGATCCTCCGTCGAGGCGGTATTTTCTGATCAATTTCATGTCATCTATGTAATCTAATTCTACCCCTAAAAACTCGCCTGCTATATTGTTTTTTGTGTGGGGTCTGTTCACGTGTGAAAATAATGCCATTTTTAAAAATAAAACACAACACCAAGTTTTTGTGTATTGCTGAAAAACGGCCTACGATTACGCTAATGTAGCTTCGGAGTGGCCTTAGTTTAAGGTCGTGTTTACGATCGGCCCTTAAGTTGCGACGTTTTGAGAGAGCCGATAAAATGCTTACGAGGGATTTAAAGTTGGTTTACGATGATCGTAGCACTTAAAGTGCTTTGAGATAGTGGGCCCAGGTCGTGCAGATCAAGATCAGATTGCATTGAAAGTACATGTATTATTTTGATATATATTTCACAGTACCTTAAACTTGACAGTCCTGAGTAGGCATTTTGGTACGTGTGTACTTTGGTGGACAGTATAGATCTAGATCAAGATTAGACTACAAAATACGTGCAGTCTCATCCTGAATCCACACCATCCGATTACTGGGCTATGTAAAATCTAATGCCATTTGAATTTAAAATATGAAAGGGAAATTTTTTCCCACCAGCAATTCTCCTTTTTTCACCCTGAATGTTTTCAAAAGCCCCCTACGTCAGGGTCGTTGAAAATGGAATTGTTCGGCTCAAAGTTAATAGACCTAGATCTTTTACAGTATAAATTGATCGTACTGATTCAGACTAATAACTGTTGCTTGTCAGCTGCTACCTCGATAGTACAGAAAGTGTAGATCAAGATTAGACTACACAGAGCAGGCAGTCTGATCCTGAACCTACACAGTCCGATATCCGACTCTGCAAAAATTAATTCCAAGGACTGATAACAATTTATTCAATTTTACACTAGATTTGTTCAACTCGCACCTTGAAACATGACTTCATTCACGTGAGAAAGCAGCCAGTGGCTTGGAAAGAACGATATATGTAGAAGCGATTGAGGAAATGTAGACATTGTATTTGTAAAGCAATTTTTCATCATAACCCTTTATCACAGATCTATTTATCTAAAATTCGTCCATCTTCAAATAGAGTCTAGATCTAGATCTAGCAGATCAAAGGAAAATGACAATAGACGGGATAAAACTTTTTGGATGGATTATAAAACCGCCTTGCGTAAAGTATCGATGTGAGTGAATGTTCCCTTTTCCAGGATGTTTCGAAAATCGCCAACTTAAAAGAAAAACAAAGAATAAAGTTGGTAATTAGATATACGCTACAGATGGTCTATTCAATTATACTGTCGCTCAATATTATCGATGCCGCCTTTATGACTGACGTCCAACTCTGACGTAATTTTTGTCTTCATTTTCCCGCGTAGCGTTTCTTTACAATGTGCTTATTCTGCTAGAGATTATCGCTTTGGCATTTTAGGTCGGACAAATATAGAGAACATATATTCTGGTCATGTTTTGGGTATTTTTATTGTTTATAATTGAGATTTGTTTAATTGTTCGAGTGTGTTTTGTAAACGAAATCTTTCGAATCGTCGTTAAGAGTGTGGATCAAGATCAGATTACATAACGAGCAGTCTGATCTTAGATTTATGCAATTCACTGTTTTCTAAGCTTTTCTTTCTTAGAAGTTATAGGATGTAGATCAACCGACTGTATTAAAGTAATGGTCGTTATAGAAGGGTGTTTATGTCGCTTTCAACATCAAGTAAGTTATAAATAGATCTACCACAGCGACAGGTTACTGGTAACTGACACTCAGACGTTATCATAAATTCATAAAATCAATCTAGATCTTTAAGAACGATTTAGATCTAGATCTATCTGTCAGAAATATTTCATCTTGACCTAGATCTACTAACTTCATTGTTTACTTTTTTTTCAGAAGTCATTGAAGAAAAACAACTAACGATCACCGCTGAGTTTGTTGACAGCAAGATATATAAGTAAGGTAAATGCCCGTTGATCTACCAGGACATGTTTGTAAGGATCTAGATCAGCATATCAGTATTTTCTATGTTTACTTGAATTAAGGTTAGAAGTTTCTCACTGTATTTAAGACCTGTCTGATGATTGGCTGAGCCTAAATTTCTGGGCTAATCATAAGGCTAGTCTTAGAAATAAAAGGGGATGGAATTTTGAAACGCCGGCAAATCGCGTTGGAGTTTGAATGGTGTATAAATACACTATTTAGATTATATCGCTGCAGTCAGTTCACCTATCCATGCTTTCCTGGAGTTTCTTCTACCAGTACTTCGCACAAAATTCTTCTAAAGGTAGACTACTGGCTACTTCCCCTTATAAGTACCGTTGAAACAGAGATCAGGGTTGAAAAGCATTTCTTTGTAAAATAACTTCTTTAATGTAGATCTAAATCTATGCATTCTTTATCAAAAAGCTTGAAATTGAAAGCATCTGCAGCAGGGCACCTTAATTTGAAAAGTGAGAAAACATTGTGGAAAAAGGAGAACATGCTGGTTGCCAGTATTTTCTCCTTGTACCTCAATGTTTTCCAAAGCTTTCTTCTTCCGGTTCGTTAAAACGTGGTATTGTTTTGTAAAGAGCTTAAGTTAACTGAATGATCTAAATCTATTGCAGACACACACTAAAGAATGGCAGAAAATATTTTGTATAGAAGGACGGAGAGCGACGATGAGGAATTATACAGCAGTACGGATTACAGCAACACAGAAACATTGGAGGAAGAAATGTATAAACAGATAGAGGAACCGAGTGTGAATGAGAGAGAGAAGAGAATGGCGAGATGTGAGAGTTGTGTGGATGATGAGTGTCCGTGGTCTGAGGGTTCGTGGTCTGAGAGGTCTGAGCGCACGAGACAGCTGCATGGAAGGGTGGCTATTTTTCTTTGTTTTGTATGCAAGATTTATGTGTGTGCGGAATGTATGTCTAAACATGAAGGTCATGATGGAATGAATGTGGGGAGAAAGGAGAGTGAGAGACAGGAGAGAGAGGAAATGAGGGGACAGAGTGAGAGCGAGAAAAACAAAGAAAAGGGCTTTGGAAAGGAAACAAAGAGAGTGCAACTGGAAGCAGAGAGTGAGAGAAAGAAGGAGAAAGAGGAAAATGAGAGTGACAGAATGAGAGAACAGGGTGAGAGAGAGAGAATGAGAAGGGATTACATTGATATGGTTTTAAATGAGAGTGAAAGAAGGAAAATGGAGATATTCAACAACAGCGACGCCATTGTTTGTGATCGAGTTGAAGTAAAACACGAATTGGATCAGACGGATTGTAGGATAAGTGGATTGTGTGGACTGGAGAACAAAAGGTGGGTAGCCTGTGATTGGTTTAATTATTGTATTAAAATCCATAAAGTAGGAAGTCACGTGTTACAACGTTATATACAGTTTGTAGAGTCTGACTCTATACCTTGGGATGTTACAGAAATACATTTAAAACGGAATTCTGCTGAACCGAACTTAGCGTCTGGCAGCAGTTCTGATATTTCTGCAGCAGACCGGGCTGATCCGGATAAACAATGTTTGATAGCAGTAACGTTACCCTGGAAACGTCAAATAATGTTTATAGATATAAGTAAAAAACCCGCAAAACTACAAAAAGTACTTAAAACAGAGAGACACTTTCGGTCTATACGGTTTTATGATGACAAGATTTTTACCGTCTGTAGAGAAGATCGTGATGGCTTTCCCTGGTCTGTTTATATAAAATCTACAGACGGAGTCACGCTAAACATGTTTGACATTGATAGCTATAGTTACTTCCCTGGTCCTGATCTCGCCGTTGTTTCTGGACGAGTCTATTTAACTGATTACGACAATGACAAAGTACAATGTAGAAATGTTGAGGGTCAAGTTATCTCAGAATTTGCAATCGAAGGGTCGGGGCCTTCAGGAATCAGTGTAGACCCAGATAACAACGTGTATGTATGTGCACTGGATCACAACAAAGTTTATAAACTGGACTCTGATCTGACTCGACACAACTCGGTGTTAGATCGGACTGCAGGTTATATAGAGAGACCCCACGCTCTGTGTTGTTACAGAGACAAATTATTTATCAGCCATATCTTGTCGCCATCTTTAGATAACTTTGTTACTGTGGTCCGACTGCTTTAACGGCACCTCGACCTGGACATTGTAGATCATCATGTACTTCAGTCAGCCAACATTTAAATCTGCACCACAATATATTCTATCGTTACCATGGATACTGTCTTACCTCTTTTATAACCTATATGTGACTGAGTGTTTTTTAACGGCGAGTGTAGACAAAGATCAGCCTGCACATACGTGCAGTCTGATCTTTGTCTACAATCTCCGCTTTTGTATCAATGAGTTTTATTGAATAATCTCCATTTTCTGCCGATAAACTTAACGCAGGATATTTTTGTGATAGATCTAGTTTGTAACGGACATTCGGCAGAATATGGGATAAAATTACCTTATTCTCAACATTTCACTGTACTTTGTTTAGTAAGCAAGCTGTCGTTGGAAATCTTGTCATCATTTAATTATTATTTCTTTTTGTTTTCGGTCAATTTATTTACCAACGCCATTTCCAATCGTACTTGCCCCACCCAGTCCCTACCAATAATTTGCTATTTATGAACTTTAACCCCCTCACCCCCGTTTGGAAAATTTCACTATTCTGGATATTCTATAAACATTATTTGAGTTCCAAAGGTAGATCTATCAAACATTGTTTATCCAGCAAACAATGTGGCAGCAGTAATAATTTGTATGCACCATTATCGTCGTTCTAAATGTTTTCTTTGCACACAAACTGCTGTCAAATCGCAGACTACCCGTCCTCTTATCTAGTCTCCATAATTCACCAGTGATTAGATAATTTTATTTTATATTACTTGTTTGCATTTGTTCATTCTCGGGTCCAATTCGTGTTTTACCAGAGAGAGAGAGAATTTGAGTTTAATGGATGTTTGCGTTATTTTCATCTGCAATTCGTGTATTTTTAAGAAAGAGAAATTCCGTCAATTCTTTGTTTACACTTTGCTGTTGCCTAATTGTTTATATCAGTGCAACCTATTGTCATGCTTAGTTCAGTGATGATTCAATTTTGATGTTTGGTTTTATCATAGAATATCTGAATAGCCTCGTTAAATACTAAGTACATGTACGTTTCTACACGAATAATTTATCCAATATTTTCCTTTTTTCCCCCTTCTGATTTAATGTACGTTTTCCCTTCTGATTTAATGTACTTTTCAATTTCGAATATATCCTATCAAGAATAAATTTCGAATATTTCTATTTCTGGATACTTGTTGATTTGTTATTGTTTCTACGCAATAGTGAGTATCGTGAAAAGTGTCTTGTATTATATTTTAAGCCGGGCTCAAGTACCTGACTAATAGCACATCTGTGATGATTTATGAGTAAAAATCTCAACCTCGGCTGCCTATCTAAGGATTGTCAGGTGTTTTACGCCATTTTCAACAATATTTCAGTTATGTCATGGCGGCCAGTACACGTATCCAGGCTTTGTCGAAATTTCTTACATCAGTATACTTCACTCATTTTTCGTAAGCAACTGGCTGCTTTCCCACATAGACATCATGAGAAAAGCTGAATCTGTCGGCTTTCATCAATCCTCCAAGATGAGCCGAGACCCGAACTAGCGATCTTTGATCACAAACCCTGTACTTTACCGAGGCACCGCTTGGCACACCAGGTCGATAATACTGGAGCACTAAGTTCAAATCCCTGAACTTGACATATCAACCCTCTTCCGCATGGATTGTAAGTTCAAACCCCTAGACTGGACACATTGATCAGCCTTGTAAAACGAAGCATGAATTAATGGATGGATAGATGATTGAATGGAGCCCTTAAGTAATCATCATTCTAGATTGATTGATTGATTCTATGGTGTTTAACGTCGTTTTCAACATTATTTCAGTTATATCGCGGCGGCCAGTGCTCCTATCCATGCTTTCCTGGAGTTTCTTTTTACCAGTACTCCGCAAGCCACTGGCTGCTTTCCCACATAACCATCGTCGAAACAATGGTCAGCGGTGAGAGAGGAATGAATCCTGTCGCAATGACTCATCAATCTAGAACTTAACATCTATTCCAAGTAACCCTTAAGCTGCTCGACCAAAGATAAATTTGTAGAGGGTGTACATCATACATTAAGTCTAATCAGTTCCTATACAGATATTTGCTTGATTCTATTGGGTTTTAACACCATTATAACAGCTTAGGTCATATCACGGCGATCCACCTATGCATGGCTTTCTCACACCAGTGCTGACACAACTTTCTTTCCAAGTCACTGACTACTACCTCACATGCATCATAGGTTTGAGGCGAAAGATCGCCAGAAAGAAAATTTTCCGCGACCAGGTATCGAAACCGCAACCACCAGGTCACGATTCAGATACACTAACCACAGAGTTACCCGGTTGGGCTCCCATACACATATAGACACTAGGTAAAAGCATACAAGCATCACCAATGCTCTACAACCTGAACGAACAATCTTGAGAAAACATTTTGAAAAAAGGGAGAAAAGTCAGTAACCAGTATTTTCTCCTTTTCCCACGATAGTTTCAGACCTGTCGAAGAATAATACCATCCTTTTATCCTTATCCTGCTAATTAAAAAAAACTTTCAATCCGGCAGTAAAAACCCAAATAATGTTATTTTAAACTTATTCTTTTGGGGGAAAAAAAAATCTCCTTATCGTACAGTGTAGATCCAAGATCAGACTACACGTCTTGTGCAGTCTGATCTTGATCTACACTGTCCGCAAACGGCCAGTGAGTCGAGCTTAGCAGCTAAAGGGTTAGGCAACATTTAACTTGTTGTCTTAAAAATGTTTCAATATAGATGTCTGCCATTTTGCCATGCGGTAAATAGTTGTCCTGCAGCCGTTAGACCGCCTATCATCCAAATCCTGTATTTTGCTATAAATCGATTAGTAATTCCCAGTCTAGAGTAAACAACTGGGTAACAATCGCGTTTTAAGAATTCTTTTTGCGGAAGAAATTTGCCATAAATATTGGACAATGTAAATCAAGATCAGACTAAACAATACGTGCAGTCTGATATTAGATCTACACTGTCCGCAAAAATGAGGCATGCTTAGCAACCCCAGCGTTGATCAAAATTCCGATCCCAAGATCTTGATATGTGGGAAAATTTTTATATATACAAAACTCGTAATAACTCTACAGAATCCTACTGTGTCCATAATTATTTGAGGGGAGCCTTCAGTCCAAATTTCAATCCTCACAGGAAGCTCTGACCTTTTTTCTTTCGAGAGTCCTACGGCCAGGCACCTAAGAGTCCCTGTATAGTACTGGCGAAACCCAGAAAATACATGAACAAGTGAGTCGACTCCATGATATGACTGAGACAGTGTTTAAGGCCACATAAAATACTATCAAAGCAAGCAGTTTAGGTACTAATGAATCAATTAATTAACCATTTAACTAAGTAAGCAGTTAATCAACTGAGGTCCTCTATGATACAGTAGTTAAAAAGTTTGAAGTCACGGTAGATTTCTCGACTTTAAAGTCATTATGACCGAATTCATTACCAAACGACAAAAGTTTGGAGGCGTCCAAATTGAAAGCATAAATTGCAGACAATTTAGGTAAGGTTGAAATTGTGCTTTTTTATTTTAAAAGGGTAGAAAACAATGTGGGAAAAGCAGAAAATGCTGGTACCCAGCATTTTCTCCTTTTCCCACAATGTTTTCAAAAGCTTTCTTTCTCAGTGTAGTTAAAAGTCGGAATTGTGTGGTAAAGAGTTAACTGAAAACCAGTTTGTAGATCTATATACATGTACTTATTTTTGGGCCATCAGGTCCCAAGTTCACTCCCCACTCCAAGCTCTGTAGTTTTCATCGGAGTTTCGTTGGGCAAGCCACATCAGAGCCCCTTTCTAGTTCTTGTGAAACCAAGAGAGAACACATGAATAAGTGAACTGTTACAGTGATATAACTGAAATAATGTTTAAAGCAGCATAAACCACCATCCAATTAATCAATCTAGGTCCTCCGTGATACAGTGATTAGAGTGTTGGAATTGCAAACAAACTGTTCTTGGTTCAATTCCTTCTGACGAAGCAGGCTAAATGAAACTGCTCTTAAGCAAGGCCCTGCAGGTTCTCAGCCTATCACCTGCAAAACTGTAGAAGCAAATGTTCAGCCATCTTTCGCCCTGATGTCACTTAAATCTGTAATATTAATAATACCAACAACCTAGATTTCAGAGAAAGCAAAAAAACTTAAACACATTTTTACTTTTTAAGTTCAAAACTATTTTCTGTATGAGCTTACCATTGAACATTATTATATTGCTTTAATTAACATCCAGAAGTAGCCAGCGACTTTCACTGTATTTTGCTTTGTACTCGCAAAAGCAAACACCACCTACACATAACTATGGGCATAGGCTAAAGCAATACAACTGATATAATGTTGAAGATAGCTTAAAACACCAAATAAGCCACTAAATCTGATTACCGGTATGTCCAATTGCCTCAATTTTCAAAGAGCCCATTTAGTGCTGCTGAAGAAAATACAAACCTGTATACTGTTACATGCCTGTTGAGCTTCTCCCTAACTGAAGTTAATTAATGCTCTGCATTCGTAATCAAACAGTCCTGAAATTGATAGTGTCCCTGGGCAATACACTGCAGACCACCAGCCTAGTAATTGAGAAATCCAGGGGACATAATCACGAATAAGCACACTGTTACCGTGATATAACTGATACAGTGTAGAAAGCAGCATAAAACACAACTCATACACACAACAATGCCCATCATAAATAAATCTGATTCATGGAGAATGGAGATCTAGATTAGACTGCAAAGAATTTGAAATCTGATCTCTAACAAACATTTTGAACAAAGTGAACCTTGATATTACACTTATAGGTCGTAGAAAATATAATAACTAAATATCAGTACAGCATTTTATTTGCTTTCAGTAACTAAAACAAAAGTTGCTTAAAAATAAGAATCATCTTCTCTTTTAGCGACAAATTCATAAACTCGAAATGTTTCGATGTTTGAGATTACAATCCAATAAAACAAAGAAAGTTTTCTATCTTATAGACCTGATAAAACAAGCAGACGGTATAAATCAAAGATCAGACAACTCATCCTATACAGCCTGATCTTGACCTATGCCATCCACAACAGTCCCTGTTTTCGTCCATGGCACTGAGAGGGTTAATAGGTTATTACAATGTATCTGTCAGATAACATAGATATTTGCAATAAAAATATACAGTTGATTAATTCATTGATTGACTGATAGATAGATTATATGGTGTTTTAAGTCACTTTAAACACTATTTCTGTCATATCATGGCGACAGCTCATATATTCATGGCTGCCCTGAGTTATACCAGAACTGAACAATGGATTATATGCTTAACTTCTTACAACGCAATCCTGCGTTTTGACTTTGAAAAACGTTTTCGAAAAACATTGTGGAAATGAATGAAATGATGCCAACTAACATTTTTTTTCTTCCTTACATGCAATGTTTTCCAACTCTTTCGAAGAGATATGCCATATTTCAGCAACATTTTTCTCTCCAGTAAAAGCATTTAAAAATCAACCCCAAAAAATTCTTTTCTGGTGAAGAGTAAACTTGTTCTAGCAGACAAACATAGATTAAGAATAAATTGCTTTCTGCGGACTGTGTAGATAAAGATCAGGCTGCACACCTAGATCTATTCTCTGCCATTTTATGAAATACTCTGACAAAAAAACACAGTTGAACGCAATGTTTTGTGTCTGATTTGGTGATTGAGAATGTACATCACATTAATTCTAGCACTTTAACAGTTAAAACGGTTTGCCTTTAAAGTTTGACTTTCGTGTTGCTTAAAAATCTCAATTTAAGGCTTCAATAAATTCTTCAAGCTATTGTTGAATGTTTTACCTTTCCTGTAACACAGAGAAAATACACATATTTTCCTTTTTTGCAGAAAAGCTCTCAGATGTTCACATTCGGCATACAGGACTGTTGACACGATGCAGGTAGGGCGGGCAACAACACAGGGAATATAAAAACTTAAATTCCAATCCTGCGCTCTTTACCAAACGATCCAATTTTCAACCATGAGAGAGAACACTTAAGAAAAGACAGTAAAAAATGGAAAAAAAATGGTAACCATACTATTATTATTTTCTCACAGTGTTTTCAATTCTTTCAAATACAAATCCAATCATTCAATTTTGAACAATGAGAAAAAGTCCAAAATTTTGGTATAGGGTTGATTTCATTGTAATATAGAATGGTGATTGACATTGCTTTCAAACTTAGCTTAGTCATATTAATGTGCTTACTATAGATCTGGATCTGATCTTTCAATATGAATTTCTCATCCAACACATTGAGCCATGCAGGACCCCAAAGAGTCAAATAACGTGCAATGTTTACAATTTCACAGCATAATCCTGAGTTTTGATGATCATGAAGACAAAGGCTTTTGAAAAAATTGTGGAAAAGGAGAAAGTGTTTGTAACCCTTCCAAAAACAAAATTCAATTTTAGAGTCACATTTACTTTATTGTCTTCAAATGCTTTCAACATGGACAAGTCTAAATTTGTGTTGTTTCGTAAAGTGATAATTACAGATTTATCAACAACACTTACTCATTTCTTTAGCTGATTCAACAGGTTTTCCGGTCAGTTATTCATCAAGCGTTCTCCGTCATTGAAAAATAATCCAAAACATCTTCAACTATTCTTCTAACCTGGGAGCTGGATTATAAGAAACTTTCATAAGACAAAGAAGAATAAGCCAATTACACTTTTAAAGAATACAGCCACAGGTGCAAAAGAAGATACATAACAAAATGTCCATATCTCCATGTGAAGTTTCATGAAACTGGCCAATATATTGTTTAACCCTTTACCACACAATTCCAACTTTTAGTGACCTTCAGAAAGAAGGCTTGGAAAAAGACCAAGTGCTAGTAACTAGTACTTTTTCCTTATTCCACAATGTTTTGTACTCTTTCCAAGACAATCCCATCATTTGAACCCCATTTACCCTGTGGTCTGCAAATGTTTATAACATGGACGAATATAATATTTTGTCTAATATTTTTTCAACAGGTGACAAAGTTTTAGATTTTCCAAATAGAAATAATTTGCAGACGACAGATTTAATGTGCCTAAATTTATAGGATTTCTCTTTCAAAGGGCAAAAACCTTTGCTTATGAGTGGTTTCTCGTCATTTACCTTGTGGTCTGCAAATGTTTATAACATTGACGAATATAGTATTTTGTCTAATATTTTTTCACCAGGTGACAAAGTTTTAGATTTTCCAAATAAAAATAATTTGCAGATGACAGATTTAATGTGCATAAAATTATAGGATTTCTCTTTCAAAGGGCAAAAACCTTTGGTTATGAGTGTTTTCTTGTCTCCTTCTATGTTTTTTCAAAAGCATTCTTCCCCAGGTTCATACAAATATGGGATTTTACGGTAATGGGTAAAAGAAGCTTGAACTATTGCTAATGGTTTTTTTCTAGAGTGATTGCCAGTCACAATATTTATTGACCTAAATCCTAGCATAGCAATGTTTATATTGACCAATCATTTGCAAGATGTTATACAGACCTACAGATAGGAGGGGGTGATAGTATTCTAAATCCATTATTTCTCTTCCAAACCCCATGTTGTGGGTACTCATTAGAATCGTCTCTATGAGACAGTTCTAATGAGTACCCAAAAACATAGGGTTTAGTGAAGAGTTAATAATATTTTCAATTTTGAAATCAAATTCACTCCATCTTGAGCTCTGGTTATAATGTACTAGTCAGTCATCACATACTTTGGATACATAATTAGTAATTCATAAGACCGCTTTAAAAAAAAAAAGAACATCGTGGCATATCGAAACATCGCTCCGAATGAGCATTTTCCACCATTCATCTTTGACAATAATGTTTTTTTGACGCTCCGCCTTTGATTTCACAAAAAAAAGATATATTTTTCTCCGTTGGTGAAATGTGTATGATTTTAACAAAACTTCACAGATAGTCGTTACCTGGTCACCAGGTTAATAACAAGGGAAGTAAATCCAAAGGTATACCTTATTTTCCATCCTATAGTTACCTCCCTTCCCATCCCCATTGAACTTTTTCGCTACCCTTTTAATTCTTTACCACATAATCAGAGTTTTAACGATCCCGAGGAAAAAGCCTTTTGAAAACACTGTGGAAAAAGGAGAAAATGGGGGTTACTAGCATTTTCTCCTTTTCCCACAATATTTTCGACACTTTCTCAGACAACTACCATCATCTCAGCTCAATTTGATACGTCGTCTGCGAACGTTTTTAATTTGGACCAGTCTAAAACTTTGTCGTTTGGTCAAGAGTTTGAATAAACTCAACTTCTTTTCAAAATTTCTGAACCGGTTACAGAACATTCCCGATATTGAACGACCTTGATGAATAGGACGTTACCAGCATTTTCTCCTTTCCCAACAATATTTTCTACTTTTTCACGACCAAGTATTATAGTTCGAGCCACATTTAAATTGTTGTCTGCAAATGCTTTCGATTTGGACGACTCCAAAATGTTTTCGTTGGTAACGAGTTAAACCCCTCTACATTTTTTTAACGGCTAAAAAACCATCTTACACGAAAATAGAGCAATTAAGTCCTTCTTATCTACTTACCGTTAAATAATCAGCAATTGCTGGGACTTTTCTAGGTTTATCATATACCAGTAAATTTTTAGCGTCAAATACATGTATCGCACGCCGATAAATAACCCACACGACAGAAAAATATCCGTATCTACACAGTGTCAAATACGGTTCAAAATTTGGTATGATGACGTGTCTCGCGTGCGGGATACGTACATACTGATATGCGTTTTGATTGGTCAAAGAATAATATTCATCCGCCATTCATAAAAAACGAAGTTACTACCCTCTGCAATTGTCTCATTTTGTTTGCCGTTTTCAAATAAAATGCCCTTAATTGCAAAATTGTGTCGTTAAAAGTTGTAATAGAAGGAATATTATGTTGTAGAAACTTTTCTGGTACTTATATTTTCTTCTTGATGCATACAAAAATTTTGACATCTCGCTCGACCTTCGGTCTCGTGCGATATCAAATTTTCTTACGCTACTCGAATCAGATACATGTAAAAGCACCAGGAAAATTACTAACATACCATTTCGTATTTATTGTATGTAAATTGTACTACACATATGTTTTATGGGTCATCGGCCCCTCTACCACGTTCTAAAAGTCTGTTATGCCCCTCTCTCTCAGTCTGTCTGTATGTATATGTCTGTTTTTCCTACTCTCTCTCACTCATCGGCCCCTCTACCACGTTCTAAAAGTCTGTCATGCCCCTCTCTCTCAGTCTGTCTGTATGTGTATGTCTATTTTTCCTACTCTCTCTCTCACTCTCTCTGTCCCTTGACCTCAACCCCCATACACACACGGTTCTACCTCTCTCTCTCTCTCTCTCCTTCTCCCTCCCTCTCTCTCTCTCTCTCTCTCTCTCTCCTTGTTTTTGTTCCTCTCAGCCTCTCTCCTGTCTCGCCGAACTGAAATTTGTACTGAAGCCTACAAGTTCTTTATGTACAAATGTATCTTGCGGTGTTGTCAAGCTCAAGGCAAGACAAAGATAGTATCTGCCAGTTTTAATGTTATAATTAAAAATGTGTAGAAATGGGCGCCCAAAACAGGAAGAATACGAGATAATCGTTCAAATCGTGGTAATGTATAAAGTCAAGACGAATGTTCCACGGGAAAAGATAAATTATTAACCGCGCAAGAAGTTCAATGCTCGCCTAACTGTAATTACTGTCTTTATACATTTGAATATCTCTTTCACTGTAAATGGTGCTTAGGATAGCTTTTGCAGACGGCGTAGATCAAGATCAGAGGGCACAGAACGTGCAGTCTGATCTTGGATCCACGGCGTTTGCTCTCTGATGCTAATCTTTGACCAAAATCAATTCTAAATGCAACGCACGTTTACGTCTAGGTCTCTAGAGGAGGTCGCTGGTTCGATCCTCGGCCAATTTCTTTCCGAGGATTGATGATAGTCATTGCGACAGGATTCATTCCTCTCTCACTGTTGACCATTGTTTCGACGATGGCTGTGTGGGAAAGCAGCCAGTGGCTTGGAAAGAATATTGTGCGTAGTACTGGTACAAGAAACTCCAGGAAAGCATGGATAGGTGCATTGGCCGCCGCGATATAACTGAAATAATGTTGAAAACGGCGTTAAACACCATACAGTCAGTCAGTCAATTAATCAATCAATCAATCAATCACTAGATCTCTAAGATGATATGATAATGTCTGTAGCGTCTGGCGGAAGTCCTTGACTAAGCAATGATTCCCGGAGACCTTGAAAACTCCTAAGTTCATTTTCTTTAGAGGATGTGTTCTTGTTTTCCCTGGCAAGAAGAGGCATATTGTTGGCTTCGGCAGTAAATATGGAGTTTGACAAAGCATGCTGAGTAAGGTCGGAAACAAGAGTTGAGTATGGAAAATTGGTGCTACCAAAGTTGCTGTTGCCTTGTCCTGTTGAATTTTCTGCAGCACCATTCCAAGAAGACTAAAGGGAGGAAAAACATATATGTTTAGGTTTGTCCATGACAAAGAAAAAGCATTAACAGCCAATAAACAAGGATCTGGATTGTATGAAACATATTGAAGCAGCTTATTGTTCTTGTTTGATGCAAAGAGATCAATTTCATTAGACCCCATACAGGATTGTATTTTAGCAAAGACTTCATCTGACAACATCCACTCCATGTCTTCATTGTTCTTCCTACTGAGCGTGTCAGCAATGTAATTTTTTGACCCAGGGATATGGAAAGTCGATAGCCAAATGTTTCGTTCAATACACCATTCCCGAATTTCTACCGTAAGTTCATTAAGTTGCTCTTTCCTGCCGCCCATTTTGTTAAAATATTTAATTGTTACAGCATCATCTAAGTACATCCTGACATAAATATTTTGCGCTCCTGAGCAAAAGTACTTCAAAGAAAGGAATGCTGCTGTCATTTCAAGTTCGTTTATGTGAATACTTTTCTCAGTCGCAGTCCACAGCCCACTGAACATTTTTTGCGTAGTCTTATTAATTGCCCCATATCCAATTAAAGAGCTGTCCGATTCTATGACTATATCCGGTGCAGGTATGGTAAGAAGTCTAAAGACTTGTCCTGCATTGGTTTTCCACCATATCAAAATTTGATAGCTTCTTGTGATAAGGTCATTTGCCGGTCATAATTGCCGTTTGATTTCTTGAGTTCACTCTCCTTATCAGTCTGAAGGGATTTGTAATAAAGTGGTGCATATTGGACACCAGGCTCACTGGCTACTAATTTACCAATAATCTTGGCAAAATCTCTTGCGTAGGGTGTAAAACTGATTTATCAGGGTGAACTGTAAACCCAAGACTAGCCATTAACTGTACTGGTTTCAAAATATTATCCATGAAATCAGCGCTACCTGCACGTCTTAAAAAACTGTCATCAATATAATTAACGTTGTGGCACCCTATCTTTCGTAAAGAAGAGAAAGCTGGTTTTAACATTTCACAGGGTGTCGCTCAGTTTGAGGTTTACTTGCTTCATATGAGTTCCCCTTTTCATAGAAAACAAATAGCCCAATATTTATGTAAATGCCTGCAGATATGGCAAAGATAGGAAAATATCAAAGTTATTGCATGACGACGAGACAATAAAGAAGTCAAAACGTTGAAAATCTTGATTCCATTAACTCTTTACCAAACGAAAAAATTTTGGACTAGACCAAATTGTAGAACGCATTTGCACACACACAGCATTTTCTCCTTTTCCCACAATGTTTTCAAAAGCCTTCTTCTTCAGCGTTGTTAAAAGTCGGGATTGCATGGTAAAGAGTTAATAATCATCCTATTTAATTCATAAATTTTATAGGCCTACATGAGCGAAACAAAGAAGGATCTAAAACTTATGAAATGTATCCACTTAAAGTGTTCAGTATTTATGAAGTTTGACAGGCTGGTAGATCTAGGGTACGGGCAAAAAAAAAGATGCTGTTTGTTAAATATTGCGTACAAGAAGATTTGGACTAATAAGTAAGTACGAAAAAGTACAAGAACGAAAAGATGTGCTCCAAAAGCAGGTACCAGCTGAAACGGTAACTAACCTTACTAGGCTAGCGGAAATGTTCAAAGCTGCACGTGCAGAAATTTACCGAAAACAATTTTTTCCTTTCCAAAGACAAATAGGTCTTTACGATCAAATAGAGACATTCCAAAAGGTATGCAAACTCTTTTGTTAAATCGATCGTGAAAAGAAAATGACAAACAACAAAGGAAATTTGAAACAGAAAGGAAGATGCGTTCTTCCCAAACCCAGTTTATCTTTTTATTCGGTCCCTGGCTTGTTCGCTCCAAAACAAGTTCACTGATAGACGATTTACCATTAGCAGGTTTGGCTGGCACATACAAATACAACTGGAAATACACTACTAACTGACAGTCAACTGTTAATCCTCAAATTGCTGAAGCGGTAGAGCGTAGGAATTGAAAACTTCGAGTTGTGGGCCACTTGAGGGTATGGGTGTGAGCCTCACGACTGGCCATCTTAAGTTACTGATAGTCTTTTGAATGAGACATTGAACCATAGTCCCATGTAACGGTGCTAGACAACATGAATGTTAAAGAAACAGGCATAACATAGGATGGGTTTCGTCCTGTATCTTGCACTATCCCTGACAACCTTCACTTGAGGGTAAGGGTGTGAGCCTCACGACTGGCCATCTTAAGTTACTGATAGTCTTTTGGATGATACATTAAACTATAGTCCCTTGTGACGGTGCTATACAACATGCATGTTAAAGAACCAGGCATAACATAGGATGGGTTTCGTCCTGTATCTTGCACTACACCCGACCACCTTCACCCATATGGGCAACTGGTGGCGGTGTTGAATAAATGGAAAATTGATCAAATCCTGTATGGTACTAAAATGATAAAGAGAACATATATCATGAACTTGCCCCTATTTAGAATTACTTTTTAGACGAAAAATTTTGATTCAAATAAGGGAAGTTGTCTTTGAAACCTTGTGGGAAAGGATAAAATGCAAGCCAGATTCTTCTCCTGTAAAGCTTTGGAAAATGCATGGACTTATTTGGTTAACCATTTACCACACGACGAAAGTTTAGACTAGTCCTAAGGGGTCCTGCGTGGCTCAGTCGGAAAGTGTAGGACTCATGACCTGGAGGCCCCGGGTTCAAGCCTCACTGGATCCGATTGGGTTTGTTTGTGGGAGTGACCTAGGGCAAGACAGATTAGAGCCTCAGCCTAGTACTGGTGGAATCCAAGAAATATGTGAATATGTGAGCTGTCGCCATGATATGACTGAAATAATGTTGAAAGCAGCAAAAAAGACGATTCAATCAATCAATCATTAGACTTTTCCAAATTAAAATCTCTTGCAGACACCAAAATAAGTGTGATTTAAATGATGTTATTTGTCTTTCAAAGTAATAAAATCATTGCGGGAAAGGGAGAAAATGCTGGTTACCAGTATTTTCTCCTTTTCCCAACAGTGTTTTTGAAAGGTTCTTTCCTCAAGGTCATTAACTCTTTACCAAATGACAAAATTTTAGACCAATCCAAATTGAAAGCATTTGCAGACGGCAAAAAAAACTGTTACCAAAAAATTGAAATTTGTTTTGGGAAGAGTAGAAAAGATTGAGGTTACCAGCATTTTCTCCTTTTCCCTCAATGTTTTCAAAAGGCTTTTTCCTCAGGGTCGTTAAAAGTCAGGATTGTGTGGTAAATGACTGTATGATTGATTGATTGATTGTATGGTGTTTAACGCCGTTTTCAACATTATTTCAGTTATATCGCGGCAGCCAGTGCACCTATCCATGCTTTCCTGGAGTTTCTTTTTACCAGTACTCCGCACAATATTCTTTCCAAGCCACTGGCTGCTTTCCCACATAACCATAGTCGAAACAACAGTCAGCAGTGAGAGAGGAATGAATCCTGTCGCAATGACTATCATCAATCCTCGGAAAGAAATTAGCTAAGCCGGGGATTGAACCAGCGACCTCCTGTTCTCAAGTCCTGTACGCTACCGACTGAGCTACAGTACTTGGCGAATGTTTGGTAAAGGGTTAAAACTTGTGAATGTGTTGAAAAGGGTAAGGGTTCATCAAATAATTTTTTTGTCAGATGCACATTTTTTTTTTATTTAGAACAATTATAACAACAACAATTGCTGTCTTGTAGAGAGTTTATTTACTGTTAAACATTTTATTTACTTACAGGTGACATGGTGAGCATATTTCCAGATGTGTTATCTAGAGGTTCTGAGTTTGTTCCTCGTTTGCAGTGGTGGTATTCATGGGTGTATCCTGGGGAATGACACTGCAGAGTCCTTGTCTAAGCCTGATGGAACCAAGAAAACATGTTGGCTGTTGCCTTGATGTAAGTGATATACTGCTGAAAGTGGTGTAAAACACTAGATGGAGACAAATCTGTGGCTGGTTGGAGATGAACATTGGACAGAGGTACATGTACAAACTTTTTTTCTATGTCATCAAAGTTCTCGTGATACTTCTGCTACTTTGAATGCAGGTGGCATAAAATATCCCCGCTGTCCTTAGTTATGTTATGGGCAACCTATTAAACCTTTACCAGACAATCCCGAGTTTTACGACCCTGAGGAAGAAGCCTTTTGAAAACGTGGGAAAAGGAGCTGGTAACCAGCATTTTCTCCTTTTCCCACAATGTTTCTGCCTTATCAGAGACAATTTACATCATTTAATTCACATTTCAATTGTCGTCTGCAAATGCTTTCAATTTGGACCAGTCTACATTTTTGTCGTTTGGTAAAGAGTTAACGGTGAGGAAAATGGTTTCTGTTTGTCTTCTTTAATTCTTTACCATACGACAACATTTTGGACTGGACTAAATTGAAAGCGTTTGCAGAGGACAAATTAATTGAAGTTCAAATGATGATTTCTGCCTTTGATAAGGTAGAAAAAGAGAAAATGCTGGTTACCAGCATTTTCTACTTTACCCACAATGTTTTCAAAAGCCCTCTCTTATGGGATCGTTAAAACTCGGGATTGTGTGGTAAAGACTTGAATACATTTTGAATGCAATGGGCATGCCAATCATGGGTAAATCAAAGTACTGAAAGTACTGACAGACTAGCGAATTTGATTGACTGATTGTTTGTATGGTGTTTGACCCTGTTTTCAACATTATTTCAGTTATGTAGCGGTGGACAGTGCATATATCCGTGCTTTCCTTGAGTTTCTTCTACCAATACTTAGCACAATATTCTTTCCAAGCCACTGGCTGCTTTCCACATAACCATCGTCGCAATGTGAGAGAGAAATGAATCCTGTCGCATTTACTATCATCAATCTTCAGAAAGAAATTTGCAGAGTCGGGGATCGAACCAGCGGTCTCCTGTTCTCAAGTCCTGTATGCTACCGACTGAGCTGCCGGGGCTATGCGTGCTATTGTTTAACTATAATCCAGTATAGGTATAACCATTAACCTGCTAAAAATGTTAAATGAAACTTCCAAGCAGATGGTAAACACCTGAATATTGCTATTTCAAAGTTACATTTTGGGAAAAAATATCCTCTGATTGGACAGTGTAGATCCAAGATCAGACTGCACGCTCTGTGCTGTCTGATCTTAGTCCACACTGTCCGCAAAAGGTCATTGAGTTGCGGTAGTGCTGGTAAAAGAAACTCCAGGAAAGAATGGATAGGTGCTCTGGCCGCCACAATATCACTGAAATAATGTTGAAAACGGCGTAAAATACAATACAATCAATGAGTCATTATCCAGTAGCACAAGATGTAGTTAAATATTTAACTCTCTTTAAAAAACCCAAAATTTTACATCCGTCCAACTTCAAAGCTGTTGTAGACCATAAATTAAATGTGGCTGAACTGATGAAACGTGATTTCAAAAAGGGCAGATAAAAATGTGAGAAAAGGAGAAAATGATGGTTATCGGCATTTTCTCCTTTTCTGGCAATATTTTCAAAGGGATTCTTCCCCAGTGTCATTAAAACGTGGAATTGTTTGGTAAAGGGTTAATATTCAACAGGTAGAATAACAGTTCAGCATAACAGTTTAACTGTACACAATGATCTAAATAATGAATGACAAGGGTTCTCTTTCCAGTGAGGGTTGATATAGCCTGGCATTTGCTACAAGTTAATACCTAGGTGTATCCATTAATAGATTCATTCATTATGTTACAGTGGTGTAGGAATAAGTGATTCTCTGCTTTGCATGGGTCACTTAATTTACATATAAGCAAAGATCATGTACCTTATAAATGACATCTTGTTCACTGAATTACTTTGTAAGACAACATGTTCAACTTAGAGAGGTAGAGATTTAGTTGTTTTTGTCTAAATTGTCATAAGATTTCTAACAGAAAGTTCTAGTATTTTCTGTGGGGCAGTATTTGGCAACTGTGGGTTTTTTTTGTTTACTTTGAATCTAGGTCAGTCTTGATGCCTATAGACTAGCTTTGCTAGTCAAAAATGATAAAATATGGGTCATAGGTCAGGAAGCTTGGGGGGGGGGGGTCCTTGAGAAAGCCACTAAAGAGCCCTAACCTAGTATTGTTGTAACCGTGGACATACACGACTGAGCTGTTGCTGTGATATGCTTGATATTATGATGATGAAAGTGGTGTAAAACTTCATTCAATTTATAAAACTGTCAACTGCATCTTAATCTTTCGCTTCTCAGCTGATTTTTATGTATTTACAGGTATGTTTACATTGTAAACATTAGTATTGTATTTACCCTGAAAGTGGGGGGTAAACAAAATTGAAATTTTCAGTCTGGTAAAATAAGCCAACTTATTTCTTTTTCAAAGCTGTCTTTAGACAGAAGTCTCTGTATGGGTAGCATAGATCCATGTCAGTCTGCAGTAAACATGCAGTCTGATCTTGTATCTTCACTGGCTGCAAAGGTAAATGTAAATGTGAAACTGCCTTTAGACAGAACATAATGGTTGCTGTAGATCCCAGGTCAGTCTGCAGTAAACATGCTGTCAGATCTTAATGAATCTTCACTGGCTGTAAAGGCAACTATAGTTGTGAAACTGCCTTTAGACAGAGAATAATGGTTAGTGTAAATCCCAAGTCAGTCTGCTGTAAACAATGCTGTCAGATCTTGGATCTTCACTAGCTGTAAAGGCAACTGTATATGTTGTGAAACTGCCTTTAGACAGCTGTCAGATCTTGGAATTTCACTGGCTGTGAAAGTAACTATAGTTGTGAAAGGCACTTAAAGGATTTTAAAGAAGAGTTGAAATCGGTGTGAATTTTGCTTTCTATTTTCAGGAAGACAGTGTGATGTAGAGATGGGTATCAGACAGAATCTTTCAAGCTAGGAGTATTGGACAATGAAGTGAAGATTTAACCTGTTTATGCCTGAAAAAAAGAATTGTAATTGCAAGGCTGTTTTGACCGATGCAGAAGTTGAGTAGATCTTCAAGAATTTTCATGTCTTAACCCTACACCACAGTATCCTGACTTTTAACGACCCTGGGGAAGAAGCCTTTTGAAAACATTTTGGGAAAAGGAGAAAATGCTGGTAACCAGCATTTTCTCCTTTTCCCACAATGTTTTCTACCCTATCTGAGACAAATTCCATTATTTTAGTCACATTTAACTTGTCGTCTGCAAATGCTTTCAATTTAGACCAGTTAAAATTTTCCATGTGTGGTAAAGAGTTAAACAAATGGGCTTAGGCCTACAAACTGTGGTATACATGTAGGTTCGTCTAGAAGACATTTACCAAGATTTTTTCAAAGTCTTGGTGAGGGTAAAAAAGAAAGAATCACATGTTGCATCCTTTCCTTCATCTGCAATCATTTTTACATCTAGCTGATGAAAATAATGTGACAAATTTAGAAGATGCTTTCATAAAGGTTTCTGTCCATTAGCCACAATATTTATGAGACTTTTGTCAGTTTGGCTCTTTATAAAAACAGCCAAATTTAGACTGATCTCTATTGAAAGGATTTGCAGATGACAAATGTTGCTCAAATGATGAGATTTGTCTTCAACCCTTTACCACACAATTACATGTTTTAACAACCCTAAGGAAGAAGCCTTTTGAAAACATTGTGGTAAAAGGAGAAAATGCTGATAACCAGCATTTTCTCCTTTTTCCACAATGTTTTCTGACCTTTCAGAGACAAATTTCTTCATTTTAGCCACACCTTATTTGTCGTCTGCAACAACTAAAATTTTGCTGTTTGGTAAAGAGTAAATAGAGTAGGAAAGCATCGCGGGAAAAGGAGAAAATGCTGGTTACCAGCATATTTTCTATTTTCCACAACATTTTCAAATGCCTTTTTTCCTCAGGTTTGTCAAAATGTGAGTTTGTTTAGAAAAGGGTTTAAAAATATCCTTTGAAATTTTAAGCGCTCAGAATGACAGATACATGTAACTAAAACAGACAATCTATAGTCTGTTGAAAAGAGACTGGAATTTCTAAATGCTGTTTAGTCTGAAAATTACACTAGATATTGAAACAGCATAGTGTAGATGAAGATTTGACTGTCTCCTACAATCTGATCTTCATGTACACTGTCAGAGATACACTGTTTGATGAAAGGGAGGTCAAAATATTTTTTACCAGATTTTTTAATTGCAATATTCTGGATTGTTTTTATTCTTTTTCATTTAATAACTCTTTACCACATGACAAAATTCTAGACTGCTCCAAATGGAAAGCATTTGCATATGACAAATTAAATATAGTTAAATGACGGTATTTGTACTCGATAGGGTAGAAAACATCTGGGGAAAAGAAGAAAATGCTGGTTACCAGCATTTTCTCCTTTTCCCACAATGTTTTCAAAAGGCTGCTTTCTCAGGGTTGTTAAAAGTTGGGATTGTGTGGTAAAGGGTTAACCCTTAGGGCATGTTTTACAACTTAAGTTGCCTTTGTGACCAGTATAGATGAAGATCAATCTGCACAAAATATGCAGTCTGATCTGCAGTCTGCATTACTGAGACATTCTAGACAAAAACAACCTTGATGTTGCATTTGTAAAGATTTTTGCACTAGACTGTAAATGTTTGTTTGGTTCATTTGGCAATTGGTTTATTTTGCAATTGGTTCATTTGGCTATTAAAGGGTTAACCCTTTACCACACAATCCTAAATTTTAATGACCTGACAGAGTATGCATTCAAAAATATTTTGGGAAAAGGAGAAAATGGTAACCAGCATTTTCTCCTTTTCCCACAATGTTTTCTACACTGTAGACAAAACTTGGATTTGAGCCACATTAAATTTTGTCGACTGCAAATGCCTTCAACTTGGATAAGTCCAAAACTTTGTCATTTGGGAAAGATTCATAGGATTTATAGTTTTTAAGATGTATTCAAATGTTTGTCAGTGCATACCCATATAGCACACTTCAACAGTATTTATTGTTTGGGATGAAAGTTTTAACCCTTTTCCACACAATCTTGAGTTTTAACAACCCTGAAAGAGAAGGCCTTTGAAAACATTGTGGGAAAATGGAGAAAATGCTGGTAACTAGCAATTTTTTCCTTTTCCCACAATGCCTCTTCTTTATCAAAGATACTGATCATCAATTTGCCACGTGCAAATGCTTTCGATTTGGTCCGGTCCAAAATTTTGTCATTTGGTAAAGGGTTAAGCTAACTCAAAACAAGGAAAAACAAGGAAATATTTCTTGAAGAAAACTGATACCTCCCTTTACTCCTTTACAAGATAATAAAACTTCAGCCTTGTCCACAGTGAAAGCATTTACAGACCACAGATGTTGCTTATCTGTGTACCAAGCAAGAAAATTGTTGTCTAGACCAAATTAAAAGCGTTTAAGGATGACAAATTAAATGTGGTATAAATGGTGCAATATTTCTTTGAAAGGATAGAAAACAAAGTAGGAAAAGAAGAAAATGCTGGTTACCAGCATTATGTCCTTTTCCCACAATGTTTTTAAAGGTAGTGATCCATAGGGTTCTTAAAACACTGAATTGTCTGGTCCAGGGTTAAATGATGGAATCTATCGTCGCAATGATTGAAAATATTGTAGGAAAGGAAAAAAATGCTGATCACCCACATTTTCACCTCTTTGCACAATGTTTTCAAATTTTTTCCCACTTGGGGGTTGTAAAAATTTGGGATTGTTTCTGAGAGTGTTAAAACATTTCAACCTGAATATAACTATACTGACTAGCAGCAAACATTATTCTTAAAACATGTTGCAAAAGGAGAAATTGCTCACAAGCAGTTTCCCCTTTTACTACAGTGTTTTGACATGTTTAATGTTATGACTCAAAATATAATTAACCCTTTACCACACGACAAAATTTTAGACCGGTTTAATTTTAAAGCATTTGCAGATGACAAATTAAATGCTGCTAAAATGAAGATTTCTCATTTTGATAGGTTAGAAAACATTGTGGGAAAAGGAGAAAATGCTGGTTACCAGCATTTTCTCTTTTTCCCACAATGTTTTCAAAAGCCTTTTCTTTAAGGGTCCTTAAAAGTCGGGATTATGTGGCAAAGGGTTAATGCTGATCACCTTCATTTTTGGCTCCTCTGGCCGAAAGCAAGCTTGTAATGTCTTGACCTAGCGTAGGAATTTGCTACTGTCTGTTAGTTCAGCAGCTGTGTTCTTATCAATTTTAATGTCAAGTACCTTCTCTGAATATCTGAATCAGTTTTGACCAAAGTTTAGAATTCCTCTGAAGAATTTCAATTCCATCGAGATTGATTGATTGATTGTATGGTGTTTAACGCCTTTTTACAACATCATTTCAGTTATATCTTGGTCAGTGCACCTATCCATACTTTCCTGGAGTTTCTTTTACCAGTACTCCACGCAATATTCTTTCCAAGCCACTGCCTGCTTTCCCACATAACCGTCGTCGAAACAATGGTCAGTGGTGAGAGAGAAATGAATCCTGTCGCGATGACTTCTTCAATCCTCGAAAAGAAATTGGCCAAGCCGGGGATTGAACCAGCGACCTCTTGTTCTGAAGTCACTACCAAGTGAGCTACAGGGGCTTGGCGAATTCTATCAAGAACTTGGGTTGCCAATGCAACAAAAATGAATAGTATTGAAAATCTTAAAAATTTATTTTTGTCCAGAACTGCTTGTTTCTTGTTTAAAATACTAACACTTTACCAAGCAATTCCCAATTATAATGACCCCGAGGAAGATGGGGCTTTGAAAATATTGTGGAGAAAGTTGCTTGTTACCAGCTTTTCACTTTTACAACCAAATGCTGTAACTTCCGTCCAACTGAATTTGACATCTGCAAATTTTTTTAGTCTAAAATTTTGTTGTTTAGTAAAGAATAACTTGATCCATGGGTGGACATTTTACAGATAATGGGTGCTGTGAAGTTGGTTTGTTTTCTCTGAATAATCTAGTATGGTTTATGATGGTCAAAGGGAAATAACTGATTGTAACATGTTAGTATTTGTATGCTATGTTCAGTTTTAAATGATTGATTTTGCTACATGTATTTTACATTTTACTTACATATGTCTCACAATGGACATAGTACAATGTTTGTGTAATTCCAGTGTTTTCATAAAGAAAAACTTTACCATTATGCCAATAGAAAAAGGGACTTTCAGCTTCGTGATTTTGGGAAATCTTGTCAAAAACAGTCCGTCAGAATTCAGTCTTTGGAATAGAGGATCATAAGGTAGACCCTCATGATATTTACTGACATAATCTTGGTGTGTTTAACCCTTTACCACACAATCCCAACTTTTAACGACCCTGTAAAAGAATTCTTTTGAAAACGTGGGAAAAGGAGAAAATGCTGCTAACCAGCATTTCTCCTTTTCCACCAGTGTTTTCTACCCTATCAAAGACAAATCGCATCATTTGAGTCATTGAAATTGTCGTCTGCAAATGCTTTCAATTTGGATGGGTCTAAAATTTTGTCGTGTGGTAAAGAGTTAAACAACATAACTTTTGTAGGCTTGGCATATTTTCCCTATAGAATATCATAGAATCTATTGGGTAAACTCTTTACAAAACTATCCCATGTTTCATCAACTGAAGAAGACAGTTTTTGAAAACATTACGGGGAAAAGGGAAAAAGTTGTTAAACAGCATTTTCTCCTTTTTCCCACAAAGTCTTCTATTTCAAAAGCAGAAATTATCTTCTGAGCTACAATGAACTTGTTGTCTTCAAATGCTTTAAATTTGATCGCTTAGAAAGTTTTTATAGTATGGTAAAGAATTAATATCTCTCTTCATGCTATTTGTGGACCACTGAAATTTAGGTGTCAGGGCCTTTGAAAACATTGTGGAAAAAGGAGAAAATGCTGGTAACTAGCATTTTCTTTTTTTTCCCACAATGTTTTCCAGTCTTCCATAGGCAAATTTCTGTTTTTCTTTTTTTTTTTTTCAAGCCAATTATTTTGTTGTCTGGAAAGCTTCCAATTTGGAGGGAGTCTAAAACCTTGTCGTTCGGTAAAGAATTAAATGAAATGTGGCTTATATGGGTGAGTTTGTCTTGAAGGACGGTTGGAAACGTTGGGGGAAAAGTAGAAAAAAGTGATAATTAGCATTTTCACTTTTTCCCACAATATTTTCTTAACCCTTTACCACACAATCCTGACTTGTAACGACCCTGAAGAAGAAGCCTTTTGAAAACATTTTGGGAAAAGGAGAAAATGCTGGCAACCAGCATTTTCTCCTTTTCCCACAATGTTTTCTACTCTTCCAAAAACAAATTTCAATTTTTAATTCACACTTATTTTGTCATCTGCAAAAGCTTTCAATTTGGACTGGACTAAAATTGTGTTGTTTGGTAAAGAGTTAAACATTCCTCAAGGTTGAAAAAAGGTGCTTGCCTTTCCTTAACCCTTTACCACGCAATCTCAGCTTTTAATGACACTTAGGGAGTAAGCTTTTGAAAACGTCATGGGAAAAGGAGAAAATGCTGGTAACCAGCATTTTGTCCTTTTCCCACGTTTTCTACCATTCCCAAGACAAGTTTCAAGTTTTGGGTCAAATTTATTTTGTAGTCTGCAAATGCTTTCACTTTGGACAAGTCTGAATTTTTTTTTGGGTGGTAAAGAGTTAAGATATTTATATTTATATTATTTGTCTGGGGGGGGGGGGGGGGTCAAAAGAGAAAATGGTGGTAACCAGCATTTTCTCCTTGACCCACAATACTTTCTAATGTGCCAAAAACCAATCCAATTGATTAAACCACAATTTAACTGTCATCTGCAGATGATTTTAATTTAGAAGAATCTAAAATTTTGTCATTTGGTAACAAGTTAAAACAACCTGTATTGTGATAAGTTTATTGAATTGATTTTAACTCTTTGCCTAACTACTTTAGTTGAAAAAAATATATATAATTATGAAGTAGGCTCTTGAAAACATCGTAGACAATGGTGGAAGTGCTTGTAATCAGCATTTTCTCCTTTTGCACTGTGTTTTGTATCTCTTGAAAGACAAATTCTGTCATTTAACTCTTTACCAAACGACAAAATTTTAGACTGATCCAAATTGAAAGCAGTTGCAGACGACAAAATAACTGTAATGGAAAAATTGAAATTTGTTTTGGGATGGGTAGAAAACATTGTGGGAAAAGGAGAAAATGCTGGTTACCAGCATTTTCTCCTTTTCCCACAAGGTTTTCAAAAGGCTTCTTTCAGGATCGTTAAAAATAGGGATTGTGTGGTAAAGAGTTAAGCCACATTTCAGTTGCCCTCTGCAGATGCTCTCAAATTGGACAATACTAAAATGTTGTCATTTGGTAAAACGTTAAAATAGTCTGTATTGTCATGAGTTTGTTTTAAAATTAACGGTTTATCCAACTAGCTGTTGTTTAACCCTTTACCACACAATCCCAACTTTTAAATGACTCTGAGAAAGAAGGCTTTTGAAAACATTGTTGGAAAAGGAGAAAATGCTGGTAACCAGCATTTTCTCCTTTTCCCACAATGTTTCTACCCTTCCCAAAACAAATTTCAATTTTTCAGCCTCATTTATTTTGTCGTCTGATTATGCTTTCTATTTGGACGAGTGTAAAATTGTGTTGTTTGGTAAAAGGTTAAACTGAAACCATGATAAAATTGGCTCTTGAAAACATTGTGGAAAATGGTTAAAATGCTGGTAAGCAGCATTTTCTCCTTTTTCCTCCATGTTTTCTACTCTTTCATAGACAAATTACATCAATTCAGAGACATCATACTGGTCGTCCGCAAATACTCTCAAAATGGATGGGTCCAAAATTTATTTGGTAAAGTTTTTTTTTTTAATATTCTGTATTGTGATGGGGTTATTGTCTTGATTTCATTCTTTTCTCAAACCAACCATTGATTTTAAACAAAGAGATGTATAAGTTGTTGAAAACACTATGGAAAATGGTGAGTTTTCATGTAACCAGCATTTTCTCTTTTCCACAATGTTTTCTAGCCCTTGAGAGACAAATTTCATTGTCATAGTTATGTTTGGTTTGTTGTCTTTCAATTTGGATAGGTCTAAAATTTTGTTGTGTTTAGGAGAGATAATGAACTTGTTTCAATTTTTGTAATGATTTTATTTAACCCTTTACCACACAATCACAAGGTTTAATGTAGGCTTTTGAAAACATTGTGTGGAAAAGAAGAAAATGCTTGTAAGCAGCATTAACTCCTTTTTCCCCATGTTTTCTTCCCTTTCATAGATAAATCACATAATTCCAGCGACATCTAATTTGTTATCTGCAAATACTTTCAATATATGGACAAGTCCTAGATTTCATCATATGTTTTTTTTTTATATTCTGTATTATGATGAGGTTATTGTCTTGATTTTAACCTTTTACCACCCGACAAAATTTTACGCTTGTCAAAATTGAAAACATTTGCAGACGACAAATTAAGACATTTTTCTTATGGTGAGATTTGTGTGTAAAAGGACGGAAAACACTGCAGGAAAAAGGAGAAAATGCTGGTTACCAGCATTTTCTCCTTTTCCCCACAATGTTTTCAAAAGGCCTCTTTCTCAGAGTCGTTAAAACGCGCGATTGTGTGGTAAAGGGTTAACCTTTTCTCAAACCAGCCATTGTTTTTTAAACATAGAGATATATAAAATTTTTTAAAATATTATGGAAAATGGTGAATTTGCTTGTAACCAGCATTTTCACCTTTGCACAATGTTTTCTGCGTCTTGAAAGACCAGTTCCGTTGTCATAGCTATGTTCATTTTGTCAACTTTCAGTTTGGACAAGTCTAAAATTTTATAGTTTAGTGGATTGATAATGAATTTGTTTCAATCTTTCTTACGATTTTATTTAACAATTTAACAAACAATTACTGGTTTAAAGAAGGCTTCATCAAAGACAGACATCATTTGAGCCACATTTGCATATTGTCGTCTGCAAATGCTTTCAATTTGGTCTTGTCCAAAATTGTTTCGTTTGGTAAAGGGTTAAGACTTTTGTATTTATGTATTGACCCATTTCCAGATGACAAAATTTAAGGTTAATCTGTTTTGAAAATAATGTGGGGAAAGTATTGATAGCCAACATTTTCTCCTTTTCCCAAAATGTTTTCTTTTAATTCAAGACTTATATTTGAGCCATGCTCTGTGAAAAGGGGGCTTAATTCATCTGCGAAAAGTATCAACCCAGGTCAGCCTGTGCAGTCCGCGCAGGCTGACCTGGCCGAAACTTTTCGCTATTGGTCAATTTTAAGCATATCCAAAGACCATTCGACCTCATGATAAAGTTGGTTGTTTTGAAAAAAGGTTGCTATTATGGATCCATGATTATGTGAAGGCTTGATAGGTATAATGCATCACGGAGATGCATTAAGCCTCGTTTTGTCAGAGCATGGCTCTTTTGTGTATTGGCCCTCTTCCAGATGACATAACATTTTAGATTTATCTGTATCGAAGGCATTTGCTGTTGACAAATTAAATATGTTCTAAATTTTGGCAATTGTTCATGAAAGGGTAGAAAACATTGTGGGAAAAAGGGGAAGATGTTGGTAACCAGCATTTTCTCCTTTCCCCATAATGTTTTTAAATGTTCTCTTTTTAATTTCGGGTAGTTGAATTTGATCCTTTGGTAATATGTTTCTATTGTATATATCAGCATTTCATTTTGAGTAATAAAACATTTTCTTCTTATGCTTTTGGTGTTCTTCTTGATTAAACTTGTTCTCTCCTCAGAGAAAACAAGTTCTATAAACTTATAAGAAAAGCTCTAATATTCATCTTTTGTTAAACACCTCTGTAATATGATTAATAAATTCAAACACACAGTAGTAAAAGGTAATTTTCCATCGCCTACCCAAGTGTCTTTCTTGCCCGTTCTCTATCCAGCTGTTTGTCTCTATCCAGCAGCCGTTCTCTTTTTTCCCCCACCTCTCTGGGTGTTTTTTTTTTTTTCCCGAGTATTGGGCGCGTCTCGATCCTCGGTTCTCTGTGTCCCGAGTCGACTCCCACTACCATTACGCCACTTTGGAGCCTATAAGAATAGGGTTGTAGTTTCTATTTGAATACAATGTCTTGTAAAAACATTGGAAAAAAAAAAAGTTCTACTGGAAGTCTCGCTATGAACGTCAGGTGAGTTAAGTTGTCCAATCAAAACTTTCTACCCAACTGACACGTACTTTAACAACAGACAGGCTTTTGAAAACATTGCGGAATAGGATTAATTTCTGGTAAACAAAATTTGTTCAATTCCTACAATGTTTTGTTTTTTTTTACTTTCAAAGAAAATTCCCATTATTTAAGCCCCATTTTAATCTTTATCAGACGACAAAATTTTTGTCCGGTCCAAATTGAAAGCAGTTGCAGACGACAAATTAGATGTGAGTCAAAAGCTGAAATTTGTTTTTGGAAAGGTATGAACATTTTCTCCTTTTCTCACAATAGTTTCAAAAAACCTTTTCTCACAGGGTCGTTAAAACTTGACATTGTGTAGTAATGGGTTAATTTGTCGTCTGCACACACGGTTATTACTGACGATTCCTAATTTTTGTCGTCTGGGGAAGCGTTCGCTTCAACTAAAAAAAATTACAAAACTCAGCACCTCCACAATCAAAGACATATGTAGCAAGTAACTTTGAAAATATCCTTGTAAAATACTGATGGTGATGATACCAAACATGAACGCATGTGAAAGATTGTGACAAAAGCTGTTCAGTCTGATACTAGGCGCCAATAATTTCTTAACCCTAAGACTGCCAAGCGCGACTCGGACACTTTTGCGGACAGTGTAGATCAAGATCAGACTGCGCAAAACGTGCAGTCTGATCTTTGATCTACACTGTCCGATACGGGTTTTTCTTTCCTGTGAAATCAACTTTGGAACCGCAATATTTGGTTTTTTACCATTGAGTGGAAATTTTCGTTTCATTTATACAGCAGTTTGACCCTTTACCAAACGACAAAATTTTGGTCTAGATCAAATTGATAGTATAAGCAGACGACAAAATAAATGTAGCTCAAGTGATGATTTCTGTCTTTGATAGGGTAGAAGACATTATGGGAAAAATGAGAAAATGTTGGTTACCAGCATTTTCTCCTTTTCCAACAATGTTTTCAAAAGGCTTTTTCAGAGTCGTTTAAACTCGGGATTATGTGGTGAAGAGTTACGGTTCAACCAGTCCTTATTATGGTCTACATAGATCTTTAAAAAATAATCTGTAAGTCTGCACCGTTTTTTCGTCGTTTTGACAAAGTAACTTAAAAAAATAATACACAATCGTTATTAAATCTTTGTCGTAGGGGGAAATGATCAGACTGGAACCCAGGCTGTCGTTATGCCGCTTTCAACAGTAGAAGCACATCACAGCGACACTTCGCTTTTTCATAACTTAACATTTTTATTCGGCTAAAAACGGAACTTACATGTTTATATCTTATAATGTAAGCGACAATTACAAGTCAACATGCGTGGAAAACAGACTTACACCGATCTGAGAAGTATGAAAAAATAAAATAAAAAATACGATCAAAGAAATTACATGTAGCAATATAGTGTACCAAGACCTAGAGTACCAACAAAAATCTATAGACTGCTTTTTTTTTTTTTTTTTTGTAAAGACCTTAATCAGATTATCTGTCATAGGCAGTCTGATCTTGATCCATAACGACTGCTACGTATTCCCTAAACATCACTAGTACTTAGGTGGTATTCCACCTTGCCGAAGGACAGTACCACGAAAAATCAGTGTGGCCGGTGAGGATCGACCCCAGGACCTCTCGATTATGTATCGATCACCGTAGCACTTTACAAGACGACAAGATTGTAATAATCAAATTCTTGAACGATTCCCGCTTGCAGGGCTATTCTTGTTGGAGTGTCCCGGGGCAAGCACTGCAAAGCCCTAGTCTAGTGCTAGTATAAAGCAATAAATACATTGATAACCTGGTAACCAGGACTTTCTCCGTTGTCCGCAATATTTACCATTCTTTCCTAGACAAATCTCTAAAACTTAATCTGTCGTCTGCAAACGCTTTGAATTTGGACAAGTCTAAAATTTTGTCTATGGTAATAAAGTTATCGCCTGTTTTCCGTCTCTAAATGCAAGTTTTGGGAGAAACGATTTCTGTCACAATGGCAATCTCTTCACTTTGCGGGTGATTGACTGAATGGTGGTTTACGTCGCTCTAAAACTTTTCAGTCATATAACGGCGACAGTCGACATATTAATGTACTTCTGGGTTTAACCAGTACTAACCTCGGGGCCTCCAGGTTTCGAGCCTTGCGGGGTGGTGTCTTTGTCGGATTAGTGGTTCATGACGCAATAAGCATTATTTCATAAAGTCATATCAGGGCGATAGATAACTTATTCCTGTGTTTCATGTCTTCCTTCCTCTCACAGGTACTAGGGCTGGGTTTTGAAGTGTTTTACCCAAGGACACTCCTGTGAAACCCCTATCCATCGCTTAGAGATCGAACCTATGACTGGCGGATTATAAATCCTACACCTTAAGTTTTTTTACAATGATGACACCCGTTCACCACGCTAGAAATCGAACTCATATGTTTTACGTCACTGACTAAACCACTGGCTTAGGCATCGAACCCACAACCCCTAATTTTCAAGCCCTGGTACTAACTGAGCTACCGGGCTCAGCCAATGAACCCACAACTTTCAATTTTTCAAGCCCCGTACATTACCGACTGAGCCCATCACGACGAACACCATTTAACCTCAATGGGGGATGGGGTAGTGTTAAAATTTGTGACGAAGACGATGATATGATGATAATTACACAAAAAATGACTCTTAAAAAAGAAAAAGGAGGAAAACCAAGCAATAAATTCACCCACCTCTATGTTAATTAATTCCAGATATTATCTAATAATTAAATAATCCCTCAAATTAAAAAAAAAAAAACCGCACACAAATTCTCTCATAAACAAACATTTTATACAAGTGACTAACACACCAAACAGTCAATACAAAACATGTTCGAATTAAGCACGTGAAAAGTCTGCAAATTTGGTAGTTATGGTAATGGGGGGAGGGGGGGGGGGGACTGGGGATATATATGCTCTTTGAAAAGGGGACGGAGTTTCATGCATCTGCAAAAAGTATCGACTCATTTCAGCCTGTGCAGTCCGCGCTGTCAGACAAATTGAATTTCATGGATCCATAATTATGTGACAACTTGCTTGGAAGAATGAATTACTAAAATACATTAAACTGCCTTTTCACAAAGCACGACTCATATATAACTGTACAGGTTTTCCTGTCGTGTATTCGACAGACAGTGTTTACCAAGATTAGCCCGTACAGTTTGATTTTGACCTACACCATTCCTCTCTTGTGATGTTTGAAAATGTAATTGAGTCACGCCCTCCGAAAAGGTGGCGTAATGCAGTTGCAAATTGTATCGACCCATGTCAGCCTGCACAGGCTGACATTGATCGAAACTTTTTGCTATTTTTGAATTTTCTGCATGGCAAATGACCGTACTACTTTTGTCTCCCAGTTGGTTGCCGGACGAATTGAATTTTATAGATCCACAATTATATGATGGCTTGCCTGGTATATAATGCACCTCGGAGAGGCATCAAGGCCCCATTCGCCAGAGCTAAATTATTGACGAAAACTCATTTTTTTTTTTTTTTTAAAGTCGACAGGAAGAGGTTTTTCTTCTAGTTCTCAATGAGGCATGTCATCTGTTGCAAATTTTTTTTTTCATGATTTGAAATTGTATCAGATACTATGAAACGCCCGGTTATTGAGTGATTGATTGATGGATGGATGGATGGATGGATCGATCGATCGACCGACCGACCGACCCACCGACCATTTGATTGATTGATTGATTGACTGATTGGTGTTTTACACCGCTTAGAACACTGTTTCAGTCCTATCACGGCGACAGCTATCAGTAAAATCCATTTTTGTCTCACAACGGACTGAATCCTGAGTCAGAACGGTCCTTGGAAATTCACCCATGGCAAAAAAGTATTGATCCATGTCAGCCTGCGCGGTATAGAGGTGATGTTGTATTATATACAATGTTGAGGCGATGTGCCAATGTGCCATTTTTAATGATGGTGTTCGATGATCGATCAATGAAAATTTAGGTGTTCCGTGATATATTGTTTGATTGATTGTATATTGTTTAACGTCGTTTTCAACATAATTTCAGTTATATCGCGGCGGCCAGTGCACCTATCTATGCTTTCCTGGAGTTTCTTTTACCAGGGCCAGAGTTCACCAACCATTCTTAAGAACGTTCTCAGTCTTATCCTTCAGAATTTTCTGAAGTTGAAAGTAACGCAGTTTTTTATTGGCTAAACCATTTGGTTTAGCCAATCAGAAGTTGTGTTACTTTCAAATTCAGAAAATGTTGAAGAGTAAGACTAATAGTATTCTTAAGAATGGTTGATGAATAAGGAACCAGTGCTCCGCACAATATTCTTTCCAAGCCACTGGCTGCGTTCCCACTAAACTATCGTTGAAACAATGGTCAGCGGTGAGAGAGGAATGAATCCTGTTAATGATTTATCATCAATCCTCGGAAAGAAATTGGCCGAGCCGGGGATAGAACCAGCGACCTCCTGTTCTCAAGTCCTGTACGCTACCGACTGAGCTACGGGGGCTCGGCGTTCCTTGATAGAACAAAGGAACTTCAGGCATCTCTGATTGGTAAAAATATCTCAAAATATACACTCTATGAGTTCTGTTCAATCCGATCTTGATCTATTTGATTTTAACTATTAACTTGATGAATGAATTAAATGAGCAATGCTCCGTGAAATGGGGGCTTAATGCATCCGCAAAAAGTATCAACCCATCTCAGCCTGCGCAGTCCACGCAGGCTGACCTGGGTCGAAACTTTTTGCTATCGGTAAATTTTCTGTATGTCCAATGACCATTCTACCTCATTTTTCAGTTGGTTGTTAGACAGACTGGATTTCAAGGATCCATAATCATGTGATGACTTGCTTGATATAAAGCATCTCGGAGATGCATCAAAACCCCTTTTGCCAGAACACCGCTCTGTAACGGACCCCAGGTTCCTGTGTACCGAATATTTCAGTAGGTTGTTAGACAAACTGGATTTCAAGGATCTATAATCATGTGATGACTTGCTTGATATAAAGCATCTCGGAGATGCATCAAAACCCCTTTTGCCAGAACACCGCTCTGTAACGGACCCCAGGTTCCTATGTACCGAATATTTCAGTTGGTTGTTAGACAAACTGGATTTCAAGGATTCATAATCATGTGATGACTTGCTTGATATAAAGCATCTCAGAGATGCAACAAAACCCCTTTTGCCAGAACAGCGCTCGTTTAAAATTGCTCAGTCAAAACTAAACGACAAATTGTCACAATATCAAAGCTTTTTATCACCAGAGAAAATATCACCATGTCGGACAGTGTGGATCCAAGATCAGACTGCACGTTCTGTGCAGTCTGATCTTGATCTACACTGTCCGTAAAAAGTTCATTGAGTTCGCACTTAGCAGCCTAAGGTTTAACTCCTTGCAAAACGACAATATTTTACTACTGAAAAAAAAAACTCTCTATCGTTCGATATTTCGGCTATTGCCTTTTTCAAGAGTTCGAAACACTTTTTCCTCTAGAATATTTTTAACAAGATAGGTCTCTGAAAAAGATAGACGGCGTAAATTTGTCCGCAAATAGGCAGGGGTACTAAAAAGAAACATGTCTGCATTTTTTCCAATCACACATTTCTATTTATTCATTTTTTATCAGTACCAAAAAGTAGGTCAAAGCCCAGCCACTCCGAAAAATGTTGTAAAAAAAAAAACTGTTTCGAACTCTCGAAAAAGGCAATAGCCGAAATATCGAAGAATAGAGTCTTGCTTTTCATAGCATTTTAATTATTCCCTGAGGAATTTGCAACGTTTTATGACAATATTTTAGATTTGTCCAAATCGAAAGCATTTGCAGACGACAAATTACATCCAACTAAAAGCATGATATTTGATTTTACATGAAAAAAAAAAACACCGTGGAGGAAAAAGAGAAAATATAATCTTTCTTAAATCATTGATGAATAATTTTTTTGAGATTATTAAATTCTGAATTGCCTCCCTTTAATGAAGGATTTAAATATCTTAATATCTTAACCCCTAACCTGCTAAGCGCGCCTCGGGGCGCTTTTGCGGACAATGTAGATTAAGATCAGACTGCACAAAACGTGAAGTCTGATCTTAGATCTACATTGTCCGATACGGTATTTTTTCTCAGTCAAATCAACTTTGAAATTGCAATACATATATTTGGCGTAAACAATTCAGAAAAACTGTCCGTTTAATGTGTTTTTGCAGCTTAAAGGGTTAAGTAACTTAACTCTTTACCACACAATTCTGACTTTTAACGAACCTGTAAAAGAAGTCTTTTGAAAACATCGTGGGGAAAAGGAGAAAATGCTGGTAACCAGCATTTTCTCCTTTTCCCACAATGTTTTCTACCCTTTCCAAAACAAATTTTGATTTTTCAGCCACATTTATTTTGTCGTAAGCAATTGCTTTCAATTCGGACTAGTCTGAAATTTTGTCGTTTGGTAAAGACTAAAGATCAGAATATACGAAACACATAAGAAAACAACGTCTAAATCTTAAATATCTGATTCTGATAATACAAAAACCTAATGCACTAATTCTTCAATGTAGCTCACAGTTTTTCAACATTTACCACACAATCCCGAGGCTTAACGTCCTGAATGGAAGACGCTTCTGAACACATTGTGGGAAAATGAGAAAGTGCTGGTTTCCAACATTGTCTCCTTTTCCCATAGTGTTTTCTTCCACTCCAAATACGATTTCCAACCTTTGACCCGCTTTCATTCTGTCTCGTCTGTAAATGCTTTCAATTGGAAAAAAGTCCAAATTTTCGGCGTCAACTCAAGGTATAAACAACCATTCTTAAGAATGTTCTTAGTCTTATTCTCTAGAATTTTCTACTTTTAAAAGTAACACAACTCTTCATTGGCTGAACCATTTAGCTTAGCCAATCAGGGTCCGAATTATTACAGCTACATTTTCAGTCATATACTCATGAAACTTGGTCAGAATATTTGTCTTGATAATATCTCGGACGAGTTCGAAATTGGGTCGTGTCGGGTCAACAAGTAGGTCACTGGGCCAAATCTTAGACATAACATTGTGTGCACTCTAGAGGCCACATTTGTAGCTGAAACTTATGAAACTTGGTCAGAATATTTGTCTTGATAATATTTGGGACAATTTCGAAATTGGGTCATATCGGATCAAAAAGTAGGTCACTGGGCCAAATCTTAGGGAAAAAAAAAAAAAAAAAAAACAATAGTGTGCACTCTAGAAGCTACATTTTCGGCCTGAAAGTTATGAAACTTGGTCAGAATGTTTGTCTTGATAATATCTTGGACAAATTTGAAATCGGGTCATGTCGGGTCAAAAAGTAGGTCACTGGGCTAAATCTTAGAAAAAACCTTGTAGTACACGTTCAGAACAGCTGAGTCAGCATTTTCCCCTCTTTATTCTATATAAATGATGCAATCATCTCGGTGGAGGGAATTTTCAGAACTATTAGTATGACGGCTGTTGTGCATGGGGCTTCTAAAAATAGATCTGGTAGCAGACGACGTGCATGGATCGATTTGACAGGTATTGAACAGACGTCCCTCTGTTGTAAGCCATCACGCAGAGTGGGGACTGGAATCGGTTCGTTTAAATTACGTAGCAGATGATGTGGTCTTGGACATCAGTTGTCTTTGCAATATTTCGTACAGTAACGCATTTGAGTGCGACTGTGATCAGACTCTTGGGAGACAAGGCAGTTTAACTGTGTGGGTATACAGATGAAGTTTGGGATCAAACTCGGTGCATATGAGGTCATTGTGCTTCCTTTTCGGCAACTAGTATATAGCAAAAAGTCTCTAATTACTATGACCCGTCTCTAGATAGATAATTTGGAAATAGTCCCTTTCAGGCATGTGTTATATCTTGATTTACGACCTCTGTGGAAATATAGTTCCGAAAGACAACAAGATCGATACCAGTTAACCTTTGTCCTTCCGAATTTGTTCTGTTGACGATATGGGAAATAAATTTTGTAAAGTTTATCATTATTTTATTGGGTTTATATGACTGAAATCAATCATAAAAAGAAGAGGGCCATGATGGCCCTGGATCGCTCACCTGAGTTAATAGGCTAAATTTCACTCCAGGGTCATAATGACCCAATTTAAAACTCATCTGAGATATTATCAAGACAAACATTCTGACCAACTGTCAGGTTAATTGAGCTGAAAATGTGGCCTCCGGAGTGTCCAAAATATCTTTCTTCAATTTTACCTAATGACCTAATTTATGACCCTATGTGACCATATTTCAAACTCATCCGAGACATCAAAACAAACTTGTTGACCAAGGTTCAGGTGAATTGGGCAAGAATTGCCGCCTCTAGAGTGCCCACAAGGTATTTCTGTAATTTGACCTAGATTATGACCCAATGTGACCCAACTTCAAATCCATTCAAGATATCATCAAGTCAAACATGCTGACAAATTTTCAGGTCAGTTGAGCAAAACCTGTGGCCTCTACAGTGCCCACAATATATTTCTTTAATTTGTCCCAGTGACCTAGTTTATGAACCTATGAGACCCAATTTCTAACTGATCCGAGATATCATCAAGTCAAATATGATAACCAATTTTCAGGTCAATTTAGCTAGAATTGTGGCATCTAGAGTGCCCACAAGTTATTTCTTCAATGTGACCCAGTGACATTGTTTATGACCCTATCTGACCCAATTTTGAACTCATCCGAGATATCATCAAGACAAAAAATGTGGCCTCTAGAGTGTCCACAAAGTATTTCTTTAATTTGACCTAGTGACCTACTTTATGACCCCAGATAACCCAATTTCAATCTCATCCGAGATTTAATAAAGGCAAACATTCTGATAAATTTTCAAGTCAATAGAGCAAAAAATGTGGCCTCTAGAGTGACTACAAGGTATTTCTTTAATTTGACCTAGTGACCTAGTTTATGACCCTAGGTGACCCAAATTCGATCTCATCCAAGATTTCATAAAGACAAACATTCTGACCAATCTGCAGGTCAATTGAGTAAGAAATGTGGCCTCTAGAGTGTCCACAAGGTATTTCTTTAATTTGACCTAGTGACCTAGTTTATGACCAAATTTCAAACTTATCCAAGATTCAATTAAGACAAAGGTTTTGACCAATATTCACTCCAATTGAGCGAAAAATGTGGCCTCTAGAGTGTCCACAAGGTATTTCTTTAATTTGATCTACTTTATGACTCCGGGTGACCCAATTTTAAAGTGATCTGAGATTTAATTAAGAAAAACATTCTGACCAATTTTCAAGTCAATTGAGCTAAAAAAAAGTGGCCTCTAGAGTGCCCACAAGGTATTTCTTTCATTTGAACTAGTGACCTAGTTTTTGATCCCACATGACTCAATTTCAAAGTCATCTGAGTTTTTATCAAAACAAACATTTTGACCAAGCTTCATGCGTATCAGACTGAAAATGTGGCCTCTAGAGCTCACACAAGGTTTTTCTAAGATTTGACCTAGTGACCTAGCTTTTGACCCCACATGACCCAATTTCGAACTTGTCCGAGATTTCATGAAGACAAACATTCTAACCAAGTTTCACAAGTATCTGACTGAAAATGTGGCCTCTAGAGCACACACAATGTTTTCTAAGATTTGACCTAGTGACCTAGTTCTTGACCCCACATGACCCAATTTCGAACTCGTCTGAGATTTTATCAAGACAAACATTCTGATCAAGTTTCACAAGTATCTGACTGAAAATTATCATTATAATTATTATTATCAGCAGGCACATACTATTATTATTATTATCTGCAGGAACATACTTTGCAATTAAAACTGAAATATTTTATCACAAAAAAATGAGAAATGAAATAAATCAAGACAGTTCAAAGGAGAAGAAAGGGGAACGATCGCTTGCTTGCACGAAAAGCGGATAAGTATGAATTAAGGTCAAGTGTTTTGTTTACAATGTATTCTACAGCTTTAAAGTCACGTGTCACATTTCTAGATACTGGACAGTTTTACAAGGAACCGGAATCTCGTAGGATGATCGGAATTGAACGATATATTTAACCCTTAAATCTGTCAAAACTTTCTCTTACTCTGGAGAGACTGAATAACAAGAAAATACTGCTCGTTTCGTGCAGATCTTCGATTTCCACTGTCCATCTATTTTAAAGATACATCTTTCCTCGTTTTCAGCAAGTTTTTAGACCATTCCATCTTAATTTTATGAAACTGTAATTATTTTTGTATCTTCATGCAAAATGTTGCCCATGAGGGCTGAGCATAGGACGAGAATAATGGTGTTGAAGAAACCAGAACGAACACGAAATGATTGATTTATTGATTGTATGTTTTTTATGTCGTGGCGGCAGTGCAACTATCCATGCTCTCCTAGAATTTTCTTTACTAGTAGTACGCATGATATTCTTTTCGAGCCACTGGTACTTTCCCACATAACCATCGTCGAAACAATGCTCAGCGGTGAGAGAGGAATGAATCCTGTCGCAACTATCATCAGTCCTCGGAGAGAAATTGGCCGAGCCGGGGATCGAACCAGCAATCCTCTATTCTCAAGTCCAATACGCTGCCGCCTGAGCTACCGGGGCTCGGCGGACACGAAATGAGGCGAACTGCAAAAGGAAGAACGGGACCAAGGCCGAACAACAGAAAATGACACCAAATCAAGCTTATCATATTGCGTAGTTCATACGTCATTGAAACAACATGTATCCGTTGTCTGTACATGTCATATTCTTCGAAGATACCCTGTCTGCTATGATGCGTCACTATCCTGTACAGGATAAATATCAATATGCTGTGTGTAAATTGCCGCTTAAATAGTAAGCGGGAAATGGATATAAATAATACCTCTGTAGAAAAATCAAGCGAAATTTCGCTAAGATCTTTTTAAAAATATTATAATTTCAAACGTGAAAAATAATTTTCATGAAATACCAGTCTTTACTGCAAATATCTGTTTACATTTTCTAAATATGGACATAGGGACACCCGGGATTTGCGTTACTGACTGACAATAAGAATAACATCCCTTCATTGCTGGGCTTATACCGGGGTTATTTCCCAAGCTTATGGAGGCTGTGTTTATAAATAACTGATGGATAGGTTATATACTAGCTAACGATGGCTGGCTGAATCGTAAAAGGTAAGTTTCAGTAGTAAACGTATATCTTGTTTTAAAATTCGCTGCATCAATTGCCGCCCTGAAAAGTAGTACGGTTCTGTACCCAGAATGTCCTTGGATATCAGATAGGCCTATGTATTTGAAAACTGCTACCTAGCGGAAGAAATCAACTTCGTTTGCATAAATAAATTTTCTGTTTAAATAGTGCACTAAATTTAACTTAGTGACCTGGGTTTCATAGAAATCGGCCGCTGACGTATCAAATTATGTAACTGATGACGTCGACCATTAAAATCCTTGACACACTATTGGCTCGGTGTACTTTCTGTGTTTAGGGATACAAATAAAGATAGTAAACCTTTTTGTTCAGGTTAATTCGGTTTTTTTTTTTTTTTTTTCAAGTTTTTCATGAAAAACTTAAAATAGCACATAAGGAGCTTGCAGGAATTCTAAAATTATACAAAACACGACAACTTAGAAAAACCGAAAATAGTCCCATTGCGTTCATCGAAAAATAACATGAAGTTTTTGTCGTCACATGACCCGATTTTGACCAATCAAAAACTATTTGAATAATGAGTACAATTATATGATATTAAACATCCTAAAAGCTAATTGGTAAAGGTTGTTTTTACCAACAAAACTGAATTTTATTAAGAAGCACTACGATTTAAAACGAAAGTAACTTCCCTGGAAAAACAACAACAAAAAACGTTAAATCAAAGAGCTATGGGGTTCTTTGACTTTAGACCCGAAAATTTTCTAAATGTCCCTCAAATTTAAGATGTTTGCCTTCTTGAATTCATTTCTAGGAGGTCAAATGACCCCAAAATGCCAAAGTTCAGCGGAAACCCTGGATTGTCCATGGACAAGTTATTCTATATCCAAAGCATCATACTGATAAATATAGGAAACATTTGCATTAATGAGCAGTTGCCACATGCTGACTGAAATAATATTTAAAGTGTAACACACCTCAAAATAATCTATCCGTCTAGTTTTTATTTGAATGATTGATTTGAACAGTTTTCCTGCTACAACTATTGTTATATCACTGCAAAAACATCTCTATTTGTTCTTTTTATTCAGATCAGTATAACAAATAAATTCTTTTTCTAAGCCATTGACTGCATTCTCATGACTCAAAATGAGGTTAAAAGCGGCGTAAAACACCATTCAAACAATCTATCTATTGGATTTTAGTTTTATGCGGTTTAATATTGTTTTTAACATCATTTCAGTTACATTTCGACAACCATTGCACCTATCTATGCTTCCCTTGAGTGTTTTTTAAAGCAGTACTTTTTGCACGACATTCTTACCAAGCCACCGGTTGTTTTCCCACATAAGCATTGTGGAAGAAGAATGAATCTTGCTGCAATGACTATCATCAGTCCTCTGAAAGAAATTGGCATAACTAGGAATTCCAACCTGTAATCCCACATCTGCTGTATTACCGACTGAGCTAATGAACTTGTTTTGGAAGTATGGAAACACATAGATCCCCCCAGTGTTAGTCAAGATATGCCCCAAAGTGCTGAATTTGGAGAAAATCGGTTCAACAAAACATATTTTTGGCATTATACATGTAGTCCACGATTTCTAACAGATTGCTATGCACATATTTGTTCATAATTATATGCAATCGTGCATTTGCCTCTAGTCTATCAGTGCTTTCAGTGCTTTGATTTGAACAAAGCTGGTAATCTGATCTTGGTGTTATCAGTACGTCTTTTGTTTAACTCTGTCGACGGTTGTAAGTACAAATTTCTTAAACAAAGACAGAATTTAGACTGCATGAGCAAACAGGGTAGATTAAGATCAGACTGCACGTCGACGGTTAAAAAAATGACCTGAAGCTCGGAAGTATTTTTGCCTTGTTGACAAAACAACTCTGGACCGGACTGCACGTTGTGTTCAGTCTGATCTTGATCTGTGCAATCTACTAAAGCAACGTTTAGCATATACAGCGCTATAGAAGTTATATGCTGAAAGCAAGGATGGCTGTCACAAAGAAATTGCATCAGAAAATATAAGTGCGCATCAAATATTTATAATGCACTTTACTAAAAGGTCAGGGTTTCGCTTGTCTCTCTCCTTGTTAGCTCCACTGGCCGAAGGCCAGCGGGCTTATGTCATGGCCCGGTGTCCGTCGTGCGTCCGTCCGTCCGTCCGTGCGTGCGTCCGTCCGTGCGTTAACTTTTATTTCAAACATCTTCTTTTCTGAAACTACCCATCCAATTTTCATGAAACTTCACAGAAATGATCCTGCCATGGTCCTCTTCAGAATTTCTTGAAAGAATTTGATTCCTTCAAAAACTCTGGTTGCCATGGCAACAAAACTGAAAAATATTGGAAATCTTTAAAAATCTTCTTGTCTGAAACCATAAGGCATAGGGCTACCAAATTTGGCATGTAGCTTTATGTAGTAGGCCTCTATCATGTTTCTTGAAATTATAGCCCTGGGATCAAAATTGGCTCTGCCCCAGGGGTCACAAGTTTTACATAGGCTTATATAGAGAAAACTTTAAAAATCTTCCCGTACCTAGTCATAAGGCCTAGAGCTACCAAATTTTGCATTTAGCTTGGGGGGGGGGGGCACAAGATTTACCTGGGCCTACATAGGGAAAACTTTTTAAATCTTGGTGTACATAGCCATAAGGCTTAGGCTACCGCTACCAAATTTTGCATAATTATAGCATTATCTAGTGGACAATTACAAAGAGGGCCCAAGTTACAGCCCTAGGATCAAGTTTGGCCCTGCACCAGGGGTCACAAGTTTTACATGGGTTTATGGAGTGAAAAGTTCAGAAACCGTCTTGTTTCTAGCCATAAGGCCAAGAACTCCCAAATTTGGCATGTTATTCTTCTAATACACATATTCCCCATTTAGTCCGACTGTAGCCCTGGGGTCAAAGTTTTATAAGAGCTTATATAGTGAAGACTTCTCTTCATGGTTTATATTTATAAGCCAGTGGAGCGATACAGGGCCATCATGGCCCTCCTGTTTTTACATGGTTATCGCCTATTGATATTGTTTGTATTATTTAACCATTTACCACACAATCCCGACTTTTAACGACCCTGAGGAAGGAGCCTTTGTAAAACATTGTGGGAAAAGGAGAAAATGCTGTTACCAGCATTTTCTCCTTTTTCCACAATGTTTTCTACTCTTCCCAAGACAAATTTCAAATTTTCACTCACATTAAATTTTATTCTGTCGTCTGCAAATGCTTTCAATTTGTACAAGTCTCATATTTTGCCGTTTGGTAAAGAGTTAATAAATACAAAATGAATTAAATGGCTATAGAGACTAACATATTAGGTTGACAGGAAAATGTGGTAGAAAGAGACATTGTTCCAATTATCCACTTGTTTCAATGTTTTCCGATTCAGCCGAATAATTCGGTATCCCAGGTTATGAAGCGGAAACCCCCTTATTTTCCTCGCGTATGTTTGCCGCATGATCAGTGCTTAAATAGAGAAACTAGGTTACGTGATTTTGTACCTCGGTTACCGAAACTAAAACAGCATGCCTCGTTCCGTCCAGATTTACATGGAGGTGGTTCTCTATTATCTCCTAAAGCATGTGTCCTTATCAAACATAGGGTTGCTATGCGCGACTCAGTGCGCCGTTGCAGACAGTGTAGATCTAGATCAGACTGCACAGAACGTATAGTCTGATATTTAAGTACACTGTACGAGACGGTGAGATTTTCTCTGTGAAAATAAGAAATTGTAACCAAATTATTAATCGGTTAAGGGTTCTTAAGTTGTCTGAGTTACAAGCTAAATCAAAAACATTTAGATATGCAAAACTTTTCTTCATTATAAACGGTGGACGAACCTGAAATAAATTTTCAGAATTGAAAAAAAAAAAAAAAAACAGTGTGGTAGATGTTCAAGTTGCACAACTTTTACCGTTTATAGACACATCCTGAATCATCTACAGTAAGCTGTCAACTTGAAAATATCGTTACAGATGGTAAATTTGGACTACTTCTACCTCTCATAGACACATCCACAATTAACTTCTACACTTACACAATCGTTACGGATGGTGCGTTTTGACTACCCTTGCCTTTTACAGACACATTCTGAATTTTCTTATGTACTTAATTAAAACATCGCTGCAGAAGGTGAATTTGGACTTCCTTCGCCTCACGTCGACATATCTTGCGTTACTTTAAGTAGGCCTAAAAATATTGAGACAGGTGGTAAGCGTGCTCTGCGCATACCTTTTGTTGATAAATCCTGGATTATATTCTGTAATCATTAAAAATACTGTGGCAAATAGTAAATGTGCACTATCTTCACCTCATGTCGACATCCTTAAGTATCTGTAACATTCAGCTTAAACATCGTGGCAGATGGTAAACTAAAATTCTCTTTCACCTCTTGTAGACTCGTAAGAAAATTATCTTTTTCTTTTCAAGTCACATCTTGAGTTAAAACCAATTGAAATATGGCAAATGGCAAGTTGGTAGCATCTTTACAGCATTAGTGATTAATGTAAGTAAAACGTCAACATTATTTCAGTTATATTGCGGCGGCCAGTGCACCTATATATGCTCTACTAGAGTTTCTTTCACCTGTACTTCGTGCAATATTCTTTCCGAGCCACTGGCTGCTTTCCCATATAACCGTCCCCGAAACAATAATCGGAGGTGAGAGAGGAATAAAACCCTTCGCAATGACTACCGTCAATCCTCCTTACCACATATAGACAAGTTCTAAAATACCTGTATTGTTCAGTTCATACATCGTGACGGGTGAAAAACTTGTACTTTCTTTTACCTCAATGATGTAAACTTACACCAAAATACCGGCAGAAGTAACAGAAGAATCACACTGATATCAACTTATATAAGTAAATCCCAAGTTATTTGTAGCGGTCTGTTAAAAAAAAGTCAATTTTAGATTTTCTTTTTGCTGCGCATTAATTTTGTGTTAAACACTAATTAACCGCGGCATCCCTTGACTACACCATCCTGAGTTTTAACAACTCTGAGGGAAAACGCCTTTAGAAAACATTGTGGGAAAAGGAGAAAATGCTGGTAACCAGCATTAATGTTTTCCTTTTTTCCCACAACGTTTTCTACCTATTAAGGACAAAAAGCATAATTTGAAAATAAGTCGTGGTTTGTAATTTTTTTTTTTTTTCAATATGGACCAGTGTAAAATTTTGACGCGTGTTAAAGGGTTAATCAAATTGGCGTTCAAATAACGAAACAGTCGCGTTGCAATCGGAATCTCCGTTGAATCAGATCAAATATGAAGTCTTTGTAGGCCTACTTATCTTATTATGATCCTATGACCTCTCTATGTTTTACCAGACTGGGCTTTTTCGAAATTCTAAAGCAAAAATTAACGGTAGCTGATCTGGAAACGTATCCTGTTTAGGAAACACTTTTAATACTTTTACACTCTTTCTTAAAATTTTTGAATGTGCACCCTCTTCTTTGAAATGAATGATGGAAATTTACCAACTCCCTATTAAAAATGAGTATCGATCATTGAAACATACTTCACCATCTGTGCAGTCTGATCATAATCCTACTCCGTCCACGGAAGCAAAGCACTCTCACCGTTAATGTAATAACTCAATATAGCAGTCGAGCAGCCTGAACTCGAACTCTTCGCTAGAAAACACAACTTTAGACTTGTATATATTGAAAAATATTTGCAGACGAAAAATTTATTGTGGCTTAATGGTTTGTTTGTTTATATGTTTGTTTTTAAGGAAAAAAGAACGTTGTAAGGAATAAAACAAGTCATGATTACTATCATTTTCTCCTTTACCCACACTGTTTTCAAGAGAATTCTTATTCATGCTCGTTATTTAAAATACAGAACGTTAGTCTAGGGGTTAAATTTGACACCAACTGTTTTATAAAAAAGAGAGCTGAAGTGCTTTGTGACAAAAATGTGATCACATTGCTGGTAAGGATTCTACATGTATGCTATCTGAAACTCTCGACACTTTCAAATCAGAAACGTTCAATAATTGTATAGACAACTGCTTCTTTTAAAGTATTTTCCTATCATTTAACTTTATAGAAAACGGCATGTTACACTTGTTAAATTTCAAAGTATGTGCCGATGATGTATTGAATGTGGCTGGTTTAATGGTATTTGTCTTTGGTGTAGAAAACCTTGCCGGAAAAATGCTGGTGACCAGAACATTCTTCTGTTGCCACAATGTTTTCAATATCCTGCTTCCTAAAGGGACTGTTGGTAAGAACAGAAAAGATTTATGCCTATTACCCCCCATGAAATATTTCTGCCCAACATCCCTTAAATACAAGCCTTTTGTCGGTCTTAAAATTCGTGCACAGTGATGGGTTAATATTTCGTTCAAGGAGGTTTTGTCTGAACCACATCCTGTATCGAGTTACCGAACGACTGATAAAATAATGCACGTCTTCAACTTGTACCCTTTCATCAACGCAGACTACACTATATATCATTCATAGATCAAGATCAGATAGCAAAGTTCGTGCGGTGGACGTACAATATGGTTTAAATTCAGCAGTGCTCGAAAAATATGAATTAATTGATTTCTATTTCATTGTACATATGTCTTTATTTCTGGCGGGTCGAAAACTATTTGAGTTTATTTTTCATACATTTGGCGAAAGCGTTTGTCGAAACCGAAACAACCTTGTGTTGTTGATAACGCTATTGAAAATTAAAAAAAAAAAAATGAACTGACATTTTCTAATTATAGTTTTTTCGTATTACGCCTGTTTACATAATATGAATCTTATGCAATATAATCTTTTAACGATCAGAAAGTATTCATTCTGTTCTAAATATAAATGCAAGTAAACTAGGAAACATTAACTGATGGCTATAAATGTGAATTTCGTTTTGTGTGAATGATTTTTAAACGACCTTCAACAATTTCAGTCTAAGCACAGCACCAGCTTGTTTCATGTAGTTTTGGGTTTGCACCAGCACTAGGCTTGAGCTCGGCGGTGCTTTCCATTATTTTTATATAAGCTTGCTATGCTATATATCTCAAATACAAATTCAAGCCTGGAAAAAGAAGCAGTATTTTACTGTTAATATGTCTAGTTTAACTCTTTCTCTGCAAAAAGCGACTTAAATAGGATTTTTGGAAAATGTGCAGTCTGATCTTGGATCTGCTGACACCGCTAAATTATGCTTAACTGTTCTAAAATGTGAATCTGTAAAGCTGGAGATAAAATACATGTACCTCTAGTCCTCGGGCAAATATTCAAAGACCACACTTGATATTGTTTGCATTATCTGGGTCTACAGTATTTACAGTATTTGCCAGTGACAGACAAAAAGCAGTATTAGATGAAGAACCACTTTTTAAAGAGGGAAAGCATATCGGCTGCGCATGCGTGTTATCTATCGGCCAAACAGGGTGAAAAGAATAAATTACTGAGATTTTGTCAGCAATGTGGCAAAAAACATGAACATTATTCACAAACACGATTATAATCCGAGAAAACGAGCAAGACGTTTTCAAGAATTCGATCTTTTAATTTTCAATAAGCTCCTTTTACAAAAACAAGTCAATAGTTTCTGTTCAGACTTAGGCTCTGTTTTTACACTGATCTATTATTCTGCTAAGAATCAAACAAGATAAAAGTAGTGATGCCTAGTGATGCAAAAAGAAAGGTCTATGTAGAATTACAGCTTCAAAGTGGCGGTTTAGAAGTTTTATTGAGAGTAATTCAACATAAGTCTAAAGAGAAGTGAAGGAAACGATCGTCTGTTTGCACAAAAAGCGAGTAAGTATGACTTAAGGTCAAGTGTTTTGTTTACCACGTGACATACTACTTTAAGTCACGTTTCCAGTTTCTAGGTACTGGACAGCTTTACTGGGAAAAGGAATCCCGTAGGATGGTCGGAATTAAACGATATATTTAACCCTTAAATATATCACAATTTGCTCTGTAGATCAAGAAAATACTGCACGTTTTGTGCATATCTTTGATTTCTCACTGACCACTTTGCTTAATCATTCTGAACAACAGCAACCTTAAAATTGCCTTTATTTTGATCTTCTTTATCTACAGACTGAAAATGTTGACTTGGCTTTTAAAGAAAGCTAAGTACTGAGATTTTATTATCTCACCAAGCTTGAAAAATGAATTATTGAAATTATAGTTAGCCGATAGCTGGCAAAAAAATAATGGTATTTCCTTGACGGGGTACGTAGCCTCTTAAGTTTTTTCCAGAGTTTGTGCCAGAGTTTCGCGATGACTTGCGGGAATGTCGCATGCTTAATCACACGCATCGATTACTAGGACGCATTTTAAAATCAGTGTGATGACGTCATATCTAATGTCATAAAAATAGACGAAGTTAGTGACTGCAAAATAGACGAAGTTACGGATTGCAAAATGGCCATGCCGCTAGTTAAACGCCCGAAAATGCACCGTTTTATTGAATCGCCAAGTATATACGACTGCAAGAAAAATTGTATCTAGTATAGTTGTATTTAGTGATAATTTAGATGGAATTTTGATGTGCATGAAAACTAAATAGCCTCCTATAAATCACTTTTCAACTTTAATTCCCATGGATCTTTGAGCTTCGTCACACCTATCAGTGTGTTTCTGTATCTAAGATCGACATTGGAAAAGTAATCTTATCTTAATTCGTATCCTGCATATCACGACTTCCAGTGATCTGTGTGAAGAGAAAAGATCTAGGTTAGTCTGAATGTCCGTGCAGCCCGATCCCAGTCTATTTCTCTGAAACCGGAATAGGTTTGTTTTGCACTGCACTCAATTACCTTCAAGAACTGTATTCTACACGGCGGAAAACTCTCTTTCCAGGATTGTGGCTTCTTTCCAACAACAACAACAACAACAAAAAGAAAAATAAATCGAGACAATATTGAGTAAAGAGGTAAGATTTACAAATAATAGATCTACATGCGTAAAATATGTTAAATACTGCTTAGTATATTTTGCTATGGTTAATACAGGTCGCGGAAAATAACAAGATACAAAACGTTTAAAACATGAAATCAAAGTACTGAAAGTACTGACTGACTAGCGAATTTGATTGATTGATTGTTCGTATGGTGTTTAACCCTGTTTTCAACATTATTTCAGTTATGTAGCAGTGGCCAGTGCACATATCCATGCTTTCCATGAGTTTCTTTTACCAGTACATCGCACAATATTCTCTCCAAGCCCCTGGCTACATTCCCACATAACCATCGTCGAAACGTGAGAGAGAAATGAATCCTGTCGCAATGACTAGATCATCAATCGTCGGAAAGAAATTTGCCGAGTCTGGGATCAAACCAACGACCTCCTGTTCTCAAGTCCTGTATGCTATCGCCTGACCTGCTGGGGCTATGCGTGCTAATGGTTAACAATAATCCAGTTTAAGTTTAACCCTTAAAATGCTGAAAAATGTTAAATTAAACTTTCAAACTGATGGTAAACGCCTGAATATTGCTATTTCAAAGTCACATTTTGGAAAAAAAAATCCTCTTATCGGACAGTGTAGATCCAAGATCAGACTGCACGCTCCGTGCAGTCTGAACTTAATCCACACTGTCCTCAAAAGGTCATTCCGTCGCGGTAGTGCTGGTAAAAGAAACTCCCGGAAAGCCTGGATAGGTGCTCTAGCCGCCGCAATATCACTGAAATAATGTTGAAAACGGCGTTAAACACCATGCAGTCAATTAGTAAATATCCAAAAGCACAAGATGTAGTTAACTATTTAACTCCTGTACAACACACACACACACAAAAAATTTACACTCTTCCAAATTTAAAGCTTTTGAAGACCATAAATTAAATGTGGCTGAACTGGTGAAACCTGATTCCAAAAGGACAGAAAACAATGTGGGACAAGGAGAAAATGATAGTTACCAGCGTTTTTCCGTTTCCCGCAATATTTTCAAGGGGATTCTTCCCGGTGTCGCTAAAACTTGGAATTGTTTGGTAAAGGGTTAATATTCAAGAGTACAATAACAGTTTAGGATAACAGTTTAACTATACACAATGATCTAAATAATGAATGACTGAAGGAATGACAAGGGTTCCCTCTCCACTGAGGGTTTATACAGCTGGGATTTGCTACAAGTTACCTAGGTAACATCTATTAATAGATTCATTCATGATGTTACAATGGTGTAGGGATAAGTGATTCTGTGCTTTCCATAGGTCACTTAATTTACATTTAAGCCAAGATCATGTACCTTATAAATGGCATCTTGTTCACTTTATTACTTTAGTAAGAAGACATGTTCAAATTGGAGTGGTAGAGATTTAGTGTTTTTTTGTAAAAATTGTTATATGTAAGTATAAGTTATTGATCATATATTTCATTTTTAGGGAATTAAATTGGAGGGAAGCGAAGCCGACCGACGATTTAATTCCCTAAAAATGAAATATACGATCAACAACTGACTTACGGTTTGCCCTACTTTCTAATTGATTGACAGTCAGCCTCTAGGAGGAAAGAGCCATACAAGTCGGACAGAGAACGCAGATAACAGTTTAACTATACACAGTGATCTAGATAATGATCTAAATAATGAACGACTGAAGGAATGACAAGGGTTCCCTCTCCACTGAGGGTTTATACAGCTGGGATTTGTTACAAGTTACCTAGGTAACATCTATTAATAGATTCATTCATAATGTTACAATGGTGTAGGGATAAGTGATTCTATGCTTTCCATAGGTCACTTAGTTTACATTTAATCAAAGATCATGTACCTTATTAATGGCATCTTGTTCACTTTATTACTGTAGTATGTTGGTCCTATGGTGAGCACGAAGCTCCAGCTAGCTACTATATCAAGATAAAAGTACGTTGAACTCGGTGGGCTTGAACGTCAGTCAAAAACAACACCGTGGTTACTGTTTAATAGTTACTGTAGAAATCAGTTCAAATTACAGTAGAGTACAGTTGAAGTAAAGTACCGTTGCATCTGAAAAATATACAAATAAAACAAAACTAAATACATAGAAAGAAATCGTCTGCATTTCTCTGAAAAAGAAATTACATACTTCAGACATGCAGGAATTCCTTTTAATTCTCTTTATCCTGCTCCTAGTCCTAGGACAAGGCAAAAGACAATTAAAACACTAAATACAGCATTTAGCTAAATACATACAGTTCTAGTGCCCTAAACACAGAGAAAAGATAGTTGAGAGGAACATAAAAGCATACAAACATACACTTCCAAACACAAATACAATCACATCCAACTCACCAGTTTGAGGAACTGAGTACAATGTCGTCCAAATACAATAACTCTCTCAGGGTCAACCACTCTGTGACATTGTGCTGTTACACTAGAAACTGTAATTAAAATGTGCATGTGTTATAGTAAACTATAAAAACCTCCTTTTCCTATTAATAAAAAGTTAGAAATTAAACGAAAATGAATGCTGCCATTTCCAACGACGCGCAAAGCTATTGACACGAAAACTCGTTACAATTCAAAATAAGCTGAACGAAAACGCGTATAAATAAATGCCAGCGTATATAAACCAAGTTGCATGAAATAAATACCAATAGAATGCCGAATGTACAAATTAGAGGAAACAATCTATCAGTAAAGTATGAAAGTTCAATATGTCTGCTCTGCTCGCTCTGAATGTCTTTGCTGCTCTGCCAAATTCACGAGGGCTGCGTGAGCGAAACTCAAAAAGAAAGAAAGAAACTCAATGGAAAGAAATGAGAGGAATGGACGGAATGTAAGAAACAAAGTACTAGAAACACAACCGTGCCACATTACTTTAGTAAGAAGACATGTTCAAATTGGAGTGGTAGAGATTTTGTGTTTTTTGTAAAAATTGTCACATGTAAGTACACTGTATAAGTTATTGATCATATATTTCATTTTTAGGGAATTAAATTGGAGGGAGGCGAAGCCGACCGACGATTTAATTCCCTAAAAATGAAATATACGATCAATAACTGACTTAGAGTTTGCCCTACTTTTTGATTGATTGACAGTCAGCCTCTAGGAGGAAAGAGCCATACAAGTCGGACAGAGAATGCACTGAGTCATATTGTGTCACCTTTAATTTGGCACTGAACCTGATCTAGGACAACTGTCTGTGGCGCTAAACTTGATCTACGCTCATATTCACTCAAGCGCTTGATTCAGCCATGGACACATTCTTTGGACTAGTTGACGACGAAGAATTTTACAAAGAATTTATTCAAAAATATTATCAGTATACTTATTTCGAAACGGCGTAGAACTTTCTATGTTTAATCATATTGTTTTCTTTATAGACCAGTACAATAACCCTTATTCTGCTGATCACTTGAAAACTGGACTCGCTTATGCAAGCACTGAAGATAAAATAGTGTCTGCACATACTAGTGCGTGCTGTCTGACAGTCGACTAAGTTGTCTGTCCCTTCATTTGACGTATTTACCTGTTCATAATTTTGAATTCATAGATTTTAAAATACTTTCAATTTTAAAGATTTCGCCAGTTGTACACCTTCGGAAAAGACAAAAACCACGGTGTTTTGTGAATACTGGATAAAAGTGTTTGGATTTCTTTTGATATTTCCTAGAGAAATATAAAGGTAACTCGTTCGTACGTATTTTTGTTTTGGTTAACTTTTCAGGATCCCAAAAGTTGCAATAGTCCCCGCCTCTTTCACGACAGCGCACACATTGTCCATAGTATTTTTGACTTGTACAACGACCGGCTAAAATACTGTGGGCGGAGCTTCAGGTTTAGCGGGAAATGTTTGTATATAGGTCAACCATTTAATAATTAAGTGGTCGCATATTGCGAGATATTGAGTCTGTATGGGATTAAATCCAGCAGTTTTGAATGAAATCCGGCCTTTTGATTGGTTTAGAAAGAAGGGAAAACTGTAACAGAATTAAGATTTTTAACAGAAAGAAGTATTTTCTGTGAGGCAGTATTTAGCAACTGTGGGCAGTATTTAGCAACTGTGGGGATTTTTGTTTACTTTGACTCTAGGTCAGTCATGATGCCTATAGACTAGCTTCGCTAGTCTAAAAAGGGTATGAACGGTAGATATAGTTTGACTGAAAGTCTCGATTTCTGTGTTTTATGATAAGCCTTTTCTTATGTTTCTAACACGCAGAGACCTTACATACATTGTATCGAAAGAATCATTTCCCGTCTATCCGTCCATCCGTTAGTCTTTTTCTTGTTTACGCGATAAAGTCTGCACTTGTGGTGGGATGTTCATGAAATTTGCACAGTTTGTTTATGAAATCAATAGCTTAAACCTGATTGGTTTTGAAGAAAAAAACTATCAGCATGGGAAAAGTAGTCATTTCAAGTTGAAAAATTTCCATTCTTGTGTTTGCGATATAGTCGGTATTTGTAATCAGATTTTCGTGAAACTTGCAAAGTTGCTTTGTATCATCAACAGTTTAAACCCTATTGATTTGAGGAAAAAAAAACCTCTGACAATCCGTATGGGAAAAGTAGCCATTTGAATTTGAACATTTTCATTTCTTGTTCACGGGATAAAGTCGGCATTTGAGGTAATATTTTCATGGAATTGCACAGTTGCTTTATATTATCAATAACTTGAACCTTATCGATTTTGAAAAAGATCTGACAATCAGTATGGGAAAAGTAGTAATTTAAAATTGAAGATTTATATGTATTGTTTACGCAATTAAGTCAGCATTTTTTATCCATATTTTTGAAACTTGCAAAGATTATTTGTATCATCGAGGGAATAAACGCTATAAAAAATGAGGAAAATCTAGCAATCATTTTAGGAAAGGCAGCCATTTGATGATTTGGTATTGTTTACTCAACTTAGTCACATTTCTTTGTAACTTGCAGGGACTGTTTAATACAATTAGTACTGAAAGCCTGTCAAATTTAGCTGGATTCTAAACGATTGGTTTTGAGAAAGAGTACTTTATTTATTTATTTATTTTCTTTTTCTTTTCAGTCCATCATGCCTACTTATGCTGTCTTAGTGGGTTCAAGCCCAGTAGCAACAACACCCGGCCTCCGCTTTTTTTTTATTGTGTGTTGGTCTTTTTCCTGTTTGCATAATGGTGTATGCTAGAAAATAAGCAAAATCACTGCCAGTAGACAGATTCAAGCCCTCAAGGGTCTCAAATTCTTTTTTGTGACATCCATGAACGTTCGTTGTGTTTAAGCAAAGTTAGGATTTTGACTTCTATAGGTTATTTCTGAAATAAATCTATAAATCTAAAATACTATCAATGCTTTGATTCGTCAAACTATCAGGGTGTTGTCTTATTTTTGTTTACTCTGTCCTATGAGCGTAGTACATTTTTTTGTAATTGGATATATTCTTTTAAGTAGACCAGAGAGGGGGAAGAAAAAAACTCTCAAAAGAATACTTTATTCATTAGTCAGTCGGTCCATCCTCGATATTCCCATCAAACATGCAGGAAAGATGGTTGTCACAACTTAAGTATTTGTCTGTAAGTGCATGAATTACTTTCAGGTTTAACTCTTTACCAAACGACAAAATTTCAGACTGGTCCCAATTGAAAGCAGTTGCAGACGACAATTTAAATGTAGCTAAAAGTATTATTTCTGTCCTTGATAAAGTAGAAAACATTGTGGGAAAACGAGAAAATGCTGGTTAACAGCATTTTCTCGTTTTTCTACAATGTTTTCAAAAGCCATTTTTTCAGGGTCGTTAAAACTCGGAATTGTGCGGTAAGAGGTTAAGCAGACGACGAAAGTCTAGCACTTTTCAAACTCAAAGCATTAGTACGCGACCAAATAATAACAAAAGGCTCGATGGTAAGGGGTTTGTGGGAATTAAAGAAAGTGTTGGTTATCATATTTTTTCCTCTGCCCACCATGTTTTCAAAGCTCGTCTTCCGCAAGTTAGTTGAAACACGTGATCGTCTGATGCAAAGAATAGCACATGCGCAAAATTTTCCGTAATTTTTCCTTCTTAAAAGGTCAAGGCTGTGTCCTTCATTTTTCCCATGCAGAAATTATATAGATATTATCAAACTACCAATCCTTATAAGAACATCAAACTGCATTAAGTATTACAACGTATCTTGCTTAAAGGGGAATGCAATGTACATGAAGAATCTCGGATGACAATTTCTCCATTTGTTTCAGTGTTTCTATATATACTAGTGTCTGCATCAGGTACTTTCAAGATAAAGGTTTATTACGCCCCAAACACTAACACGCCACCTGTTTGCTCAAATACGATTGGATACTCACAATCGCGCACACTTAGGTGCTATATATTTCACCGTCTCCGCGCTGTGCGAACAGATTCTACTTGGTACTACATCAACGCTTCTTAACGTAGATACAAGTTTTTCACCATTACCACTCTGTGTGCCTATCCTTACTGCTTTACATTTTCTTTTGTTTTGAAGAAAAACAATCGAGAACAATCACCCTAATTAGAGACAGCAACCGCAACCAAAAGGTAGGATTTTTCTTATTTTATTTGATTCCTATTCAATAGGTTTGACTTGTTGTTCTAACGCCATGCAGTTTGCATTTTGAGTTATCAGTGAATTCGAATTACAAAGTATCAAAGTCACAACAAATGTCTCTGTTTGTTTAAAGGACAAGTTTGTGTGTTTATCTGGCCTGTAAATCTTCATACAAATGTCGAACATGGTCTTGTACAGAAAAAAACAATAGAGCAGCAGCTGCTAATTGCTCGTATGAACCGTCAGAACTGATGCCTTTTTTTTTCTAAAGCCTTTCTATTCCAACAAACAGTTGAAAATTGTCCATATGTTCGCATGTGAACAATATAGATTTTGATCAGAATGCTCAGAACAGAGACACTCAAGTATTAAATAATTACGTATTTGTATAATCCACTTGTCTGTTAGTGCCGACAATGCTGAAAAGTATAGATGTAGATCAGACTTCCCAGAATCGAGTCACTGATGTATTCGATAATTATGTGTATGTATAACTAGTATTTCATTGTACGTTAAACTCTAAATGCCAAGTGAGGTTAGGGTTAGGGCTAACACTCGCCGGTCGGTACAATAGTGAACGGTTTTATAGTAGATCAGACCGCTCAGAATCGAGCCATTGATATATTCCATAATTATGTAGGTAAAAATCGATATTTTACTATATGTTAAGTTCTTAGCTGCAAATTTCAAACCTGTCAAATGGGAAATATTTACAGACGACAAACCAGCTGTGGCTTTAACTATGGGATTAGCCTTCAGAAGGGTCAGGAAAATATTGTTGGAAAAGGAGGGAATGTTGGGTCACAATATTTTCTGCTTCTCCTATAATGTCTCGGAAAAACCTCCCCCAAGGTCATTAGAACGCCGGTTTATGTGGTAAAGTGTTAACACCGTGTCAATACTGTTTGTGTCTTTTTGTACCTGAATAAACTGTGAAGGTGTTGATCAGACTGCTCAGATAAATTAATGTATTCATTTGAATAATTACATATTTGTTAAGTTATCATTGTACGTTAGACTGACTACGTATGATCCTCGGTACTTAGCAAAAGGTTAAGACGTAGATCAGACTGCTCACAACAAATCAACTAATCTACTCGAATAATTTGACTTAATGATAATCGATTGTTGGTACTTTAGTCAACTGTAAAGACGTGGATTAGACTGCTCACATACACACACACACACACACACACAAACTCTATTTATTTGAATGCTAACATATTTGTGTAATCGATATTTCACGGTATGGTAGACTGAGAATTCTGTGTACGATTTTCTTCACTTTAGAGAACAGTTAAGATGTACAGCAAGACTGCTCACAACAAACTTACCTATTTTTTTAAATAAAGGTATATTTGTAAAGTCCATATTTCACTGTATGGTAGACCTTACCATACTGTGTAAGACCTCGGACACTGTGACAGATAATGTACAATAACGTCAGGCTGCTCACAACAAATCAACCTAATTATTTGAACAATAACATGTTTGTAGAGTCAGTGTTTAAATGTACTGTAGACCTGGGCATGTTGTGTAAGACCTTGGTTACTGTTTATGGCAGTGTAGATCTAGATCAGACTGCAATTATGAGCATGTAAATCTTGGATCTACATTATCCGAATATCTGGCTCGACCAAAGTTCTTTTCGCCGAATAGGGATAATCACTGCGACAAGATTCATATCTCTCTTCCACTGCTAATTATCATTTCTTCTGTGCTACAGTGGAAACTTTAGTAGCCAGTTTCTTGGAAAGTCTGCCATGTGTGTCATCAAACAAGAACTCCATGATAGCATGAATAGGTGTGCTGGCCACCGTGATAAATTTCAAATTGAGAGATATTTGTCAAAGCAGCATGAATAGAGAAAATATCGTATAGATTATTATTATTATTATTATTATTATTATTGTTATTATTATTTGAGTTTCATTCACAAAATCAATTGCTATGAATTAGAATCATGTTGCAGAAGCTTCCAACGTTTGTTGATTAAAGAAAATTGAAATTAAAAAGAAAAAAAAAAAAAAAAAAAAGAAGGCTAATAGCTAACGTTTAACTTAAAAAAAAAAGTTTCAACATGTTTCATAAAACTTTTTTTGTACAATCTTGAAATCAATTCGCTCGAAGCCGTTATTAACCTAAAAAAAAATTAAGTAAATGAAACGACAATATTCAATCACAAAACGATATACAATTTTTGTTATTTTTTGGTGTTATCATTATTATTTCACTCGTTTCATTAATAATCGTAAACATTAATATTCAATCAGAAAAACTCACAAAGAGTCAGAGATCAGACAGCGCTGTTTGTGCAGGCTGATCTTGATCTATCTTTTTGACAAAACAACGAAAGCTAGTCGGCAGAGCCTTTAAATGAGCATTTTTACCAAACAATCCCGAGTTTTAATGATCGCCAAGAAAGCAGGCATTTGCAAACATTGCCAAAAAATGGTAGAAAAAATTGTGTATATCAAGATCAGACTAGGTCTACATAAAAATAATCAATCGGTTAGCCTATATGTAAATAATTACACGTTTAAATAATAACTATAACATTGTCCGTTAACATGACAATGTTTTTTTGGACGTCTGGTAATTTAGTCAAAAGTGTAGATCAAGATCAGACTAGGTCTACATAAAAATAAATAATCGGTTAGCCTATATGTATATAAATACACGTTTGAATGATAAATATAACATTGTCCGTTAACATGACAGTGTTTTTGTAAAGCCTTTGGTAAAAATATAGATCAAGATCAGACTACAGAAATAGAATCAATTCGAATAAGAATATCTATATGCTTGTTTAACGCAATAGCAAACGACAATATTTTACACTTGTCCAAACTGAAAACAACTTATATCGACAATATAGACTAACATCAGGCTACACAGAGCGTGCAGTCCGATTCTAAATCCACATCGTCCGTGTACCCGGCTCGGCAGAAATCACGAATTACTATCACTGATGCTAGTCACTGTTACACTTGATTTGTTACCTTCACATCGTGGAATATCATCTATGTGGGAAAGCAGCCAGTGGCTTAGAAAGATCATTGTTTGTAGATGCACCTAATGTGCCGTCTAATCCTAAATCTACAATGGTCGATTGTTTATAGATGCACCTAATGTGCGGTCTAATCCTAAATCTACAATTACCCCACTCAAAAAATACTTCCGACAATTGATGACATTGTTTAACTCTTCCGCTGCCATTTTAGACGAATTCAATTTTTCTCGTAGTCTAAAGGTAAACTTCCGTTGCGATTGAAGCCGATATTGGTCAAAGATTAACATGAGGTAGCGAACGGTGTAGATCAAAGATCAGACTGCACGATTTTTTGCAGTCTGATCTTGATCCACGCCGTCAGCAAATGCTATCTAAGGCGACAATGCCAGTTAAATATTTAATATCACACGGCACGTTAACTCTTACCATTGTCTGTCAATAAGACAGTAGGTCAGGTCTTTAGTAGATCGTGCAGATCAAGATCAAACTGCATTGAAAGTACATGTATTATTTCGATATTTCACAGTACCTTAAACTTGACAATCCTGGGTAAACGTTTTGGTAGACAGAGTAGATCTAGATCAAGATTAGACTACAAAATACATGCAGTCTCATCCTGAATCCACACCATCCGATAATTGAATTGAACATTTGAAAGGGATATTTTTTTCTTACCAGCACTTCTCCTTTTTTCACAATGTTTTCAAAAGCCCCCTACGTTAGAGTCGTTGAAAATGGAATTGTTCGGCGCAAAGTTAATAGACCTAGATCTATTACATTATAAATTGATCTTAGCAATACTGAGTCAGACTTTAGGTACTTACCTAGATAGTACAGAAAGTGTAAATCAAGATTAGACTACACAGACCAGGCAGTCTGATCCTGAACCTAGACAGTCCGATATCCGACTCTGCAAAAATTAATTCCAAGGATTGATAATAATTTAGTCAATTTCACACTAGATTTGTTCAACTCGCACCTTGGAACATGACTTCATTCGTGTTAGAAAGCAGCCAGTGGCTTGGAAAAAAACGATACGTGTAGAAGCGATTGAGGAAATGTAGACCTTGTATTTGTAAAGCAATGTTTTCATCATAACTCTTTAACACAGATCTATTTATCTAAAATTCGTCCATCTTCAAATAGAGTCCAGATCTAGCAGATCAAAGGAAAATGACAAACGACGGGAAAAAAAAATTTGGATGGATTATAAAACCGCCTTGTGTAAAGTATCGATATGAGTGAATGCTCCCTTTTCCAGAATGTTTCCAAAATCGCCAACTTAGAAGAAAAACAAAGAATAAAGTTAGTAGTTAGATATACGCTACAGAAGGTCTATTTAATTATCGTGTCGCTCAATATTATCGATGCCGTCTTTATGACTGACGTCCAACTCTGACGTAATTTTTGTCTACATTTTCTTTACAATGCGCTTGTTCTGCTAGAGATTATCGCTTTGGCATTTTAGGTCGGACAAATTAAGAGAACTTGGATATTTTAGTCATATTTTGGGTATTTTTATTGTTTATTATTGAGATTTGCTTAATTGTTCGCGTGCGTTTTGTAAATGAAATCTTTCGAATCGTCGCTAAGAGTGTGGATCAAGATCAGATACAGAACGTGCAGTCTGATCTTAGATTTACGCAATTCGCTATTTTCTAAGCTTTTCTTTCTTAGAAATTATAGGACGTAGATCAACCCACTGTATTAAACTAATGGTTGTTATAGAAGGGTCTTTATGTCGGTTTCAACATCAATTAAGTTATAGATCTACCACAGCGTCGGGTTACTGGTAACTGACACTCCTGTAGACGTTGTGATGGCTTCATTGAACAAAACTGATAGATCTGGATCATAAATTCATAAAATTAGTCTAGAACGATTTAGATCTAGATCTATCTGTCAGAAATATGTCATCTTGACCTAGATCTTTAAGAACGATTTAAATCTAGATCTATCTGTCAGAAATATGTCATCTTGACCTAGATCTACTAACTTCATTGTTTACTTTTTTTCAGAAGTCATTGAAGAAAAACAACTAACGATCACCGCTGAGTTTGTTGACAGCAAGATATATAAGTAAGGTAAATAAGCGTTGATCTACCGGGACATGTTTGTAAGGATCTAGATCAGCATTTCAGTATTTTTTATGTTTACTTGAATTATGGTTAGAAGTTTCTCACTGTATTTAAGACCTGTAAATTTCTGGGCTAATCATAAGGTTAATCTTTAAAAAAAAAGGGGGGGGGGGGGGGGAGAATGGAATTTTGAAACGCCGGCAAATCGCGTTAGAGTTTAAATGGTGTCTAACGCCGGTCTCAACACTATTTAGATTATATCGCTGCAGCCAGTTCACCTATCCATGCTTTTGTCCAGTTTCTTCTACCATTACTTCGTACAATATTCTTCTCAGGTGCTGGCTGCTTTCCCACATATTGATCACTAAAACAGAGATCACGGGTGAAAAAAAAAAAAATTTCTTTGTAAAATAACTTCTTTAATGTAGATCTATGCATTCTTTATCAAAAAGCTTGTAATTGAAAGCATCTGCAGACGACAAATCGGATGTTAGTAAAGCAAGGGCACCTTACCTTGTAAGGTGAGAAAACATTGTGGAAAAAGGAGAAAATGTTGGTTAGCAGCATTTTCTCCTTTTTCCTCAATGTTTTCCAAAGCTTTCTTCTTCAGGTTCGTTAAAACATGTGGTATTGTTCTGTAAAGAGTTAAGTTTTATTAACTGAATAATCTAAATATTTTTCAGACAAAACATTAACATCATGGCAGAAGGAAATATAATATATAGCCGTGCAGAAAGGCGTGACGAACAGAGAGAAAAAGAGGAAGAAGAATTATATATACAGATAAAGGAACTAAGTGTGAATGAGAGAAAGGGGAGAATGGCGAGATGTGAGAGTTGTGTGGCTGATGAGTGTCCGAGGTCTGGTAGTTCGTGGTACGAGTGGTTAGAGCGTGTGAGACAGCTGTATGGAAGGGTGGCTGTTTTTTTTTGTTTTCTATGCAAGATTTATGTGTGTGCGGAATGTATGTCTGAACATGAAGGTCATCATGGAATGAATGTGAGGAGAAAGGAGAGTGAGAGACAGGAGAGAGAGGAAATGGGGGGACAGGGTGAGAGGCAGAAAAACAAAGAAAAGGGATTTGGAAAGGAAACACAAAGAATGCGACTGGAAGCAGAGAGTGAGAGAAAGGAGAAAGAGGAAAATGAGAGTGACAGAATGAGAAAACTGGGTGAGAGGGACAGAAAGAGAAGACAGTATATTGATATGGTTCTAAATGAGAATGAAAGAACAAGAATGGAGATATTCAACAACAGCCACGCCATTGTTTATGATCGAGTTGAAGTAAAACACGAATTGGATCAGAAGGATTGTAGGATAAATGGATTGTGTGGACTGGAGAACAAAAGGTGGGTAGCCTGTGATTTTGGTAATTCTTGTATTAAAATATATAAAGTGGGCAGTCACTTGTTACAACGTTATATACAGTTTGTAGGGTCTAGGTCTGACCCTTGGGGTGTTACAGAAATACATTTAAAAGAGAATTCTGCTGAACCGAACTTAGTGTCCGGCAGCAGTTCTGATATTTCTGCAACAGACCGGGCTGATCCGGATAAACAATGTGTGATAGCAGTAACGTTACCACTGAAACGTCAAATAATGTTTATAGATATAAGTAAAAAACCCGCAAAACTACAAAAAGTACTTAAAACAGAGGAACAATGTTGGTCTATACAGTTTTATGATGACAAGATTTTTACCGTCTGCTGGGAACGTCGTGATGTCTCTCGCTATTTTGTTTATATAAAATCTACAGACGGAGTCACGCTAAACATGTTTGACACGGGTATCTATCGTTACTTCCATGGTCCTGATCTCGCCGTTGTTTCTGGACGAGTCTATATAACTGATGGGTACAATCACAAAGTACAATGTAGAAATGTTGAGGGTCAAGTTATCTCGGAATTTACAATGGAAGGGTCGGAGCCTACAGGAATCTGTGTAGAACCAGATAACAACGTGTATGTATGTGCATATCATCACAACAAAGTTTATAAACTGGACTCTGATCTGACTCGATACAAGTCGGTGTTAGATCAGACTGCAGGTTATATAGGGGGACCCAACGCTCTGTGTTGTTACAGAGACAAATTATTTATCAGCCATTTCGTGTCGCCATCTTTACAGAACTTTGTTACTGTGGTCCGACTGCAATAACGGCACCTCGACCTGGACATTGTAGATCATCATTTACTTCAGTCATCCAACATTTAAATCTGCACCACAATATATTCTATCGTTACCATGGTTACGGTCTTACCTCTTTTATAACCCATATGTGATTGAGTGTTTTTTAACGTAGAGTGTAGTCAAAGATCAGCCTGCACATACGTGTAGTCTGATCTTTGTCTACAATCTCCGCTTTTGCATCAGTAAGTTTTATTAAGTAATCTCTATTTCCTGTCGATAAACTTAACGAAATATATTTTTGTGATAGTTTATAACGGACATTCGGCAGGATATAGGATAAATTACTTTATTCTCAACATTTCATTGTACCTTGTTTAGTTAGCAAGCTGCCGTTGGAAATCTTGTCATCAAGTACTCTTTTCTTTCTGTTTTCGTTCAATTTATTTATCTACGCCATTTTAAATCGTACTTGTCCCACCCAGTCCCTACCAATAATTTGCAATTCATGAATTTTTTACACCCCCACCCCTCTTTGAAAAAATTCAATATTCTAGATATTCTATAAACATTGTTTGAGTTCCAAAAGTCGATCTATCAAATATTGTTTATCCGGAAAACAATGTGGCGGCAGTAATAATTCGTATGCACCATTATCGCCGTTCTAAATGTTTTCTTTGCACAAAAACTGCTGTCAAATCGCAGACTACCCGTCCTCTTATCTAGTCTCCATAATTCACATGTGATTAGATGATTTTATTTTATATTACTCGTTTGCATTTGTTCATTCTCCGGTCCAATTCGTGTTTTACGAGAGAGAGAGAGAGAGAGAGAGAGAGAGAGAATGCGAGTTGCAAGAATGTTTGCGTTATTTTCATCTGTTTTTCCAAGTATTTTTGATTTAAGAAAGAGAAATTCCGTCAATTCTTTGTTTACACTTTGTTGTTGCCTAATTATTTATGTCAGTGATTTATTCAGTAAGAGACTATGTATTTGATTGAGAAAATACCATGAAAAAGCCTATTTATTGCGTGTCTCCTTCTTATTTGTTGATGGTTTGCCACCTATTGTCATGCTTAGTTCAGTGATAAATCAATTTTGATGTTTTGTTTTGTTCTTAAATACTAAATACGTTTCTACATGAGCAATTTATTAATACTGCCTTTATTTTCACATCTGATTAATGTGCTTTTTAATTTTAGATATATCTTATCACGGATAAATTTTGAATATTTGTTTTTCTGTAAACTCGTTGTTTTGTTATTGTTTCTACACTATAGTGATTGTCATGAAAAACTTCTTGTATTATATCAAGCCGGGTTCGGATACATGACTATAATAGCACATCTTTGATGATTTATGAGTAAGAATCTCAACCTCGGTTGTCTATCTAAGGATTGTTTTACGCTATTTTGAACAATATCTAAGTTATGTCAGGGCGGCAAGTACACCTACCCAGGTTTTGCCGAAATTTCTTACATCAGTACTCCACTAATTTTTCGCAAACAACTGGCTGCTTTCCCACATAGACATCATGAGAGACAGCTGAATCCATCGGCTTTCATCTATCCTCCGAGACGAGCCGAGACTCGAACTAGCGATCCTTTGATCACAAACCCTGTACTTTACTGAGGCACCGCGCTTAGCACATCAGGTCCGTAATAGTGCCTATACAGTTCCTATACACATATTTGCTTGATTCTACGGGTTTTTTTTACACCATTATAACAGCTTAGGTCATGTCTTTCTTGGCTTTCTCACATCAGTGCTGACACAACTTTCTTTCCAGGTCACTGATTACTACCTCGCATTCATTATAGGTTTGAGGCGAAAAATCCCCGGAAAGCCTCTACCGGGTATCGAAACCGCAACCACCAGGCCACGAGTCAGATACGCTAAGCACTGAGCTACCCGGCGGGGCTCCTATACACATATAGACACTGGGTGAAAGCATACAGGCATCACTAATGCTCTACAACCCAAACGAACAAACTTTAGAAAACATTTTGAAAAAAAAAAAAAAAAAAATGGAGAAAAGTTAGTAACCTGTATTTTCTCCTTTTCCCACGATAGTTTCAGGCCTGTCAGACAATAATACCATCCTTTAACCCTTATACTGCTCAATAAGTTAAGTAAAACTTTCAATCTGACAGTAAAAACCCGATTAATGTTATTTCAAACTTACGTTTTGGAGAAAAAAGTATCTCCTTATCGGACAGTGTAGATCCAAGATCAGACTGCACGTTTTGTGCAGTCTGATCTTGATCTACAGCGTCCGCAAATGGCCAGTGAGTCGGGCTTAGCAGCAGGGTTAAACCACAATTAACTTGTCTGCAAAATGTTTCAATATGGATAACATTTTGTCGTGCGGTATATAGATGTCCGGTCACTCGGAGACCGTTTTACCGCTTATCTCCCAAGTCCTATATTGTGCTATAAATCGATAAGTAATTCCCAGTCAAGAGTAATCAACTTAGTAACGATGGTGTTTTAAGAATTCATTTTTGCGGAAGAAATTGCCCATAAATAGCGGACAATGTAAACCATGATCAGATTGTACAGAACGTGCAGTCTGATATTAGATCTAAACTGTCCGCAAAAAATGAGGCATGCCTAACAACCCTTGCGTTGAACAAAATTCCGATTATAAAATATTCATGCATACAAAACTCGTAATAACTTTACAGAATCCTACTTTGTCCATACTTATTTGAGGGGGCCTTCGGTCCAAGGTTCAATCCTCACAGGAAGCTCTGATTTTTTTTTTTTTTTTTTTTTCTCTTGAGATTCCTACGGCCAGGCACCTAAGAGTCCCTGTATAATACTGGTGAAACCCAGAAAACACATTAACAAATCAATCGACTCCGTGATATGATTGAAATAGTTTTAAAAGCGACATAAAACACCATCCAAGCAAGCAATTTAGTACTTATAAATCAATTAATTAACCAATTAACTAAGTAAGCATTTAATCAAGTTAGGTCCTCCATGATACAGTACTTGGAATTCTAATCAAGCCATTCTTGGTTCTATCGTTATTGCCACTGTAGATCTATGATCACATCACACGATCTGTGAAGTTTGATCTTCATCTACAATGTCTACAAAAGGACTGACCCCATTCCTATTCGGAGATCTAAATAAGTGGGAGATTTCCCGACTTTAAAGTCCTTATGACTAAAATGAAACCCAGTTTGTAGATACATGTATTTATTTTAGGGTCATCAGGTCCCGAGTTCACTCCCCACTCGAAGCTCTTATTTTTCATCTGAGTTTCCTTGAGCAAGCCACATTAGAGCCCCTTTCTAGTTCTAGTGAAACCCAGAGAACACACGAATAAGTGAGCTGTTAGCGTGATATGACTGAAATAATGTTTAAAGCGGCTTAAATAACCATCCAATTAATCAATCAAGGTCCTCTGTGATACAGTGTTTAGAGTTGGAATTGTAATCAAACTATTCTTGGTTACATTCCTCCTGACAACGCAGGCTAACTGAAAGTGCCCTTGGGCAAGGCATTGCAGGTTATCATAATATCATTGACTTAGTTTACATCCAGACGCAGCCAGCGACTTTCACCGTATTGTGCATAGTACTGGCAAAAGCAATCACCGTTTGCACATGACTAGGTGCATAGGCTAAAGCAATACAACTGAGATAATGTTGAAGATAGCTTTAAACACCAAATAAGCCACTTAATCTGATTATGTCAAATTGCCCCACTTCTCAAATAGTCCATTTAGTGCTGCGGAAGAAAATATAAACCTGTATACTGTTACATGCCTACTGGGCTACTCTCTGATTGAAATTGGTTAATGCTCTGCATTCGTAATTGGACAATATTAAAATTGATAGTGTCCCTGGGCAATACACAGCAGACCACCAGCCTAGTAATCGAGAGACCCAGGGCACAAAATCATGAATAAGCAAACTGTTACCGTAATATAACTGAAATAGTGTTGAAAGTAGAGAGAAACACAACTCAAACACACAACAAAGCACATCATAAATAAAATCCGATTGATGGAGAATGGAGATCAAGATCAGACTGCAAAGAACTTGAAATCTGATCTCTAATAAACATTTTCTAACAAAGTGAACCTGGCTATTACAGTACGATTGTAGGTCTTAGAAAATATAGACTAATAACAGTAATATCAGTACAGCATTTTATTTGCTTTCAGTAACTTAAGCGAAAGTTACAGAAAAAACAAGAAGCATCTCTCTTGGCGACAAATTCATATACTCGAATTTTTTCGACGGTCGAGACTACAATCCAATAAAACAAAGAAAGTTTTCTATCTTTCAGACCTGACCAAACAAGTAGACAGTATACATCAAAGATCAGACAACTCCTTCTATACAGCCTGATCTTGACCTATGCCATTAACAACAGTCCCTGTTTTCGTCTATGGCACTGGGAGGGTTAATAGGTTGTTGCAATGTATCTGGCAGATAACACAGATATTTGCAAACGAAAATATATATAGTTGATTAATTGATGGATTGACTGATAGATAGATTAAATGGAGTTTTAAACACTATTTCAATCAGATCCTGGCGATAGTTCATATATTCATGTCTGCCCTGGGTTTCATCAGTACTGAACAATGCATTATATGCTTAACATCTTACTACACAACCCTGCGTTTTGACTTTAAAAACGAAAGCTTTTAAAACCATTGTGGAAATGAATAACATGGATTCAAAATCAGTAATTAAAGACTGCTTTAAAAAAACATCGTTGCATTTGGAAACATCGCTCCGAATGAGCAGTTTACCCCATCCATCTTTAACAATAATATTTTTTAATCTCCGCCTTTGATTTCACAAGAAAAAATTTTTTCGCTGTTAGTGAAATGTGTATGATATCAACAAAACTTCACAGGTTGTCGTTATCTGTCCACAGAGTTAAGAACAAGGGAGGTAAATCCAAAGATATACCTTATATTCCATCCCATAATTACCTCCCTTCCCATCCCCCACCTTTACTTTTTCTTTACCACATAATCACGAGTTTTAACGATCCCGGAAAAAAAGCCTTTTGAAAACATTGTGGAAAAAAGGAGAAAATTGTGGTTACTAGCATTTTCTCCTTTTCCCACAATATTTTTCACACTTTCACGGACAACTACCAGCATCTCAGCTCAATTTGATATGTCGTCTGCGAATGTTTTTAATTAGGACCAGTCTAAAACTTTATCGTCTGGTCAAGAGTTTGAATTAACTCAACTTCTTTTCAAAATTTCTTAACCCGTTACCGATCATTCCCGATATTGAACGACCTTGATGAATAGGGCGTTACCAGCATTTTCTCCTTTTCCCACAATATTTTCTACTTTTTTCACGACCAAGTATCATAGTTCCAGCCACATTTAAATTGTTGTCTGCAAATGCTTTCGATTAGGACGACTTCAAAAGTTTTTCGATGGTAACTAGTTAAACCCCTCTACATTTTTTTTTAACGGCTAAAAAACCATCTTACACAAAAATAGAGCAATTAAGTCCTTCTTATCTACTTGCCGTTAAATAATCAGCAATTGCTGGGACTCTTCTAGGTTTATCATATACCAGTAAATTTTTAGGGTCAAATACATGTATCGCATGCCGATAAATAACCAACACGATAGAAAAATATCCGTATCTACACAGTGTCAAATACGGTTCCAAATTTGGTATGATGACGTATCTCGTGCGCGGAATACGTACATACTGATATGCGATTTGATTGGTCAAAGAACAATATTCATCCGCCATTAATAAAAAAACGAAGTAACTACCCTGTGCACCATTAACTGTTTCATTTTATTTTTCCGTTTTCAAATAAAATGCCCGTAATTGCAAAAGTTCATCGTTAAAAGTTTTAATAACAGGAATATTATGTTGTAGAAACTTTCCTGGTACTTCTATTTTCTTCTCGATGCATACAAAAAGTCTGACATCTCGTTCGACCTTCGTTCTTTTGCGATATAAAATTTTCTGACGCTACTTGAATCAGATACATGTAAAAGCACCAGGAAAATTACTAACATACCATTTCGTATTTATTGTATGTAAATTGTACTACACATATGTTTTATGGGTCATCGGCCCCTCTACCACGTTTTAAAAGTCTGTCATGCCCCTCTCTCTCTGTCTGTATGCGTATGTCTATTTTTCCTACTCTCTCTCTCTCACTCTTTCTCTCTCCCTCGACCTCAACCCCCATACACACACGGTTCCACCCCTCTCCCTCTCTCTCTTCCTCTCCCTCTCACTTTCTCTCTCTCTCTCCTTGTTTTTTGTTCCTCTAAGCATCTCTCCTGTCTCGCCGAACATAAATTTTTACTGTCACGTACAAGTTCCTTATGTACAAATGTATCTTGTGGTATTGTCAAGCTCAAGGCAACACAAAGATAGTATCTGCCAGTTTTAATGTTATAACTAAATCCTGTAGAAATGGGAGCCCAAAACAGGAAGAATACGAGATAATCGTTCAAATCGTGGTAATGTATAAAGTCAAGACGAATGTTCCAGGGGAAAAGATAAATTATTAACCGCGCAAGAAGTTCAATTCTCGCCTAACTGTAATTACTGTCTTTATACATTTGAATATCTCTTTCGCTGTAAATGGCGCTTAGGATAGCTTTTGCAGACAGCGTAGATCAAGATCAGACTGCACAGAACGTGCAGTCTGATCTTGGATCCACGGCGTCTGCTCTCTGATGCTAATCTTTGACCAAAATCAATTTTAAATGCAACGCACGTTTACGTCTAGGTCTCTAGAGGAGGTCGCTGGTTCGATCCTCGGCTCGGCCAATTTCTTTCCGAGGATTGATGATAGTCATTGCGACAGGATTCATTCCTCTCTCACTGTTGACCATTGTTTCGACGATGGCGGTGTGGGAAAGCAGCCAGTGGCTTGGAAAGAATATTGTGCGTAGTACTGGTACAAGAAACTCCAGGAAAGCATGGATAGGTGCATTAGCCGTCGCGATATAACTGAAATAATGTTGAAAACGGCGTTAAACACCATACGATCAATCAGTCAATTAATCAATCAATCAATCAATCACTAGATCTCTAAGATGATATGATAATGTCTGTAGCGTCTGGCGGAAGTCCTTGACTAAGCAATGATTCCCGGAGACCATGAAAACTCCTAAGTTCATTTTCTTTAGAGGGTGTGTTCCTGTTTTCCCTGGCAAGAAGAGGCATGTTGTTGGCTTCGGCAGTAAATATGGAGTTTGACAAAGCATGCTGAGTAAGGTCGGAAATCAGGGTTGAGTGTTGAGTATGGAAAATTGGTGCTACCAAAGTTGCTGTTGCCTTGTCCTGTTGAATTTTCTGCAGCACCATTCCAAGAAGACTAAAGGGAGGAAAAACATATATGTTAAGGTTTGTCCATGACAAAGAAAAAGCATTAACAGCCAATGAACAAGGATCTGGATTGTATGAAACATATTGAGGCAGCTTATTGTTCTTGTTTGATGCAAAGAGATCAATTTCATTAGACCCCATACAGGATTGTATTTTAGCAAAGACTTCATCTGACAACATCCACTCCATGTCTTCATTGTTCTTCCTACTGAGCGTGTTTTTGACCCAGGGATATGGAAAGTCGATAGCCAAATGTTTCGTTCAATACACCATTCCCAAATTTCTACCGTAAGTTCATTAAGTCGCACTTTCCTGCCGCCCATTTTGCTAAAATATTTAATTGTTACAGCATTATCTAAGTACATCCTGACATAAATATTTTGCGTTTCTGAGCAAAAGTACTTCAAAGAAAGGAATGCTGCTGTCATTTCAAGTTCATTTATGTGAATACTTTTCTCAGCCTCAGTCCACAGCCCTCTGAACATGTTTTGCGTAGTCTTTTTAATTGCCCCATATCCAATTAAAGAGCTGTCCGATTCTACGACTATATTTGGTGCAGATATGGTAAGAAGTCTAAAGACTTGTCATGCATTGTTTTTCCACCATATCAAAATTTGATAGCTTCTTGTGATAAGGTCATTTGCCGGTCATAATTGCCGTTTGATTTCTTGAGTTCACTTTCCTTATCAGTCTCAAGGGATTTGTAATAAAGTGGTGCATATTCGACACCAGCCTCACTGGCTACTAATTAAGCAATAATCTTGGCAAAATCATGTATCGTGATAATTTTTTGTTATATTTTTTTTGTGTGTGTGCAGGAGGCAGCTATTTCGCTTTTTTTTTTCCTTGGTGTTAACTTCACAGTCATATTTACAGAGTCGATCAGGAAACCAACAAAGATTATCTCTTGCGTAGGGTGTAAAACTGATTTATCAGGATGAACTGTAAACCCAAGACTAGCCATTAACTGTACTGGTTTCAAAATATTATCCATGAAACCAGCGCTATCTGCACAGCTTAAAAAACTGTCATCAATATAATTAACGTTGTGGCACCCTATCTTTCGTAAAGAAGAGAAAGCTGGTTTTAACATTTAACAGGGTGTCGCTCAGTTTGAGGTTTACTTGCTTCATATGAGTTCCCCTTTTCATAGAAAACAAACAGCCCAATATTTATGTAAATGCCTGCAGATATGGCAAAGATAGGAAAATATCAAAGTTATTGCATGACGACGAGACAATAAAGAAGTCAAAACGTTGAAAATCTTGATTCCATTAACTCTTTACCAAACGAAAAAATTTTGGACTAGACCAAATTGTAGAAAGCATTTGCACACACACAGCATTTTCTCCTTTTCCCACAATGTTTTCAAAAGCCTTCTTCTTCAGCCTTGTTAAAACTCGGGATTGTACGGTAAAGAGTTAATAATCATCCTATTTAATTCATAAATAGGCCTACATGAGCGAAACAAAGAAGGATCTAAAACTTATGAAATGTATCAACTTAAAGTTTTCAGTATTTATGAAGATTGACAGGCTGGTAGATCTAGGGTACGGGCAAAGAAAAGATGCTGTTTGTTAAATATTGCGTACAAGAAGATTTGGACTAATAAGTAAGTACGAAAAAGTACAAGAACGAAAAGATGTGCTCCAAAGGCAGGTACCAGCTGAAACGGTAACTAGCCTTATAACTAGCCTTACTAGGCTAGCGAAAATGTTCAAAGCTGCACGTGCAGAAATTTACCGAAAACAATTTTTCCCTTTCCAAAGACAAATAGATCTTTACGATCAAACAGAGGCATTCCAAAAGGTATTCAAACCCTTTTGTTAAATCGATCGTGAAGTGAAAATGACAAACAACAAAGGAAATTTGAAACAGAAAGGAAGAAGCGTTCTTCGCAAACCCAGTTTATCTTTTTATTCGGTCCCTGGCTTGTTCGCTCCAAAACAAGTTCACTGATAGACGATTTACCATTAGCAGGTTTGGCTGGCACATACAAATACAAGTGGAAATACACTACTAACTGACAGTCAACTGTTAATCCTCAAATTGCTGAAGCGGTAGAGCGTAGGAATTGAAAACTTCGAGTTGTGGGCCACTTGAGGGTATGGGTGTGAGCCTCACGACTGGCCATCTTAAGTTACTGATAGTCTTTTGAATGAGACATTGAACCATAGTCACTTTAGTCCTATTTATAAGCCCCTACGTACGTTATTTTTCATTTTGACATTCATCGTGTACGTAGGGTCTTATCGGCTCCTTCATAGTTTCCTTTAGCAAACTCCGACATCGAATTTTGTCGCTGTTTGAACAGCAAATTTGGATACTTTCAAGTGAACATGTTAAATAAAAAATACATCTGAAGTAAGATAAATGAATAATTTCTCGACTGAAAAAGGATATTTGTCCAAAACTGGTTTTAGAGAGATCGGATTTGCTACATAGAACTGAATGGGACCCGTTTAGACGTTACATGCAATGAGAAAAATCAAATGTGAAATGTCCGATGATAAATGTTGAAAGGTAAATAAGCATGTATACGTCTAAATATTTGGACTATAGTCACTTGTGATGGTGCTAGACAACATGCATGGTAAAGAAACAGGCATAACATAGGATGGGTTTCGTCCTGTATCTTGCACCATCCCTGACAACCTTCACCCATATGGGCAACTGGTGGCGGTGTTGAATAAATGGAAAATTGATCAAATCCTATATGATACCAAAATGATACAGAGAACATATATCATGAACTTACCCCTATTTAGAATTACTTTTTAGACGAAACATTTTGATTCAAATAAGGGAAGTTGTCTTTGAAACATTGTGGGAAAGGATAAAATGCAGGCCAGATTCTTCTCTTGTAAAGCTTTGGAAAATGCATGGACTTATTTGGTTAACCATTTACCTCACGACGAAAGTTTAGACTAGTCCTATGGGGTCCTGCGTGGCTCAGTCGGAAAGTGTAGGACTCATGACCTGGAGGCCCCAGGATCGAGCCTCACTGGATCCGATTGGGAATGTTCGTGGGAGTGTCCTTAGGCAAGACAGTTCAGAGCCCCAACCCTAGCGCTGGTGGAGTCCGAGAAATATGTGAATATGTGAGCTGTGGCCGTGATATGACAAGTTAAATGTGACTAAAATAATGGAATTTGTCTCAGATAGGGTAGAAAACATTGTGGGAAAAGGAGAAAATGCTGGTTACCAGTATTTTCTCCTTTTCCCAGTAATGTTTTTGAAAGGTTCTCTTTGAAATGTTCTTTCCTCAAGGTCATTAACTCTTTACCAAACCACAGAATTTTAGACCAATCCAAATTGAAAGCATTTGCAGACGACAAAAAAAAAAAAAAAAAAATGTTACCAAAAAATTGAAATTTGTTTTGGGAAGAGTAGAGAAGATTGAGGTTACCAGCATTTTCTCCTTTTCCCTCAATGTTTTCAAAAGGCTTTTTCTTCAATGTCGTTAAAAGTCGGGATTGTGTGGTAAATGACTGTCTGATTGATTGATTGTATGGTGTTTAACGCCATTTTCAACATTATTTCAGTTATATCACGGCAGCCAGTGCACCTATCCATGCTTTCCTGGAGTTTCTTTTTACCAGTACTCCACACAATATTCTTTCCAAGCCACTGGCTGCTTTGCAACATAACCATAGTCGAAACAATGGTCAGCGGTGAGCGAGGGATGAATTCTGTCGCAATGACTATCATCAGTCCTCGGAAAGAAATTAGCCAAGCCTGGGATCGAACCAGCGACCTCCTGTTCTCAAGTCCTGTACGCTACCGACGGAGTTACTGGACTTGGTGATTGTGTGGTAAAGGGTTAAAACTCATGAATGTGTGGTAAAGGGTAAGGGTTCATCAAATAATTTTTTGTCACATGCACAAATTTTTTCATTTAGAACAATCCTAACAACAACAATTGCTGTTTTGTAGAGATTTTATTTACTGTTAAACATCTTATTTACTTACAGGTGACATGGTGAGCCTATTTCCAGATTTGTTATCTGGAGGTTCTGAGTTTGTTCCTCGTTTGCAGTGGTGGTATTCATGGGTGTATCCTGGGGAATGACACTGCAGAGTCCTTGTCTAAGCCTGATGGAACCAAGAAAACAAGTTAGCTGTTGCCTTGACGTAACTGATATACTGCTGAAAGTGGTGTAAAACACTAGATGGAGACAAATCTGTGACTGGTTGGAGATGAACATTGGACAGAGGTACATGTACAAATTTTTTTTCTATGTCATCAAAGTTCTCGTGATACTTCTGCTACTTTGAATGCAGGTGGCATAAAATATCCCCGCTGTCCTTAGTTATGTTAACCCTTTAAACCTTTACCAGACAATCCCGAGTTTTACGACCCAGAGGAAGAAGCCTTTTGGAAACGTTGTGGGAAAAGGGGAAATGCTGGTAAGCAGCATTTTCTCCTTTTCCCACAATGTTTCTGCATTATCAAAGACAGTGTACATCATTTGATTCACATTTCAGTTGTTGTCTGCAAATGCTTTCAATTTGGACCAGTCTACATTTTTGTCGTTTGGTAAAGAGTTAACGGTGAGGAAAATGGTTTCTGTTTGTCTTCTTTAATTCTTTACCAAACCGCAACATTTTGGACTGGACCAAATTGAAAGCATTTGCAGAGGACAAATTAATTGAAGCTCAAACGATGATTTCTGCCTTTGATAAGGTAGAAAAAGAGAAAATGCTGGTTACCAGCATTTTCTACTTTTCCCCACAATGTTTTCAAAAGCCCCCTCTTCCGGGATGGTCAAAACTCGGGATTGTGTGGTAAAGACTTAAATATATTTTGAATGCAATGGGCGTGCCAAACATGGGTAAATCAACGTACTGAAAGTACTGACAGACTAGCAAATTTGATTGACTGATTGTTTGTATGGTGTTTGACCCTGTTTTCAACATTATTTCAGTTATGTAGCGGTGGACAGTGCATATATCCATGCTTTCCTTGAGTTTCTTCTACCACGATCTACTAAAGTTGATTGTATGTTGTCAACATTATTTCAGTTATATCGCTGTGGCCAGTGCACCTATCCATTCTTTCCTGGAGTTTCTTTTTACCAGTACTCCACACAGTATTCTTTCCAAGCCACTGGCTGCTTTCCACATAACCATCGTCGCAATGTGAGAGAGAAATGAATCCTGTCGCAATTACTATCATCAATCCTCAGAAAGAAATTTGCAGAGTCGGGGATCGAACCAGCGGTCTCCTGTTCTCAAGTCCTGTATGCTACCGATTGAGCTGCCGGGGCTATGCGTGCTATTGTTTAACTATAATCCAGTATAGGTATAACCATTAACCTGCTAAAAATGTTAAATGAAACTTCCAAGCCGATGGTAAACACCTGAATATTGCTATTTCAAAGTTACATTTTGGGAAAAAAATATCCTCTGATCGGACAGTGTAGATCCAAGATCAGACTGCACGCTCTGTGCTGCCATCTTAGTCCACACTGTCCGCGAAAGGTCATTGAGTTGCAGTAGTGCTGGTAAAAGAAACTCCAGAAAAGAACGGATAGGTGCTCTGGCCGCCACAATATCACTGAAATAATGTTGAAAACGGCGTAAAACACAATACAATCAATGAGTCAATATCCAGTAGCACAAGATATAGTTAAATATTTAACTCTCTTTACAAAACCCAAAATTTTACATCCGTCCAACTTCAAAGCTGTTCTAGACCATAAATCAAATGTGGCTGAACTGATGAAACGTGATTCCAAAAGGGCAGAAAAAAATGTGAGAAAAGGAGAAAATGATGGTTATCAGCATTTTCTCCTTTCCCGCAATATTTTCAAAGGGGTTCTTCCCCAGTGTCATTAAAACATGGAATTGTTTGGTGAAGGGTTAATATTCAAGAGGTAGAATAACAGTTCAGCATAACAGTTTAACTGTACACAATGATTTAAATAATGAATGACAAGGGTTCTCTGTCCAGTGAGGGTTGATATAGCCTGGCATTTGCTACAAGTTAATACTTAAGTGTATCCATTAATAGATTCATTCATAATGTTACAGTGGTGTAGGAATAAGTGATTCTCTGCTTTGCATAGGTCACTTAATTTACATATAAGCAAAGATCATGTACCTTATAAATGACATCTTGTTCACTGAATTACTTTGTAAGACAACATGTTCAACTTAGAGAGGTAGAGATTTAGTTGTTTTTGTCTAAATTGTCATATATAACAGAATTAAGATTTCTAAAAGAAAGAAGTATTTTCTGTTGGGCAGTATTTGGCAGCTGTGGGGTTTTTTGTTTACTTTGAATCTAGGTCAGTCTTGATGCCTATAGACTAGCTTTGCTAGTCAAAAATGATAAAATATGGGTCATAGGTCAAGAAGCTTGAGTTTGATGTATCAAACTATTTAATAGTGAGTTATAACCATTTTTCAATTTCATTTTTGGTATAGTACAGGTTTTCATTTGTAATCTGAAATACTGTGTTGGATATGATATTTTACACATTGGTATCTTATCATAAAATATATGTCAGATTTGATAAAGGTAGGGTTTTTCATGGGAAGGAGAGGGGGGGGGGGTCCTTGAGAAAGACACTAAAGAGCCCTAACCTAGTATTGTTGTAACCCTGGACATACATGACTGAACTGTTGCTGTGATATGCTTGATATTATGATGATGAAAGTGGTGTAAAACTTCATTCAATTTATAAAACTGTCAACTGCACCTTAATCTTTTACTTCTCAGCTGATTTTTATGTACATGTATTTACAGGTATGTTTACATTGTAAACATTAGTATTGTATTTACCCTGAAAGTGGGGGGTAAACAAAATTGAAATTTTCAGTCTGGTAAAATAAGCCAACTTATTTCTATTTCAAAACTGTCTTTAGACAGAAGTCTCTGCATAGTGGGTAGCATAGATCCATGTCAGTCTGCAGTAAACATGCAGTCTGATCTTGTATTTTCACTGGCTGCAAAGGTAACTGTAAATGTGAAACTGCCTTTAGACAGAACATAATGGTTGCCGTAGATCCCAGGTCAGTCTGCAGTAAACTTGCTGTCAGGTCTTAATGGATCTTCACTAGCTGTAAAGGCAACTATAGTTGTGAAACTGCCTTTAGACAGAGAATAATGGTTAGTGTAAATCCCAAGTTAGTCTGCTGTAAACAATGCTGTCAGATCTTGGATCTTCACTAGCTGTAAAGGCAACTGTATATGTTGTGAAACTGCCTTTAGACAGCTGTCAGATCTTGGAATTTCACTGGCTGTGAAAGTAACTATAGTTGTGAAAGGCACTTAAAGGATTTTAAAGAAGAGTTGAAATCAGTCTGAATTTTGCTTTCTATTTTCAGGAAGACAATGTGATGTACAGATAGGTATCAGACAGAATCTTTCAAGCTAGGAGTATTGGACTATGAAGTGAAGATTTAACCTGCTTATGCCTGAAAAAAAGAATTGTAATTGCAAGGCTGTTTTGACCGACGCAGAAATTTAGTAGATCTTCAAGAATTTTCATGTCTTAACCCTACACCACACAATCCTGACTTTTAACGACCCTGAGGAAGAAGCCTTTTGAAAACATTTTGGGAAAAGGAGAAAAAGCTGGTAACCAGCATTTTCTCCTTTTCCCACAATGTTTTCTACCCTATCTGAGACAAATTCCATTATTTTAGTCACATTTAACTTGTCGTCTGCAAATGCTTTCAATTTAGACCATTTAAAATTTTCCATGTGTGGTAAAGAGTTAAACAAAAGGGCTTAGGCCTACAAACTGTGATATACATGTAGGTTCGTCTAGAAGACTTTTACCAAGATTTTTTCAAAGTCTTGGCGAGGGTAAAAAAGAAAGAATCACATGTTGCATCCTTTCCTTCATCTGCAATCACTTTTACATGTAGCTGATGAAAATAATGTGACAAATTGAGAAGATGCTTTCATAAAGGTTTCTGTCCATTTGCCACAATATTTTTGAGACTTTTGTCCATTTGCCACAATATTTTTGAGACTTTTGTCAATTTTTGAGACTTTTGTCAATTTAGCTCTTTATAAAAACAGCCAGATTTAGACTGATCTCAATTGAAAGCATTTGCAGATAACAAATGTTGCGCAAATGATGAGATTTGTCTTCAACCCTTTACCACCCAATCACATGTTTTAACAACCCTAAGGAAGAAGCCTTTTGAAAATATTGTGGTAAACGGAGAAAATGCTGGTAACCAGCATTTTCTCCTTTTTCCGCAATGTTTTCTGACCTTTCAGAGACAAATTTCTTCATTTTAGCCACACCTTATTCGTCGTCTGCAACAACTTTGAATTTGAGTGGGTCTAAAATTTTGTTAGGTAAATAGTCAATAGAGTAGGAAAGCATTGAGGGAAAAGGAGAAAATGCTGGTTACCAGCGTACTCTCCATTTCCCACAAAGCTTTCAGATGCCTTTTTTCCCCAGGTTCATTAAAAAGTGAGTTTGTTGAAAAAAGGGTTAAAAGATATCCTTTGCAATTTAGAGTGACAGATACATGTAACTAAAACAGACAATTTCTCGTCTGTTGAAAAAGAGACCGGAAATTCTAATTGCTGTTTGGTCTGAGTATCTCACTAAATATTGAAACAGGATAGTGTAGATGAAGATTTGACTGTCTCCTACAATCTGATCATCATGTACACTGTCTAAGATACACTGTTTGATGAAAGGGAGGTCAAAATATTTTTTTAACCAGATTTTTACCGTCGTCTGTCCGTCTATCCGTTAGTTCTTGTTTACGCGATAAAGTACGCATTTGTGGTCGGATTTTCGTGAAACTTGCACAGTTTGCTTATCTCATCAATACTTGAACTGTATTGATTTTGAAAAAAATCTGACAATCAGTGTAGGAAAAGCAGCCATTTAAAGTTCAAAATTTCAATTTCTTTACGCGATAAAGTCTGCAATTGTGATAAGATTTTCATGAAACTTGCACAGTGTGTTTATCTCATCAATAGCTTGAACCCTATTGATTTTGAAAAAAATCTGACTATCAGTGGGGGAAAAGTAGCCATTTAAAATTCAACATATAGATTTCTTGTATACAGGATTAAGTTTGCATTTGTGGTCGGATTTTCCTGAAACTTGCACAGATTGTTTATCTCATCAATAGCTTGAACTCTATTGATTTTGAAAAAAATCTGACAATCATTGTAGGAAAAAAAAACTATTTTAAGTTAAACATTTCAATTTCTTGTTTACGCGATAAAGTCTTCAATTGTGGTCAGATTTTCCTGAAACTTGCACAGTGCGTTTATCTCATCAATAGCTTGAACCTCATTGATTTTGAAAACCATCTGACAATCAGTGTTGGAAAAGTAAACATTTAAAGTTCATCATTTCCTTTTCTTGTTTATGTGTTTTAGTCTATATTTGTGATCAGATGTTTCTGAAACTTGCACAGTTTGTTTATCTTATCAATAGCTTGAACCCTATTGATATTGGAAAAATCTGACAATCAGTATGGGAAAAGTAGCCGTTTAAAGTTCAAAATTTTCATTTCTTGTTTATGCGATAAATTTAGCATTTGTGATTGGATTTTTATGAAAACTGCACAGTTGCTTTGTATCATCAAAAGCTTGAATCCTATTGATTTTGACAGAAACTTGACAATCAGTATGGGAAAAGTAGGCATTTAAATACGAAAATTTACATTTCTTGTTTACACTACGACTCGGCATTTGTGGTCGAATTTTCATAAAACTTGCACAGTTGCTTAATATCATCAATAGCACCCTATCGATTTTGAAAAACATTCGACAATCAGTATGGTAAAAGAAGCCATTGAAGGTTGAAAATTTACATTTTTTGTTAACACAGTTTAGTCTGCATTTTAGATCCAATTCTTTTGAAACTTGCAAAGATTATTATTGTCATCAAGGGATTGAACTCTACTAAAATGAAGAAAATCTAGCAATCAGTTAACCCTTTACCAAACTACAAAAATGTAGACTTTTCCAAATTGAAAGCATTTGCAGACGACAATTTAAATATGGCTCAAATTGTTAAGTTGTCTTTGGTAGGGTAGAAAACAATGTGAGAAAAGGAGAAAATGCTGGTTACCAGCATTTTCTCCTTTTTTCCATAATGTTTTCTAAAGGTCTTTTTCTCAGGGTTGTTAAAAGTTAGGATTGTGTGGTAAAGGGTTAAGGAAAAGCAGGCATTTGAAGACTTAGTATTGTTTACTCAACACAGTCCACATTTTTGGTCACATTTCTTTGAAATTTGCACGGATTGTTGTAATACAATGAGTACTGAAACCCTATCAAATTTGGTTTGATTCCAAACAGTTGGTTTTGAGAAATTGTACTTCAGTTTTTTTTTTTCACTATTTGTTGAGTTCAACATGCCTTCTTGTCCTTTCTTAGTGGGTTCAAGCCCAGTTGCAACAATGCCTCCTTTTTTGAGGGGTGGGGGGATGTTTGTCTTTTACCTTTTTGCATAATGAATTCATAGTGCATGCGAGAAAAAAAGCAAAACTACTGCCAGTAGAGCGATTTAGGGCCTGTAGTTTGCTCTAGACTGTAGATTTGTGTTTGATTTGAGCCACATTTGTCAACTTTCACAAGTTCAAAACTTTGTCATCTGGTAAAGATCTAAGGTACTTATAGCCTTCAAGTTAAATGCATTAAAATGTTTGTAAATACATATGAGCTGTGCTCTGGAAAAGGGGGCATAATGCATCTCTGTGATGCATTTTACCAAGCAAATCGTCACAGTGTTATAGATCCTTGAAATCTGTTTTTGTACAAAAACCTACTGAATCATGGGGTAAACTGGTCCTTTGACCTGCAGAAAATTTATTAACAGCAAAAAGATTTGGCCCAAGTCAGTTTGCGCAGGCTGGCATGGGTCGATACTTTTTGCAGATGTATTGAGCCCCTTTTTCACAAAGCATGGCTCACATATACTTTATACCAATATTTCCTGTGGAAGATGAAGGTTGTAAGTTAACCGAAAACATTGAAAAACAAAGGAAAACATATTTGAGTAAAACATCTCACTTCCCTTTTTACCAGAAAACAAAACTTTAGCTTTGTCCATAATTGAGAGCAGTTGCACACTACAGTTGTTACTTATCTGTTTTCCGAGCTGTAAAATTTTAGACTATATCAAATTAAAAGTATTTTCTGATGACAAATATGACTCAAATGGTGCAATATTTCTTTGAAAAGGTAGAAAACAAACTGGGACTAGAAGAAAATGCTGGTTAGGATTTTTAAAACACTAGAATACTTGGTAAAGGGTTAACCCTATATCACACAATCCTGAGTTTTTATGACTCTGAGAAAAAGGCCTTTTGAAAACATGATGGGAAAAGGAGAAAATGCTGATAACCAGCATTTTCCCCTTTTTTTCCACAATGTTTTCTAACCTTTTACAGACAGCCCTCACTATATGAACCATACCTAATTTGTCGTCTACAAATACTTTCACCTCAGACGAGTGTATAATTTTGTCGTGTGGTAAAGGGTTAAAAGATGGAATGTGTCTTTGAAATGGTAGAAAATATCGTTGTAAAGGGAGAAAATGCTTCTTACCAGCATTTTCTCCTTTTCCCACAGTATTCTGAAAAGTATTCTCCATAAGGTACTTAAAAGACTGAAATGTTTGGTAAAGGGTTAAATGATGGAGTCTGTGTTTGAAATGGTAGAAAATAGTGTATTGTTATACATCTGCAAAAAGTATCAGTCCTGGTCAGCCTGCTCTGGGCCAAAACTTTTCACTATTGGTCAATTTTCTGTATGTCCAAGGACCAGTCTACCTCATGATTAAGTCGATTGTTACAAACAGTGGCTATTATGGATTCATATTTATGTTGTGGCTTGATAGGTATGATGCATTAAGCCCCCTTTTGCCACGTTTTCTGCCATTCCCAAAACAAATTTCAATTTTTCAGTCACATCAAATTTTGTATTGTTGTCTGCAAATGCTTTCAGTTTGGATAAGTCTAAAATCTTTTTCGTGTGGTAAAGAGTTAAGATATTTATATTTTGCCATTTGTACATGTTGTTGATATGTCTTAACCCTTTACCCCCCAAAAAACCCCATCTTTTATCTACTTGGATGAAGAAGACTCTTAAAAATATTTAGGGAAAAGGAGAAAACAATGATAGCATTTTTCTCCCTTTTCAATGATGCATTCTAGCCTTTCAAAGACTAATCCCATCATTTAAGCCCCATTTATTTGTTCGGGGGGGGGGGGGAATGGTGGTAGCCAGCATTTTCTGTTAGCCCCACAATACTTTCTAGTGACCCAAAAACAAATCCAGTCAATTAAACCACAACTTAACTGTCATCTGCAGATGCTTCCAATTTGGATGAGTCCAAATTTTGTAATTTAGTAAAGAGTCAACCCATATCCTGCTAAATAAAAGAAATGAAACTTTCAAGCCGAGGGTACAAACTCAAATTTGTTATTTGAAAGGTAGTTTTCGGAGAAAAATAGCTCATTATAGGTCAGGGTAGATCCAAGATCAGACTGCACATTCTGTGCAGTCTGATTTTGATCTACACTGTCTGCAAAAAGTGCTTGCAGCCTTAGAGTTAAAACAGTCTGTATAGAGATGAGTTTATGATTTTTGATTTTAACCCTTTGCCAAACCCTTTTATTTTCACCCTTTACCACACGAGAATATTTTGGGCTTGTCCAAATTCAAAGACAACAAATTAAATGCTGCACGAGATAGAAAATTTTTCTTTGAAAGGGTAGAAAACATTGTGGGAAAAGGAGAAAATGCTTTTTTTTTCTCTTTTTCTGACAATGTTTTCCTGAGACTTCTCCCTCAGGGTCGTTTAAACTTGGGATTGTGTGGTAAAGAGTTAAAAATTTTATATATAGTAAGTGGGCTTATGGAAACATTGTGGAAAATGTTGGAAGTGCTTGTAACCAGCACTTTCTTGTTTGACACTGTGCTTTGTATCTCTTGAAAGACAAATTCTATCATTTGAGCCGCGTTTCATATCTCTTCTTCAGATGCCTTCAAATTGGACTATACTAAAATTTTGCGGTAGCCATAGGCCTTATGGTAGTAAGTGAAAATAGTCTATATTGTGATGAGTTTGTCTTAATTTAGCCCTGTATCCAAGCAGCTATTGTTCAACCCATTACCACACAATCCCGACTTTTAACGACCTTGAGAAAGAAGCCTTTCAAAATATTGTGGGAAAAGGAGAAAATGCTGGTAACCAGCATTTTCTCCTTTTCCCACAATGTTTTCTTCCCTCCCAATTTCAAATTTTGAGTCACATTTATTTTGTTCTCTTCAAATGCTTTCAATTTGGACATGTGTAAAATTATGTTGTTTGGTAAAATGTTAAACTGAAACCATGACTAAATTGGCTCTTGAGATGTATAAAGTTTTTGAAAACATTATGGAAAATGGTGAATTTGTATGTAACCAGCATTTTCTCTTTTCCACATTGTCTTCTGGCCTTTGAAAGACAAGTTTTGTTGTCATAGCTACATTTAGTTTGTTGTCTTTCAATCTGGATAGGTCTTAAATTTTGTTGTGTTTTGGAGAGATAATGAATTTGTTTCAATTTTTGTAATGATTTTATAGGTATTTAACCCTTTACCACACAATCTTAAGTTCTAACAGAGGCGTTTGATAACCTTATAGGAAAAGGAGAAAATGCTGGTTACCAGCATTTTCTCCTTTTTCCACATTTTCTACCTTTTCATAGACAAACCACATCATTTCAGCAATGTCTAATTTGTCGTCTGCAAATACTTTCAATATGGACGAGTCCAAGATTTCATCATTAAGTAAAGATTTTTTTTTTTTAAATATTCTGTATTGTGATGAGGTTTTATTTTCTTGATTTTTAGCACAACGTGCTAAAGGTGAGCTATTGTGATCGCCCTATGTCCGGCGTCCGGCGTCCGTCGTCTGTCGTCCATCAACAATTTCTTTAAACATCTTCTTCTCCTAAACCACTGGGCCAATCTTGATGAAACTTGGCAGGGATGTTCCTTGGGTGAAGCTCTACCAAAACTGTTCAAAGAATTGAATTCCACCAACAACTTTGGTTGCCATGGCAACAAAAAGGGAAAAAAAAGCAAAATTTTGAAAATCTTCTTCTCTGAAACTAGAAGGCGCAGAGCTTTGATATTTGGTATGTAGCATCTCCTAGTGGACCTCTACCAAGTTTGTTCATTTGATGCCCCAGGGGTCAAAACTGGCCCCGCCCCAGGGGTCACAATTTTGAGCATAGTAACAAAGAAGGAAAACTTTAAAAATCTTCTTCTCTGAAACGTGAAGGCGTAGAGCTTTGATATTTGGCATGTAGCGTCTCCTAGTGGACCTGTACCAAGTTTGTTCATATGATGCCCCTGGGGTCAAAACTGGCCCCGCCCCGGGGGTCACAATTTTCAACATAGCAACAAAGAAGGAAAACTTTAAAAATCTTCTTCTGTAAAACTAGAAGGCATAGAGCTTTGATATTTGGCATGAAGTATCTCCTGGTGGACCTCTACCAAGTTTCTTCATATGATGCCCTTGGGGTCAAAACTAGCCCTGCCCTGGGGGTCACAAGTTCAAACATAGGAACAAAGAGGGAAAACTTTAAAAATCATCTTCTCTGAAACTGGAAGGCGTAGAGCTTTCATATTTGGTATGTAGCATTGCCTAGTGGACCTCTACCAGGTTTGTTCATATGATATCCCTGGGGTCAAAACTGGCCCCTCCTCGAGGATCACAAGTTTGAGCATAGTAACAAAGAAGGAAAACTTTAAAAATCTTCTTCTCTGAAACTTGAAGGCGTAGAGCTTTGATATTTGGCATGTAGCATCTCCTAGTGGACCTGTACCAAGTTTGTTCATATGATGCCCTTGGGGTCAAAACTAGCCCTGCCCCGGGGGTCACAAGTTCAAACATAGGAACAAAGAGGGAAAACTTTAAAAATCATCTTCTCTGAAACTGGAAGGCGTAGAGCTTTCATATTTGGTATGTAGCATCGCCTAGTGGACCTCTACCAAGTTTGTTCATATGACACCCCTGGGGTCAAAACTGGCCCCGCCCCGGGGGTCACAAGTTTGAGGATAGTAACAAGGAAGGAAAACTTTTAAAAATCTTCTTCTCTGAAACTTGAAGGCGTAGAGCTTTGATATTTGGCATGTAGCATCTCCTAGTGGACCTGTACCAAGTTTGTTCATATGATGCCCCTGGAGTCAAAACTGGCCCCGCCCGGGGGATCACAATTTCCAACATAGGAACAAAGAAGGAAAACTTTAAGAATCATCTTCTCTAAAACTAGAAGGCATAGAGCTTTGATATTTGGCATGAAGTATCTCCTGGTGGACCTCAACCAAGTTTGTTTATATAATGCCCTAGGGGTCAAAACTGGCCCTGCCCCGGGGGTCACAAGTTCAAACATAGGAACAAAGAGGGAAAACTTTAAAAATCATCTTCTCTGAAACTGGAAGGCGGAGAACTTTCATATTTGGTATGTAGCATTGCCTAGTGGACCTCTACCAAGTTTGTTCATATGATGCCCCTGGGGTGAAAACTGGCCCCGCCCCGGGGGTCACAATTTCAAACATAGGAACAAAGAAGGAAAACTTTAAAATTCTTCTTTTCTGAAACCGAAAGGTGTGGAGCTTTGATATTTGGTATGTTGCATTTCAGAGTGGACCTCTACCAAGTTTGTTCGTATGATGCCCCTGGGTCAAAACTGGCCCCGCCCCAGGGGTCACAAGTTTGAACATAGGAACAAAGAAGGAAAACTTTAAATTTCTTTTTCTCTTAAATGGGAAGGTGTAGAGCTTTGATATTTGGTATGTAGCATCTCCTCGTGGAACTTTACCAAGTTTGTTCCAAGGATGGTGCTTGGGTCAAAACTGGCCCAGTCCCGGGTGTCACAAATTTGAGCATAGTAACAAAGAAGGAAAACTTTAAAAATCGTCTTCTCTGAAACTTGAAGGCGTAGAGCTTTGATATTTGGCATGTAGCATCTCCTAGTGGACCTGTACCAAGTTTGTTCATATGATATCCCTGGAGTCAAAACTGGCCCCGCCCGGGGGGGGGGGTCACAATTTCCAACATAGGAACAAAGAAGGAAAACTTTAAGAATCATCTTCTCTAAAACTAGAAGGCATAGAGCTTTGATATTTGGCATGAAGCATCTCCTGGTGGACCTCTACCAAGTTTGTTTATATAATGCTCTTGGAGTCAAAACTGGCCCTGCCCCGAGGGTCACAAGTTCAAACATAGGAACAAAGAGGGAAAACTTTAAAAATCATCTTCTCTGAAACTGGAAGGCGTAGAGCTTTCATATTTGGTATGTAGCATTGCCTAGTAGACCTCTACCAAGTTTGTTCATATGATGCCCCTGGGGTGAAAACTGGCCCCGCCCCGGGGGTCACAATTTCCAACATAGGAACAAAGAAGGAAACCTTTAAAAATCTTCTTCTCTGAAACAGGAAGGCATGGAGCTTTGATATGTAGTATGTAGCATCTTCTAGTGGATCTTTACCAAGTTTGTGCATATGATGCCCTTGGGGCAAAAGTTGGCCCTGCCCCGGGGGTCACAAGTTCGAACATAGGAACAGAGAAGGAAAACTTCAAGAATCATCTTCTCTGAAACTGGAAGGCGTACAGCTTTGATATTTTGTATGTAGCATCGCCTAGAAGACCTCTACTAAGTTTGTTCATATGATGCCCTTGGGGTCAATACTGGCGCAGCCCCGGGTGTCACAAGTTTTAAAATAGGAACAAAGAAGGAAAACTTTAATTTTTTTTTTCTCTTAAATGAGAAGGCATAGAGCTTTGATATTTGGTATGTAGCATCTCCTAGTGGACTTCTACCAAGTTTGTTCCAAGGATGCTGCTTGGGTCAAAACTGGCCCAGCCCCGGGGGTCACAAGTTCAAACATAGGAACAAAGAAGGAAAACTTTAAAATTCTTCTTTTCTGAAACCGAAAGGTGGGGAGCTTTGATATTTGGTATGTTGCATCTCAGAGTGGACCTCTACCAAGTTTGTTCGTATGATGCCCCTGGGTCAAAACTGGCCCCGCCCCAGGGGTCACAAGTTTAAACATAGGAAGAAAGAAGGAAAACTTTAAATTTCTTTTTCTCTTAAACTGGAAGGTGTAGAGCTTTGATATTTGGTATGTAGCATCTCCTAGTGGACCTTTACCAAGTTTGTTCCAAGGATGGTGCTTGGGTCAAAACTGGCCCAGCCCCGGGTGTCACAAGTTTGAGCATAGTAACAAAGAAGGAAAACTTTAAAAATCTTCTTCTCTGAAACTTGAAGGCGTAGAGCTTTGATATTTGGCATGTAGCATCTCCTAGTGGACCTGTACCAAGTTTGTTCATATGATGCCCCTGGAGTCAAAACTGGCCCCGCCCAGGGGGGGTCACAATTTCCAACATAGGAACAAAGAAGGAAAACTTTAAGAATCATCTTCTCTAAAACTAGAAGGCATAGAGCTTTGATATTTGGCATGAAGTATCTCCTGGTGGACCTCTATCAAGTTTGTTTATATAATGCCCTTGGGGTCAAAACTGGCCCTGCCCTGGGGGTCACAAATTCAAACATAGGAACAAAGAGGGAAAACTTTAAAAATCATCTTCTCTGAAACTGGAAGGCGTAGAGCTTTCATATTTGGTATGTAGCATTGCCTAGTAGACCTCTACCAATTTTGTTCATATGATGCCCCTGGGGTGAAAACTGGCCCCGCCCCGGGGGTTACAATTTCCAACATAGGAACAAAGAAGGAAAACTTTAAAAATCTTCTTCTCTGAAACAGGAAGGCATGGAGCTTTGATATGTAGTATGTAGCATCTTCTAGTGGATCTTTACGAAGTTTGTGCATATGATGCCCTTGGGGCAAAAGTTGGCCCTGCCCCGGGGGTCACAAGTTCGAACATAGGAACAGAGAAGGAAAACTTCAAGAATCATCTTCTCTGAAACTGGAAGGCGTGCAGCTTTGATATTTTGTATGTAGCATCGCCTAGAAGACCTCTACTAAGTTTGTTCATATGATGCACTTGGGGTCAAAATTGGCGCAGCCCCGGGGGTCACAAGTTTTAAAATAGGAACAAAGAAGGAAAACTTTTTTTTTTCTCTTAAATGAGAAGGCATAGAGCTTTGATATTTGGTATGTAGCATCTCCTAGTGGACTTCTACCAAGTTTGTTCCAAGGATGCTGCTTGGGTCAAAACTGGCCCAGCCCCGGGGGTCACAATTTCAAACATAGGAACAAAGAAGGAAAACTTTAAAATTCTTCTTTTCTGAAACCGAAAGGTGTGGAGCTTTGATATTTGGTATGTTGCATCTCAGAGTGGACCTCTACCAAGTTTGTTCGTATGATGCCCCTGGGTCAAAACTGGCCCCGCCCCAGGGGTCACAAGTTTGAACATAGGAACAAAGAAGGAAAACTTTAAATTTCTTTTTCTCTTAAACTGGAAGGTGTAGAGCTTTGATATTTGGTATGTAGCATCTCCTAGTGGACCTGTACCAAGTTTGTTCCAAGGATGGTGCTTGGGTCAAAACTGGCCCAGCCCTGTGTGTCACAAGTTCGAACATAGGAACAAAGAAGGAAAACTTTAAAATTCTTCTTTAAAAACAAAAATATTTATGAATTTCTTGAAAACATTATGGGAAATGGTGAATTTGCATGTTACCAGCATTTTCTCTTTTCCACAATGTTTTCTACCACTTGAAAGACAATTTTCATTGTCATAGCTACATTCAATTTGTCATCATTCAGTTTTGGACAAGTCTAAGATTTTAAAGTTTAGTGGATAGATAATGAATTTGTTTCAATCTTTTTATGATTTTATCTAACATTTTGACAAACAATCATTGGTTTAAAGAAAGCTTTTGAAAACATTGTGTGGAAAGGAGAAAATGCTGGTGACCAGCATTTTCTCTTTTTTTCCACAATGTCTACTGCCCTATCAAAGACAGTCATCATTTGAAACATATTTGAGTATTGTCGTCTGCAAATGCTTACAATCCGGTCTTGTCCCATTTTTTTTCGTTTGGGAAAGAGTTATGACTGTTGTATGTATTGACCCATTTCCAGATGACAAAATTTTAGATTAATCTGTATTGAAAACAATGTTGGAAAGGGGGAAAATATTGATAGCCAACATTTTCTCCTTTTCCCACAATGTTTTCTTTTTATTCAAGACTATTATATTTGAGCCATGCTCTGTGAAAAGGGGGTTTAATGCATCTGCAAAAAGTATCGATCGTGGACTGCGCAGGCTGACCTTGGCCGAAACTTTTCGCTATTGGTCAATTTTCAGCATGTCCAAAGACCATTCCACCTCATGATAAAGTTGGTTGTTAAAAAAGGTTACTGTTGGATCCATGATAATGTGAAGGCTTGACAGGTATAATGCATCACGGAGATGCATTAAGCCCCATTTTGTCAGAGCATGGCTCATTAGTGTATTGACCCTCTTCCAGATGACATATAATTTTAGATTTATCTGTATTGAAGGCATTTGCTGTTGACAAATTAAATATGATCTAAATTTTGGCAATTGTTCATAAAAGGACAAAAAACATTGTGGGAAGAGGGGAAAATGTTGGTAACCAGCATTTCCTCCTTTTCCCACAATGTTTTCAGAAGTGTTTTTTTTTTTTTAATTTCAGGTAGTTGAATTTGATGATCCTTGGATAATTTGTTTCTATTGTATACATCACCATTTCATTTTGATTAATAAAACATTTTCTTCTTATACTTCGGTGTTCTTCTTGATTGAACTTATTCTCTCCTCAGAGAAAACAAGTTCTATAACTTTGTGAGAAAAACTGAAATAAACATATTTTATTAAACACCTCTGTATTAAAAGTAAATTCAAACACACAGAGTAGTATAAAAAAAAAAAAAAAAGGTAATTTCCTGGGTCCCCCCATCGCCTACCCAAGTGTCTTTCTTGCCCGTTCTCTATCCAGCTGTTTGTCTCTCTATCCAGGTGCCGTTCTCTTTTTCCCCGCTCTCTGCTTAATGTTTTTTCTCGGGTACTGGGCGCGTCTCGATCCTCGGTTCTTCGCGTCCCGAGTCGACTCCCACTACCATTGCACCACTTTGGAGCCTATAAGAATAAGGTTGTAGTTTCTATTTGAATACAATGTCTTATAAAAACATTGAAAAAAAAAAATCTACCGGAAGTATCGCTATAAACGCCAGGTGAGTAAAGTTGTCCAATCAAAACTTTCTACCAAACTGACGAGTGTTTTAACAACAACAGACAGGCTTTTCAAAACAATGTGGAAAAGAGAGAAAATACTGGTAACCAACATTTTCTCAATTTCTACAATGTTTTCTTCAATTTCAAAGAAAATTCCCATTATTTGAGCCCCATTTTAATCTTTATCAGACGACAAAATTTTTGTCCGGTCCAAATTGAAAGCAGTTGCAGACGACAAATTAGATGTGAGTCAAAAACTGAAATTTGTTTTTGGAAAGGTATGAGCATTTTCTCCTTTTCTCACAATAGTTTCAAAAAACCTTTTCTCACAGGGTCGTTAAAACTTGACATAGTGTAGTAATGGGTTAATTTGTCGTCTGCACAGACGGTTATTACTGACGATTCCTAATTTTTGTCGTCTGGGGAAGCGTTCGCTTCAACTAAAAAAAATTACAAAACTCGGCACCTCCACAATCAAAAACATATGTAGCAAGTAACTTTGAAAATATCCTTGTAAAATACTGATGGTGATGATACCAAACATGAACGCACGTGAAAATATTGTGACAAAAGCTGTTCAGTCTGATACTAGGCGTCAATAATTTCTTAAACCTAAGGCTGTCAAGCGCGACTCGGACACTTTTGCGAAACGTGCAGTCTGATTTTTGATCTACACTGTCCGATACGGGTTTTTCTTTCTCGTGAAATCAACTTTGGAACCGCAATATTTGCTTTTTTACCATTGAGTGGAAATTTTCGTTTCATTTATTCAGCAGTTTGACCCTTTACCAAACGACAAAATATTGGTCTAGATCAACCTGATAGTATAAGCAGACGACAAAATAAATGTAGCTCAAGTGATGACTTCTGTCTTTGACAGGGTAGAAAACATTGTGGGAAAAGGAGAAAATGTTGGTTACCAGCTTTTTCTCCTTTTCCGACAATGTTTGCAAAAGGCTTCTTTTTTTCAACAGTACAAGCATATCATGGCGACACTTCACTTATTCATAACTTAAACATTTTATTCGTCTAAAAACAGCACTTGCATGTTTATATCTTATAACGTAAGCGACAATTACGAGTCCACATGCGTGGAAAACAAAGACCTACATAGATTGTCACTATCTGAGAAGTATGAAAAAATAAAAAAAAAATACGACTGAAGAAATTACAGGTAGCAAAATAGTGTATCAAAACCCAGAGTGCCAACTAAAGCCTATATACTATGATTTTTTTTTTTTTGTAAGGCCTTAATCAGATTATCTGTAACACGCAGTCTGATCTTGATCCATAATGTCTGCTACATATTTCCTAAACAACACTAGTACTAAGCTGGTACTTCGCCTTGCCAAAGGACGCTCCCACCAAAAAACAGTGTGGCCGGTGAGGATGGATCCCTAAACCTCTAGATTATTTATAGATGACCTTAGACAAATCTCAAAAAAAATTGTTCCATCGTCTGTAAACGCTTTCAACGTAGACAAGTCTAAAACTTTGACGTCTGATATGGCGTGCAACACACGTAAAAGGGGCCTTCGGACATATGCGTAAAAGTATGTCGTCCCAGATCAGCCTGTGAAGTCTGTGACTAATCCGAGACGACACTTCCCGTTTTTATGCGATGTTCTGTTTCACGAAAGTCTACTGTATGAAAAAATCTTATGCAGTCACTAAAGTGCCGTCTCAGATTAGCCTGCGCGGACTGCACAGGCTAATCCGGGACGACACTTTACGCAAATGATCGACGGTCTCATTTCGCATGTTGCAGGCCATATAGAGTTTAAAATGATGTCTATGGTGATAAAGTTAGCGGCTGCTTTTCCGTATTTAATTGTAAGTTTAACGAGAAACAGTTTCTGTCACAATGGCTGACTTGCAGTTCACTGAAATGGTGTTTCACCCCGCTTTAAAAAAATATTTTAGTCATATTACGACAACAGTCTAAACACTCATGTATTTCCTGGGTTTTACCAGCACTAGGATAGGGCTCTAAAGTGTCTTGTCCAAGGCCACACCCCGAAAAATCCAGTGCTTCCAGTAAGGCTCGAACACAGGGCCTCCAGGTTACGAGCCTTGCAGGGAGACGTTTGTCGAATTAGTGGTTCATGACGCTTTATAAAATCATTACTTCAGTCATATCACGGCGACAGCTAACTTATTCCTGTGTTTTATGTCTTCCTTCGTCCCCAGGGCAAGGTTTTGGAGTGTTTTGTCCAAGGACACTCCCGTGAAACCCCTATCCATCGCTTAAAGATCGAACCCATGACTGGCGGACTATAAATCCTATGCCTAATCTATCTGGCCAGGCTGAAACCCTATGGCCGCGCCAGGAATCGAACTCGTATGTTTTACGTCACTGACTGAACCACCGGCTTAGGCATCGAACCGACAACCCCTAATTTTCAAGCCCTGCTACCAACTGAGCTACCAGGTTCGGCCAAAGAAACCCACAACTTCTAACTTTTCTAGCCCGGTACATTACCGACTGAGCCCATCACGACGAACATCATTTAACCTTATTGGGGATGGGGTAGTGTGAAAATTTGTGACGAAGACGACGATATGATGATAATTACACAAAATTTGACTCTTAAAAAAGAAAAAGAGGAAAACCAAGCAATAAATTCACCCACCTCTATGTAAATTAATTCCAGATATTATCTTATAATTAAATAATCCCTCAAATTTAAAAAAAAAACGCACACAAATTGTCTCATAAACAAACATTTTACACAAATGACGTAACACACCAAACAGTCAATACAAAACATGTCCGAATTAAGCACGTGAAAAGTCTGCAAATTTGGTGGCTATGGCGGGGGGGGGGGGGGGTTGTGGAAACTGGGGATATATAAGAGCCATGCTCTGTGGGAAGGGGACGGGGGTTTAACGCATCTGCAAAAAGTATCGACCATTTCAGCCTGTGCAGTACGCGCAGGCTGACGTGGTCGAAACTTTTTGCTTTTGGTAAATTTTGTGCATTTTCACGGACCATTTTACCTCGGTATTCAGGCGGCTGTTCGACAAATTGAATTTCATGGATCCATAATTATGTGACAACTTGCTTGGAAGAATGAATTACTAAGATACATTAAACCACATTTTCACAGAGCATGACTCATATATAACTGTACAGGTTTTCCTGTCGTGTATTCGACAATGTTTACCAAGATTAGTCCGTACTGTTTGATCTTCACCTACACCGTTCCTCTCTGGTGATGTTTGAAAATGTCACTGAGTCACGCCCTGCGAAAAGAAGGCACAATGCGCAGTCAGCGCAGGCTGACATGGGTCGAAACATTTTGCTATTTTTGAATTTTCTGCATAGCAAATGACCATACTATCTTTGTCTCACAGTTGGTTGCCTGACAAATTGAATTTTATAGACCACCTTGCCTGGTGTACTGCACCTCGGAGAGGCATCAAGCCCCCATTCGCCAGAGCTAAATTATTGACGAAAACTCACTTTTTTTTCCAAGTCGACAGGAAGAGGTTTACTTCTGGTGCTCAATGAGGCATGTCATCTGTTGCAGATTTTTTTTTTCATGATTTGAAATTGTATCAGATACTATGAAAGGCCCTGTTATTGATTGATTGATGGATGGATGGACCGACCGACCGACCGACCGACCATTTGATTGACTGATTGGTGTTTTACACCGCATTGAACGCTGTTTCGGTCCTATCACGGCGACAGCTCACATACTCATGTATGTCCTTGGTTTCAGCAGTACTAAGTTACGGCTCTGTAGTGTCTCACTGTCCCTGAAGTTGACTTAACTAAGGATGAGCCAAAGAATGGTTGGACACAGACGACAATCATGTAATCTACGGGTCTATCCCACAGATAGATATAAATGTATAGCGTTTGTTTGTATAAGGAGACACTTATACTGCCTTGCTCTAGAGCTAGCTTTTGTGGCGACGTGGTAGAGCGTTCACCTAGATGTCCCGGGTTTAATCCCCACCCCGAGAGGAAATTTGTCAGAATTGTAAAACTTAGCTTCTAGGCAAATTATGATGGTAATTGCATGAAGTACTGGTTCAGGGGCCGCAGGTAGAGGTCAGACCCTGGGTGCAGATAAGGATCAAATTTGGGGCCCATATTAACATGAGTTATACATATATGAGCCTTGCTCTGGGAAAAAGGGGGTTTAATGCATTTCCGCGATGCATTATACCAAGCAAGTCATCATATGGTTATCAGTAAAATCCATTTTGTCTAACAAGGGACTGAATCCTGAGACAGAACGGCCCTTGGAAATTCACCCAAAGCAAAAAAGTATTGACCCATGTCAGCCTGCGCGGTATACAGGTGATGCTGTATTATTGGCGTGCAACACACGAAAAGGAGCCTTCGGACAATTGCGTAAAGTGCTGTTCCGGATTAGCCTGCGCAGTCCGCGCAGGCTAATCCGGGACAGCACTTTACTACATAAGATTTTTTTTCATGAATGAATGAATGTATGTTGTTTTATGGCGCATCGACAGCTTTGGTCATTTAGCGCGCATATCTGTGTTAAAAGATAATAAAAGTGGAATTGTTTAAACTGAAAAAGTTTGAATACATCAATAATAATAAAAGAGTTGAATTAAGAAGTATTATGTGTGACTTTAAATGCTGAAAGGTTATGTGTAACTTTTAATTTGCATAAAATATATTATTTATATAATATTGAGTGGCTGGGCATTCCCTGCCTACTCAAAGTTTTAAATGAAAAGGTTAAGACTGTGAATAGTAGCTTAAAGGAAATGAGAGCTTAACATTGAGAAAAGTGTGTAAAGAATGTAAAAAGATGGGTAAGAAACTCAAAAAGCAAATATCACAGTTTATTGTAAATGCCAATCTCCTTTATGAAAGCGATAATAGATTCAACGCTGACAGAATCAAAAAGATTTTTTAAACTACCGACGCTGAAATATTTTTAACGAATTGGTTGAAAGTCAATGCAACCGAGTAGGATATGTTTTATAGAAAAGGATGCATTGCATGGAATACATTCAGGGGCATCATCTCTGGTCAAGAGCCAGGAATGTGTGATGCGTGAATGGCCAATTCGAAGTCGTGCAATTATCACTTCTTCTCGACGAACAGACCTGTAAACGGGGTACCATTCACCAAGGGAAGGTTTTACTGAATGCAGTTTATTGAAAACATCAGCATCCCACTGGGATTGCCAAGAAGACTGGATATATGTTAAAACAGAGGATTTAAAATCAGTGTGTGGAACTTTAAAATCTGAAATGGGAAGGTTAAGTGCAGATTTGGCAGACCTATCGGCATTTTCATTGCCTTTGATGCCTACATGACTTGGAAGCCAGCAGAACACCAATCTATTCATAGAAGAAATTTGTGAGATCCTTTCAAGTAAACTACAGATTAAGGGGTTCTCAAGCCGTTGAATTGAAAGGGCCTGTAATGTTGACAAAGAGTCCAAAAAGATAATGAAACGGTTGGAATTAGAATGTTCAGCTAGATTAAGGGTAAGATCAATAGCTTTAATTTCTGCAGAGAAGATAGAGGAATTGTTTGGAAGGCGGCACTTTAAGCTCCTTTCTCCATAAATAGCGGCAGCTGCTACAGAATTTCCCTCTTTAGATCCATCTGTATAGATTGGTTTGAAGGAAAAATAATGCTCCTTTATCTCGTTGTATCTAGCATGAAACACAGTTCTATCCGTGACTGACTTTTTGTCGGATGCAAGGTCAAATCTGAATTCTGCACTGTTTAGTGTCCATGGAGGGATTTCAGAGATTTTATAGTCGGCAATAGACTCAATGTCTATGCCAAGGTTATCTACAATGGGCTCCATGCGGATACCAAATGGGGGAATAACATTTGGTTTCCTTTCAAAAAGACGTTTATATTGAGGTTTAAAAACAACTTTATGAGTTGGGTTAAAACGATTTGACTTCAGTTTTAAAAGATATTGAAGTGAGAGTTTTTCCCTCCTGTAAGAAAGAGAAGGTTCATTAGCCTCAACATAGAGACTATTGACAGGAGAAGTTCTGAAAGCTCCAAGTACAAGACGCAGGCCTTCGTGGTGTATAGGATCGAGAATTTTAAGGTAAGATTTACGGGCTGATCCGTATACGATAGATCCATAGTCTAATTTGGAGCGAACTAAAGACCGATAAAGCCGCAAGAGGACTTTACGGTCTGCTCCCCATTCAGAATGGGCCACAACCTTTAGAAGATTAAGAGCCTTCTTGCATTTCTTTTTAAGTGCAGTGATGTGAGGAAGGAAGGAAAGCTTTCTGTCAAAGATGACTCCGAGAAATTTAAATTCAGAAACGACTTCAATTTTAGTTTTGTCCAAATACAGTTCAGGGTCTGGATGAACACCACGTAGATTACATAGGTGCATGCACTTAGTTTTGGACTTCGAAAATTTGAAGCCATTTTCATCAGACCACGTTTGGAGTTTGTTGAGACACTGTTGAAGTTGTCTCTCAATAATATTCATATTTCGAGATCTGAAGCATATAACAAAGTCATCAACATAAAGAGAACAGTCTACACCAGGACAGATAGCTTTAACTATACTGTTTCTTTTACACTAAAAAGTGTAACAGAGAGAATACATCCTTGGGGCACACCCATCTCCTGTTCACGGGCTCCCGAGACAGTATTACCAACTCGGACGCGGAAAAGACGTTCATCCAAGAAGGCTGAGATAAAAAGAGGAAGACGGCCTCGAAGACCAAAGTCATGCAAGTCTTTAAGAATTCCGTATTTCCAAGTCGTATCATAAGCGCTTTCAAGGTCGAAAAAGACAGATACTACATGTTGTCTATTAATAAAGGCTTCTCTGACAAAGGTTTCAAAGCGGACAAGATGATCGATGGTGCCACGTTGACGACGAAATCCACTCTGTACATCAACGATGAGGTTGTTTTTTTATCTAAAAACCAAACAAGCCTGTCGTTGACCATACGTTTTAGAGTCTTGCAGAGACAACTAGTAAGAGCTATTGGACGATAGTTGGCTGGGTCATTAGCATCCTTGCCAGGTTTTGGGATAGGAATGACTAGTGCCTCTCGCCAGGACGAAGGAAAATCACCGGACTGCCAGATATCATTAAAAATATCAAGTAAAACAGAGAGAGAAGTAAAAGGTAAGTGTTTTAAAAACTGGTAATGAACTTTATCTTGGCCAGGAGAAGAATCGTGAGCTTTATTCAGAGCAGATTTTAATTCTTTAAAAGTGAAGAGTTTATTATAGTGCTCTGAATTAGAAGAATTGAAATTAAGTTTTTCCTTTTCTTCCCTGGCTTTATTCCTCTGAAACTTTTCAGAATAGTTTGCAGAGGAAGACTTTTTGCAAAAGGTGTCGGCAAGAGCATCAGCTATATCCTGGGGTGTTTCCAACGAAGTATTGTTAACTTCAAGGTGACTGACAGGGGGTTGGCCTTTGCCATTGATCTTTCTGATCATGTCCCAGGTTTTTTTAGTAGTAGTTCTACTATTTAATTTAGAGACATATTGTCTCCAAGCCTTGCGCTTACTTTCTCTAATGGTACGACGAGCCTTTGCCCTGGAAATACGGAATAAGTTATGATTTTCTTTGGTAGGTCTAAGGTTAAACTTTCTAAGGGCTTGTTTTCTGTCTCTGATAGCCTGTTTACAATCTTCATTGTACCAAGGCTTGTCAGTACGTTTTGGATTTGTCGAGGTCTGAGGGACAGACTGTTTAGCTGCATCAATTAACAGCGAAGTAAAAAGTTTTGCTGGATCATCGCAATCATCGCAATCTCTAAACTTGTCATGTGTAATGGTCTGTTCACAGGGGGTTTCATATCTGTTGCAATTGGCTTTAGAGAGTTTCCATTTCTGCGCTCTTATACTGCTGGATGGTTGTGTAGATGATAAGATAATAGGGAAGTGATCACTTCCACACAAATCCTCAGTCACTTTCCAGGTGAAATCGGGAAGTAAGATTGGACTGCATAAGGTTAAATCAATAGAAGAGTAAGATCCAGTTGCTGGATGCAAGTAGGTTTTGGATTTGTTATCATTCATGAAAGATAAAGAGTTATTCGAAATGAAGTTCTCCAACTGTAAACCTCTCTGGTTAGTGTCATTGCAACCCCACATAACATTGTGACCATTAAAGTCCCCGGCAAGAATATAGGGGGATGGCAATTGGGAAATGAGATCATTCAGATTGTTCTCATTGATAGGTGTGCTTGGGGGGAGATATAAAGAACACAGTGTAATATCACTGTGTAAAGATAACCTGATGGCAACAGCTTGCAAGTTTGTATTAAGAGACACAACTTTATGAGGAATGTTGTTATTGACAATAATAGAAACACCACCTCTAGCTTTCTCGCCTTCGGTAAAGACTTTGTTTTAAATGGAATGATACTTGACAGAAATATCATCCTCCCGCTTAAGGAAGGTTTCTTGCAGACAAACAGCAACTGGTTTGTGATCATTGATTAAAAGGGAAAGTTCGTCGAAGTTTGACTTTAGACCTCGACAGTTCCACTGGATTATGGTATCCGTAGTGCATGAAGAAAGTATAAAAGCTGAAGTAAAAAAAGAGGCCGTAAACCAATACATTTTAAAATAGATTAAGATTTAATTACAGTTGTCTCGAGTTTGGACGGGTGCCAAGTGTCAGTGTCCTTGTTCCAAAGATCTTTAGAACTGAACCAGATAGAGGCTTCTGAATCTGAAGCCTCACCTTCCAGATTTTCAGTATCTGCATCCATGTCCTCTAACTCCGAAAATCTGTTGGAGGTAGGGACCGGATCATCTACTGTGACTGCTATTTCACAGGATCCATGGTTATCTCTGGACTGTGGTTTAGATTTCGAGGAAGATCTTTTTGGTGATCGGGGTACATGATAAGATTTGTTGTCTTTAGGTGGAACTTTTGATTTATTTGTAGACTGTGAAGATGGAGGTTGGGGTTTCTTAGGAGGCTGTTTTGAAGGGGCAGATGGCTTTGAAGCTTTTTTTGAAGAAATATTTTGCGAAGGGGAAGAGGGCTTTGGAGTTTTTTGTGAAGGAATACTTTGAGAGTCTGTGGGTTTTGAGGGTGCAGAAGAGGGTTTGTTTGTTTCAGACGCAGGCTGAGTCTGAGTGGAAGGTGTTATAACCTCGACATTGGGAATGAGAGCTTTCAGTTCATTAGTCATTTCAGGAAACTTTTGGAGAAGTTTTTTAGTCAACAGTTCGCAGGTTGGACAATGTCCATTTGCAGGCAAAGGAGATGCAACATTTGCATATGTTGTGCTTTTGCTCAACAATGCCTGATCAGACCTGCGTTTTTCAACTGTTTTCCTGGCTTCCAAAAAGGTAACATTCTCCTCAAACTTGATTGACAGGATTTCTTTCTCATCTTTCCAAACTGAACATTCTTTGGAATAGGTAGGATGAGAAGACTTGCAATTGACACAGAGAAGAGGGTTATTGCAAGTCTTTTGGTCATGGTTTTCCCCTTCAAAAGCACATTTGGGACAAACAGGTGTACTTCTGCAGTTACTTTCATGGTGGCCGTACCGCTGGCATTTATAACACCGCAACGGATTAGGCACGTAAACATCGACCTTGACCGATTGAAATCCAATTTTAACTGAAGTAGGGAGAGTTGGCGTAGAGAATGTTAAGATGTATGTATGTGTATCTCTACGAATGCCATTTCTGAGAAATGAAATTCTTTTCACATCAGACACAGCCTGGCTTTTGAGGTTTGATTTGATTTCCTCCAAAGAGTCACAGAAGCTTAATTCTTTGCATCTAATGATCCCCTTGGAGGTATTAAGGGTCTTGTGAGGAAATATTTTGACGTCAAAATTGAAAAGTTTCTTGTGTCCAAGCAGGTTTCTAACCTGTTGTTGCGAGAAGCACTCAACAAGCAGGGTTTCATTTTTAAGCTTTTTAACAGATTTTGGGGTGCCAAGGATTGCCGAAATGGATTTTTCAATAATAAAAGGAGATAGTTTTGTAATTGGTTTGGTAGAGTCTACAGATTCAATAACTAAAAAACGTGCAAATGATGAAGAATGTGTTGAATATTCAGACTCTGAATCAGAGTCAGAGAGTACACGTTTGGCCTTTTTTTGAGAAGCCATAATTGTTGTTGTATATTCATCACCGATGTTCCCCACCCGCCTCGGAGTCCAACAAGGGGACATGATCTGGGGAAATCCAACTCAGATCATGACAAGGATACATCGGTAATATACTCGAAGTGAAAGGGCTAGACCAGACAAATGTAGGCCTGCAGGATGTCATACCAAGCATAGACTAACTTTGGGCGATTACAAATGTCAATCAAACACCAACCTTCACCCGATTAGCCCATGAGCCACCGCCTTCTAGGGTATTGACATACAGCAACTGATGACAGAGAAATGATGTATCTGTGTATGATTAAAGAAAACAAAGTCAGAGAAACACCCTAGGGCTCGGCGTGACCAGCCGATTGATCAGAACGGGCCTTCCTGACCCCTCGTTTAATTCAATTCAAGGCCAAAGTGGTGTGTTGCGAAAACAGAGCCATCAAAGGGCCGAGCTCTGAATCCACTCAACCACCAGGATCCCGTCATCGAACGACACGAGTTGCAGCCCACGGCAAACGGGCAGGCACAGTGGGAGGGTCTTACCCCTACTGTAGTGCGACAGCTGAGCTATTTCTATCCCCCCGCCCAGCTGGGGGCAATTTTTTTTTTTTTTTTCATACACTAGACTTTCGTGAAACAGAAAATCGCACAAAAACGGGAAGTGTCGTTTCGGATTAATCACAGACTGCACAGGCTGATCTGGGACGACACACTTCTACGCATATGTCCGAAGGCCCCTTTTCGTGTGTTGCACGCCATATACATGTATAATATTGAGGCGATGTGCCAATGTGCCATTTTAAGTGACGGTGTTCCGTGATATATTGTTTGATTGACTGTATAGTGTTTAATGCCGTTTTCAACATAATTTCAGTTATATCCGGGCGGCCAGTGCACCTATCTATTCTTTCCCTGGAGTTTCTTTTACCAGGGCCAGAGTTCACCAACCATTCTTAAGAACGTTCTCAGTCTTATTCTTCACAATTTTCTGAATTTGAAAGTAACGCAGTATTTTATTGGCTAAACCATTTGGTTTAGCCAATCAGAAGTTGTGTTACTTTCAACTTCAGAAAATCTTGAAGAGTAAGACTAATAGTATTCTTAAGAATGGTTGATGAATACGGAACCAGTACTCCGCACAATATTCTTTCCAAGCCACTGGCTGCGTTCCCACTAAACTATCGTTGAAACAATGGTCAGCGGTGAGAGAGGAATGAATCCTGTTAATGATTTATCATCAATCCTCGGAAAGAAATTGGCCGAGCCGGGGATAGAACCAGCGACCTCCTGTTCTCAAGTCCTGTACGCTACCGACTGAGCTACGGGGGCTCGGCGTTCCTTGATAGAACAAAGGAACTTCAGGCATCTCTGATTGGTAAAAAATATCTCAAAATATACACTCTATGAGTTCTGTTCAATCCGATCTTGATCTACTTGATTTTAACTATTAACTTGATGAATGAATTAAATGAGCAATGCTCCGTGAAACAGGGGGCTTAATGCATCCACAAAAAGGATCGACCATGTCAGCCTGCGCAGTCCGCGCAGGCTGACCTGGGTCGAAACTTTTTGCTATCGGTCAATTTTCTGTATGTCCAATGACCATTCTACCTCATTTTTCAGTTGGTTGTTAGACAAACTGGATTTCAAGGATTCATAATCATGTGATGACTTGCTTGATATAAAGCATCTCGGAGATGCATTAAAACCCCTTTTGCCAGAACACCGCTCATTTAAAATTACTCAGTCAAAACTAAACGACAAATTGTCACAATATCAAAGCTTTTTATCGCCAGAGAAAATAACACCATGTCGGATAGTGTGGATCCAAGATCAGACTGCACGTTCTGTGCAGTCTGATCTTGATCTACTCTGTCCGTAAAAAGCTCATTGAATTCGCACTTAGCAGCCTAAGGTTTAACTCCATGCAAAACGAAACAAAAAACACACTCTATCGCTCGATATTTCGGCTATTGCCTTTTTCAAGAGTTCGAAACACTTTTTCCCTTAGAATATTTTTAACAAGAAATATCTCTGAAAAAGATAGACGGCGTAAATTTGTCCGCAGATAGGCAGGGGTCCTAAAAAGAAACATGTCTGCATTTTTTTTCCAATCATAAATTTCCATTTATTCATTTTTTATCAGTACCAAAAAGTAGGTCAAAGCCCAGCACATTCAGCTACTCCGAAAAATGTTGTAAAAAAAAAAAAACTGTTTCCAACTCTCGAAAAAGGCAATAGCCGAAATATCGAAGAATAGAGTCTTGCTTTTCATAGCATTTTAATTATTCCCTGAGGAATTCGTAATGTTTTATGACAATATTTTAGATTTGTCCAAATCGAAAGCATTTGCAGACGACAAATTACATCCAACTAAAAGCATGATATTTGATTTTACATGATAAAAAACACTGTGGAGGAAAAAGAGAAAATATAATCTTTCTTAATTCATTGATGAATAATTTTTTTGAGATTATTAAATTCTGAATTGCCTCCCTTTAATGAAGGATTTAAATATCTTAATATCTTAACCCCTAACCTGCTAAACGCGCCTCGGGGCGCTTTTGCGGACAGTGTAGATTAAGATCAGACTGCACAAAACGTGTAGTCTGATCTTAGATCTACATTGTCCGATACGGTATTTTTTCCCAGTCGAATCAACTTTGAAATTGCAATACATATATTTGGCGTAAACAATTCAGAGAAACTGTCCGTTTAATGTGTTTTTGCAGCTTAAAGGGTTCAGTAACTTAACTCTTTACCATACAATTCTGACTTTTAAAGAACCTGTATAAGAAGTGTTTTGAAAACATCGTGGGGGAAAAGGAGAAAATGCTGGTAACCAGCATTTTATCCTTTTCCCACAATGTTTTCTACCCTTTCCAAAACAAAGTTTTATTTTTCAGCCACATTTATTTTGTCGTAAGCAATTGCTTTCAATTCGGACTAGTCTGAAATCTTGTCGTTTGGTAAAGACTAAAGATCAAAATATACGAAACACATAAGAAAACAACGTCTAAATCTTAAATATCTGATTCTGATAATACAAAAACCTAATGCACTAATTCTTCAATGTAGCTCACAGTTTTTCAACATTTACCACACAATCCCGAGGCTTAACGTCCTGAATGGAAGACGCTTCTGAACACATTGTGGGAAAATGAGAAAGTGCTGGTTTCCAACATTGTCTCCTTTTCCCATAGTGTTTTCTTCCACTCCAAATACGATTTCCAACCTTTGGCCCGCTTTCATTCTGTCTCGTCTGTAAATGCTTTCAATTGGAAAAAAAGTCCAAATTTTCGGCGTCAACTCAAGGTATAAACAACCATTCTTAAGAATGTTCTTAGTCTTATTCTCTAAAATTTTTTACTTTTAAAAGTAACACAACTCTTCATTGGCTGAACCATTTAGCTTAGCCAATCAGGGTCCGAATTATTATAGCTACATTTTCAGTCATATACTCATGAAACTTGGTCAGAATATTTGTCTTGATAATATCCCGGACGAGTTCGAAATTGGGTCGTGTCGGATCAACAAGTAGGTCACTGGGCCAAATCTTAGAAATAACATTGTGTGCACTCTAGAGGCCACATTTGTAGCTGAAACTTATGAAACTTGGTCAGAATATTTGTGTTGATAATATTTGGGACAATTTCGAAATCGGGTCATATCGGATCAAAAAGTAGGTCACTGGGCCAAATCTTAGAGAGAGAGAGAAAAAAAAAAAAAAAAAAAAAAAAAAATGTGTGCACTCTAGAAGCTACATTTTCGGCCTGAAAGTTATGAAACTTGGTCAGAATGTTTGTCTTGATAATATCTTGGACAAATTTGAAATCGGGTCATGTCGGGTCAAAAACTAGGTCACTGGGCTAAATCTTAGAAAAACCTTGTAGTAGATGGCCTTATACGTTCAGAACAGCTGAGTCAGCATTTTTCCCTCTTTATTCTATATAAATGATGCAATCATCTCGGTGGAGGGAATTTTCAGAACTATTAGTATGACGGCTGTTGTGCATGGGGCTTCTAAAAATAGATCTGGTAGCAGACGACGTGCATGGATCGATTAGACAGGTATTGAACAGACCTCACTCTGTTGAAAGCCATCACGCAGAGTGAGGACTGGAATCGGTTCGTTTAAATTACGTAGCAGATGATGTGGTCTTGGACATCAGTTGTCTTTGCAATATTTCGTAGGGTAACGCTTTTGAGTACGACTGTGATCAGACTGTTCGGAGACATGGCAGTTTAACTGTGTGGGTATACAGATGAAGTTTGGGATCAAACTCGGTGCATATGAGGTCATTGTGCTTCCTTTTCGGCAACTAGTATATAGCAAAAAGTCTCTAATTACTATGACCCGTCTCTAGATAGATAATTTGGAAATAGTCCCTTTCAGGCATGTGTTATATCTTGATTTACGACCTCTGTGGAAATATAGTTCCGAAAGACAACAAGATCGATACCAGTTAACCTTTGTCCTTCCGAATTTGTTCTGTTGACGATATGGGAAATAAATTTTGTAAAGTTTATCATTATTTTATTGGGTTTATATGACTGAAATCAATCATAAAAAGAAGAGGGCCATGATGGCCCTGGATCGCTCACCTGAGTCAATAGGCTAAATTTCACTCCAGGGTCATAATGACCCAATTTAAAACTCATCTGAGATATTATCAAGACAAACATTCTGACCAATTGTCAGGTTAATTGAGCTGAAAATGTGGCCTCCGGAGTGTCCAAAATATCTTTCTTCAATTTGACCTAATGACCTAGTTTATGACCCTATGTGACCATATTTCAAACTCATCCGAGACATCAAAACAAACTTGTTGACCAAGGTTCAGGTGAATTGGGCAAGAATTGCCGCCTCTAGAGTGCCCACAAGGTATTTCTGTAATTTGACCTAGATTATGACCCAATGTGACCCAATTTCAAATCCATTCAAGATATCATCAAGTCAAATATGCTGACAAATTTTCAGGTCAGTTGAGCAAAACCTGTGGCCTCTACAGTGCCCACAATATATTTCTTTAATTTGTCCCAGTGACCTATTTTATGAACCTATGAGACCCAATTTCTAACTGATCCGAGATATCATCAAGTCAAATATGATAACCAATTTTCAGGTCAATTTAGCTAGAATTGTGGCATCTAGAGTGCCCACAAGTTATTTCTTCAATGTGACCCAGTGACATTGTTTATGACCCTATCTGACCCAATTTTGAACTCATCCGAGATATCATCAAGACAAAAAATGTGGCCTCTAGAGTGTCCACAAAGTATTTCTTTAATTTGACCTAGTGACCTACTTTATGACCCCAGATAACCCAATTTCAATCTCATCCGAGATTTAATAAAGGCAAACATTCTGATAAATTTTCAAGTCAATAGAGCAAAAAATGTGGCCTCTAGAGTGACTACAGGGTATTTCTTTAATTTGACCTAGTGACCTAGTTTATGACCCTAGGTGACCCAAATTCGATCTCATCCAAGATTTTATCAAGACAAACATTCTGACCAATCTGCAGGTCAATTGAGTAAGAACTGTGGCCTCTAGAGTGTCCACAAGGTATTTCTTTAATTTGACCTAGTGACCTAGTTTATGACCAAATTTCAAACTTATCCAAGATTCAATTAAGACAAAGGTTTTGACCAATATTCACTCCAATTGAGCGAAAAATGTGGCCTCTAGAGTGTCCACAAGGTATTTCTTTAATTTGATCTACTTTATGACTCCGGGTGACCCAATTTTAAAGTGATCTGAGATTTAATTAAGAAAAACATTCTGACCAATTTTCAAGTCAATTGAGCTAAAAAAAAAAGTGGCCTCTAGAGTGCCCACAAGGTATTTCTTTAATTTGAACTAGTGACCTAGTTTTTGATCCCACATGACTCAATTTCAAAGTCATCTGAGTTTTTATCAAAACAAACATTTTGACCAAGCTTCATTCGTATCAGACTGAAAATGTGGCCTCTAGAGCTCACACAAGGTTTTTCTAAGATTTGACCTAGTGACCTAGCTTTTGACCCCACATGACCCAATTTCGAACTTGTCCGAGATTTTATGAAGACAAACATTCTAACCAAGTTTCACAAGTATCTGACTGAAAATGTGGCCTCTAGAGCACACACAATGTTTTCTAAGATTTGACCTAGTGACCTAGTTCTTGACCCCACATGACCCAATTTCGAACTCGTCTGAGATTTTATCAAGACAAACATTCTGATCAAGTTTCACAAGTATCTGACTGAAAATTTTCATTATAATTATTATTATCAGCAGGCACATACTATTATTATTATTATCTGCAGGAACATACTTTGCAATCAAAACTGAAATATTTTATCACAAAAAAATGAGAAATGAAATAAATCAAGACAGTTCAAAGGAGAAGAAAGGGGAACGATCGCTTGCTTGCACGAAAAGCGGATAAGTATGAATTAAGGTCAAGTGTTTTGTTTACAATGTATTCTACAGCTTTAAAGTCACGTGTCACATTTCTAGATACTGGACAGTTTTACAAGGAACCGGAATCTCGTAGGATGATCGGAATTGAACGATATATTTAACCCTTAAATCTGTCAAAACTTTCTCTTACTCTGGAGAGACTGAATAACAAGAAAATACTGCTCGTTTCGTGCAGATCTTCGATTTCCACTGTCCATCTATTTTAAAGATACATCTTTCCTCGTTTTCAGCAAGTTTTTAGTCCATTCCATCTTAATTTTATGAAACTGTAATTATTTTTGTATCTTCATGCAAAATGTTGCCCATGAGGGCTGAGCATAGGACGAGAATAATGGTGTTGAAGAAACCAGAACGAACACGAAATGATTGATTTATTGATTGTATGGTTTTTATGTCGTGGCGGCAGTGCAACTATCCATGCTCTCCTAGAATTTTCTTTACTAGTAGTACGCATGATATTCTTTTCGAGCCACTGGCTACTTTCCCACATAACCATCGTCGAAACAATGCTCAGCGGTGAGAGAGGAATGAATCCTGTCGCAACTATCATCAGTCCTCGGAGAGAAATTGGCCGAGCCGGGGATCGAACCAGCAATCCTCTGTTCTCAAGTCCAATACGCTGCCGCCTGAGCTACCGGGGCTCGGCGGACACGAAATGAGGCGAACTGCAAAAGGAAGAACGGGACCAAGGCCGAACAACAGAAAATGACACCAAATCAAGCTTATCATATTGCGTAGTTCATACGTCATTGAAACAACATGTATCCGTTGTCTGTACATGTCATATTCTTCGAAGATACCCTGTCTGCTATGATGCGTCACTATCCTGTACAGGATAAATATCAATACGCTGTGTGTAAATTGCCGCTTAAATAGTAAGCGGGAAATGGATATAAATAATACCTCTGTAGAAAAATCAAGCGAAATTTCGCTAAGATCTTTTTAAAAATATTATAATTTCAAACGGGAAAAATAATTTTCATGAAATACCAGTCTTTACTGCAAATATCTGTTTACATTTTCTAAATATGGACATAGGGACACCCGGGATTTGCGTTACTGACTGACAATAAGAATAACATCCCTTCATTGCTGGGCTTATACCGGGGTTATTTCCCAAGCTTATGGAGGCTGTGTTTATAAATAACTGATGGATACGTTATATACTAGCTAACGATGGCTGGCTGAATCGTAAAAGGTAAGTTTCAGTAGTAAACGTATATCTTGTTTTAAAATTCGCTGCATCAATTGCCGCCTTGAAAAGTAGTACGGTTCTGTACCCAGAATGTCCTTGGATATCAGATAGGCCCATGTATTTGAAAACTGCTACCTAGCGGAAGAAATCAACTTCGTTTGCATAAATAAATTTTCTGTTTAAATAGTGCACTAAATTTAACTTAGTGACCTGGGTTTCATAGAAATCGGCCGCTGACGTATCAAATTATGTAACTGATGACGTCGACCATTAAAATCCTTGACACACTATTGGCTCGGTGTACTTTCTGTGTTTAGGGATACAAATAAAGATAGTAAACCTTTTTGTTCAGGTTAATTCGTTTTTTTTTATTTATTTATTTATTTATTTTTTTTCAAGTTTTTCATGAAAAACTTAAAATAGCACATAAGGAGCTTGCAGGAATTCTAAAATTATACAAAACACGACAACTTAGAAAAACCGAAAATAGTCCCATTGTGTTCATCGAAAAATAACATGAAGTTTTTGTCGTCACATGACCCGATTTTGACCAATCAAAAACTATTTGAATAATGAGTACAATTATATGATATTAAACATCCTAAAAGCTAATTGGTAAAGGTTGTTTTTACCAACAAAACTGAATTTTATTAAGAAGCACTACGATTTAAAACGAAAGTAACTTCCCTGGAAAAACAACAACAAAAAACGTTAAATCAAAGACCTATGGGGTTCTTTGACTTTAGACCCGAAAATTTTCTAAATGTCCCTCAAATTTAAGATGTTTGCCTTCTTGAATTCATTTCTAGGAGGTCAAATGACCCCAAAATGCCAAAGTTCAGCGGAAACCATGGATTGTCCATGGACAAGTTATTCTATATCCAAAGCATAATACTGATAAATATAGGAAACATTTGCATTAATGAGCAGTTGCCACATGCTGACTGAAATAATATTTAAAGTGTAACACACCTCAAAATAATCTATCCGTCTAGTTTTTATTTGAATGATTGATTTGAACAGTTTTCCTGCTACAACTATTGTTATATCACTGCAAAAACATCTCTATTTGTTCTTTTTATTCAGATCAGTATAACAAATAAATTCTTTTTCTAAGCCATTGACTGCATTCTCATGACTCAAAATGAGGTTAAAAGCGGCGTAAAACACCATTCAAACAATCTATCTATTGGATTTTAGTTTTATGCGGTTTAATATTGTTTTTAACATCATTTCAGTTACATTTCGACAACCATTGCACCTATCTATGCTTCCCTTGAGTGTTTTTTAAAGCAGTACTTTTTGCACGACATTCTTACTAAGCCACCGATTGTTTTCCCACATAAGCATTGTGGAAGAAGAATGAATCTTGCTGCAATGACTATCATCAGTCCTCTGAAAGAAACTGGCATAACTAGGAATTCCAATCTGTAATCCCACATCTGCTGTATTACCGACTGAGCTAATGAACTTGTTTTGGAAGTATGGAAACACATAGATCCCCCCAGTGTTAGTCAAGATATGCCCCAAAGTGCTGAATTTGGAGAAAATCGGTTCAACAAAACATATTTTTGGCATTATACATGTAGTCCACGATTTCTAACAGATTGCTATGCACATATTTGTTCATAATTATATGCAATCGTGCATTTGCCTCTAGTCTATCAGTGCTTTCAGTGCTTTGATTTGAACAAAGCTGGTAATCTGATCTTGGTGTTATCAGTACGTCTTTTGTTTAACTCTGTCGACGGTTGTAAGTACAAATTTCTTAAACAAAGACAGAATTTAGACTGCATGAGCAAACAGGGTAGATTAAGATCAGACTGCACGTCGACGGTTAAAAAAATAACCTGAAGCTCGGAAGTATTTTTGCCTTGTTGACAAAACAACTCTGGACCGGACTGCACGTTGTGTTCAGTCTGATCTTGATCTGTGCAATCTACTAAAGCAACGTTTAGCATATACAGCGCTATAGAAGTTATATGCTGAAAGCAAGGATGGCTGTCACAAAGAAATTGCATCAGAAAATATAAGTGCGCATCAAATATTTATGATGCACTTTACTAAAAGGTCAGGGTTTCGCTTGTCTCTCTCCTTGTTAGCTCCACTGGCCGAAGGCCAGCGGGCTTATGTCATGGCCCGGTGTCCGTCGTGCGTCCGTTCGTCCGTCCGTGCGTGCGTCCGTCCGTGCGTTAACTTTTATTTCAAACATCTTCTTTTCTGAAACTACCCATCCAATTTTCATGAAACTTCACAGAAATGATCCTGCCATGGTCCTCTTCAGAATTTCTTGAAAGAATTTGATTCCTTCAAAAACTCTGTTTGCCATGGCAACAAAACTGAAAAATATTGGAAATCTTTAAAAATCTTCTTGTCTGAAACCATAAGGCATAGGGCTACCAAATTTGGCATATAGCTTTATGTAGTAGACCTCTATCATGTTTCTTGAAATTATAGCCCTGGGATCAAAATTGGCTCTGCCCCAGGGGTCACAAGTTTTACATAGGCTGGTCCTTAGATGACAACAATTCGCTCCAATTTTGTTCGATTTCTTTAATTTTCTCTTTCTACACATTTCTCATGTTTTTCTATCTAAAATGGAGAAACTATATTCAAGGGACGTAACCCTGAAAATTTCAATATTTTCTATTGTCTACTAAGGGAGGTAACTTTTGAAAACATCTAAACCTTTCTTTCTTCAGAACATACCCCCCTTCTTGAAAATACAATTTTCAACTTATTGCAACAATGTTTTCAATCTAAATTTAATCAAAATACACAAGCAACCCTCTTCTCCGACTATATGAATATACTATTATACAACTATAATCTATACAGTTCAAAAACCAATACAATCTTTTGCTCTATATAGTTTTGAAACAGATAGATCTCTATTTTTACCTTTATGTATACAGAAAAAATAGTTACTTGTGCAATTTGATCAAACCATTCACTTCTCAAAACTTCAATACAAGAAGATATAATTTTCTCCTTACTTGATACATGTTAAAATGAACTATTGCCATAAAATAGCAAATAATACCAAGTGCTGTACAAAAAGCAGTTTCTTACTGTAAACTGATATTTGTGATACCACATTCCAAAACAAAACCAGATACATTCATAGGAAACTCTTCTATATTAACATACTTGGCTCTGTCATGGAGTCTAGTGCATATCTTTTTGCTGTAACTATGTTTTCAAATAAAATTAATGCAGTCAGATACTGCTGAAGCTCAAACAGACTTCTGATCTTTTAATACCTATAATCAGCAATAATTTTCATATCATACTTAATACTAAACTAAAGTTAATATTAAATTAATATTAACCAAAGTTAATATTAAACTAATATCTATGCAAACTTTTAAATTTTTCTATATTTTCACACTGCATAATAGAAAAAACATGACATTTTCAAAACACTTATTAAAATTATGACATCTTTCTCTAAACTTTTAAAAAGCTCAAGATACTTGTAAAGATTAAGATCAGCCCATTTCTGCAGTCTGATCCAAATCTACACATTTTTTTTTTTTTTTTTTTGTCTTCTTTGTAACTACAGTGCAGATCTTGACCAAGCATAATTTCTGAAAGTCTGATCTGGATCTTTTCTTGCAAATCCTAACCAGCATAACTATTGAATGCAAATTGAAGTTTATTAAACAAACCCAATTAAATACAAGTACATCAAAAAACCTCTCTTTTTTTGTTTGTTTTTGTTTATAATTAAAACAATCAAGTTGACATCTTTACAATCTGGTAGGCTTCTGTCTCTCTGTTGTGCTGTTAGTAGATCTATTCTCTTACCAAATTCACAAAGTTGGATGTTTCTTAAAGATGGTTTGAAGAACACAATGCTTAAAAAAAAGGATTATTATGCCTTTTTTTCACTTTATACTTTTCTGTACACTATTAAAAACACTGAATAAAAGGGATTATTATGCCCTTTACACTAAAACAACTCTTTATTTCTTGAACTTTCCGTTATTCTGAGTCAAGCTCTAATGGACAGAGTTTTGTAATCGGTCTAACCACTGTTGAATTTTTCACTCTAATCTCTGCTGCTCTAATATGTCCGTCTTTTCCGCAATGAATTTTCGTTACGCGTCCTAAAGGCCACTGACCACGGGGAGATTCTGGTGATATGACCAGAACTACATCATCGACTTTAAGATCTTTGTGTTGATAAAACCATTTTTTGCGTGGAGCAAGACTGGGTAACCACTCTTTTAACCATCTCTTCCAGAAATGTCGAATTAGTTCCTGAAGCCTACGCCATCTGTTTCGTAGGCTAAATGATGTCGTATCTACTGTATCTGGAGCAAAAACACCCCCTGCCTGCCCATGTAGGAAATGATTTGGTGTTAATGGAACTATGTCAGCTGGATTTGCTGACTGATATGTTAGTGGTCTGGAGTTTATAAGAGTTTCAGCACCTGTGAAAGTTGTAATAAGCTCCTCATCTGTTATGTCAGCATTCCCAAGTATAGCATCAATAGCTCTTTTTGCAGATTTAATCATTGTCTCATGAACCCCACCAAAATGGGGTGCTAAAGGAGGATTGAAGTGCCATTTTATCCCATGATTTGCAACGCTGTTTGAAATCTGGTCTTCATTTAATGCACTAACTAGCTCACGGAGCTCTCTATTTGCCCCTACAAAATTTGTCCCATTATCTGATAGAACCTCTATAGGAAGACCTCTACGATTCACCATACGATAGAACGCATTCATGAATGAGCTTGTGTCCAGTCCAAATGCCATCTCCAGATGTACGGCTCTAGAGTTTAAACAAGTAAACAGACAAAGATAACGCTTCTCTCTTCTTTTTCCCCGACCTTGAATGGTGATATAGGGACCACCAAAATCTACTGCGACTTGAGCAAATGCCTTAAGAGGTTTTCTCAACCGAATTTCTGGTAGTGGTGACATGATCTGTGATGCTGGTTTTCCTTTCCTTCTACGACACTCCATACACTGATTTTCCCACTCTCGAATTGCTTCTCGACCACTTACTATCCAGTATTTTGATGACAGGTCTGCTAACGTTTGGTTGGTACCAGCTACATGAAAACCTTTCTCATGATAATGTTTGATTATGAGTTTTGTAATCCAATGTTTCCTTGGTAGAATAATTGGGTATCTGACATTGTATGACAGGAACTCTGCATATTTTAGACGACTATCAGACCGAAGAATTCCATCCTCATCAAGTACAGGATTCAAACTAACTAGTCTGCTTTTTCTGGACAATTGGATTCCACTGGCAACACTATGAATTTCTTCTCTGAAACTGTCACTTTGAGCTTTTCTTATTGCAATACTCTCTATGTCTTCAATTTCACAAGTATTCAGTTCACCAGTCAAACGTTGGTTCTTCTCACTACAACAGTTTGTTAAAAATCTGTAAACCCAAGCAAATACTCTGAGAAACTTTAACCACTTTGAGAATCTCTCAGGGCTCAAACGCCACTCTTTATCTGATATCTGAGGATATGAAATGCCTCTTTTCAGAATTTCTAGAAACACAGAGTTATTACATGTAATTGAGCTTTCTGATGTTTTTATTTCACTTTCTGCACTTTTCACCTTCTCGACTTTGTTTTCTGGCCAGTTTTCTTCTGGTTCCAACAAGAATTGAGGACCATTCCACCAAAGTGAAGAAGAAGCAATTTCCTTGACGGATGCACCCCTAGATATGACATCAGCTGGGTTTTCTTTTGTCGGAATGTACCGCCATTGTTGAGGATCTGTTTTTGCATGTATTTCACCTATTCTGTTGGCTACAAATGGCTTGTACCTCTTGCTCTGTCCTCGAATCCAACAGAGAACATTTAAACTATCAGACCAAAAGATAACTTTTGAAATGCAATGTTCTAAAGCCTCACAAACTCTGCTTGTAGTTCGCACTCCAAGAACCGCTGCCATCAGTTCCAGTCTGGGAATACTTACAGTAATAAGAGGTGATACTTTGCTTTTTGCAGTAACTTGTCGAACTTGTACCGTATTATTTATGGTACTTTTAGCAAAAATAACAGTCCCAATTGCCTTTGAGCTGGCATCAACGAATGCATGCAATTCAAAGTTTTTATTGCTTGTAGTAAACCCTATGTAACGTGGAATTTCAATAGATGAAAGATCCTGTAGTTCACTGAACCATTGCTGTACATGTGAAACAAGAGTTGGAGGTAATTCCTCGTCCCATGTGACACCAGAAACCCATATGTCCTGCATTATCATTTTTGCTCTGACTGTGTATGGCACTATGAAACCTACTGGGTCAAACAGAGTAGAAATATTCTTCAAATATGACCTTTTGGTAATTTTCATGTCTGGTGACGGTCCACATATACTGAACCTGAATGTATCATCTTCTGCATGCCACAGAATTCCTAAAGTTTTCACAGAGGGCAGTCCCCCTTGACTAAGATCTGTTTCATGTAACCTCTCTGATATTGGAATTTGCTCTAAAACAGTTTGAGAGTTTGAAAGCCACTTCCGAGCAAACATTCCTGCCTTGCTCCATAATAAAGACAATTGTTTATAAAGTTCAACTCCGTCTGTTTCGCTCAAGACCGAGTCTATGGTGTCGTCCATGTAAGTCGACTTTAAAACACTTTCAACTGCCATGGGATACAGCCCTGCATTTTGTTGAGCATGTCTCTGAGTAACAAACTGAGCAAGAAAAGGAGAGGCATTGACCCCAAACACAACACTACTGAATTCATATTCCTCAGGCAGATTTTCAGATGACGAACGCCACAAAAACCTATGATACTTTCTATCAGGTTCTGCTATTCCTATGCGCAGATACATTTCTTGAATATCACAGATCAAAGCTACAGGGTACCTACGAAATCTCATTAAAATGTCAAATATGTCTTTTTGTAATTTTGGACCTTGATGGATAATGTCATTTAGTGATGTCCCACTATATTTTGCTGAAGCGTCAAATACTAATCTAACTTTTGTTGTTGTTCTAGCTGGACGAACCACAGGAAAGTGTGGTAAATACCATCTCTGTTCCCCTTTAACACTTTCAACTTTTTGCACATATTTCTTACTCACATAATGATTGATAGTGTCTTTGTACACATTAAGCACAGATGGATTCTTTAACAGTTTTCTTTCAGTGTTTTCTAGCCGCTTTAAAGCATAGTCATAATTGTCTGGTAAATTGGGGGCTTCTTTCCATGGTATTCCAATAGTGTATTTTCCATTTTTATACTGCAAAGACTGTTCTGTCTTCTTTATTACCAATTTTTCTATGTCTGAAAAAGTTTTTTCACTGTCATATGTTCCTGCACTATCTATTTCCCAAAACCTTTTAAGAGTGTTATTTAATTGAGATAGTTCTCCCAAATTGTCTGTGAAAAAGGTACACAAATTCAAATTTTCCGTTGTATTTTCAATCGGGCCTACACAAGTCCAACCTAATGGAGTAAGACGGGCTATTGGTTGTTCAGGTTCCCCGCAAACTTCATGAAGAGAAAAATGCAACTGTGCATAATCTATCCCTATCAACATGTCTACTTTTGCCCTATGTTGTTGGTATGGGAACTGTATACCTTTTAAATGTTCAAATTGCCTTGCTTTCTCATTCCAGTCAATAACTTGTAATTTTCCCGTCACGTTTCTAGTTGTATTGGCCTCGACAGACATATTTACTTGTCCGTGCAAACTATGAAGACTAAACTGAACAGTCATACTTCTGAATGTGTCAGATTTTCCGTTTAAAACCGATACTGTAATGTCATTTGCTGTTCCCTGAAGACCAAGCTCAGCAGCAACATCTTCATTTATGTATGTTTTGGTGCTTCCATCATCAAGCAAAGCGTTTATTTTCAGTTGCTTATCACCATTTCTAACGATTACAGGAACTGTTCTCAAGGCCACATACTTGTGACACGTTTGGTAAGAAGTACATGTACTAGGATCAGTGTGTAATATCTGATTACTGTCATTCCTTTTTTCCCACAGTGTTTTTTGAAACATCTGATTTAATGTCATCTTGATGCAGCAACCTATTGTGAGTTTTTTGACAATCATTTACACCACACTGGCGTGTTTTCTTGCATTTAACAGCACAATGATTTCTGCCTAGACATCTATAACACAGTTTCAATTTCTTGGCTTCTTCCCATTTATTCTTTACTGGTAATTGCTTAAAATTGTCACAGTTCCAGATTTTATGTTCACCTTTACAAAGTGCATAGCCCACTTGTGGTTTTGAATCAGTATAGAATGTCTGACTTTGCCTTTTTCCAGAAGTTTTTGAGGTATTTCCAGGAACTGAAATCCCCTGTGATGTCTCAGCAGCAATAACTTGGAACTTGGCCTCTTGCACAATCCACTCATGCAGTGTTAAAACGTTTTCTTCTGAGTTCGTCTCAAAAATCCATCGATTATATCGTTTCAACATAGACTCAGGCATTTTCTTTTGCAAATGGATATATAACACACCATTGCCTAAATCTTCTTTTCTATTTGCATCAGTTAAATTTATAATAGCAATGTCAAGTAAATCAGCAAATTGATCCACTAATTTTGCATTCTCACTTTGAATGGGGGGGAAATTCTCTAATTCTTCTAAGTATAGAGACACATGTCTACGTTCTCCTCCAAATTTACGTTCAAGTCTATCTTTGGCAGCCTGATAGGCCATACCTGAATGACCCAAACTTTCTATACACTGTAAGGCCTCGCCCGTTAAATACTGTCTGAGCTGAAGCATCTTATACTCAGGAGTAGCAGGTGCACTGTCTATGCATGCCATAAATGATGCTTTCCAAGATTCATATTTCTTTTTAGAACCATCAAACACCGGAATTGTCACCCTTTTCATTTGTTTCCACATATCTTTTCCCAGTTCTATTTTGTGCTGATCATTACTGGTATGTGTCTGATCTAAACTTGACGAACTTTTGCTTATTTCTAAATACTCAAAAGCTTTCTGATGAGCAGCATTATACTCAGTGTCTATTAGCTCCATTTCTCCTTGAATGAGCTGTTCATTCTCATGGTCTGAAAGTTCAATGTAAGCTGTACACAACTTCTCAAGGGCGTCTATTATTTTATCCTGGGCTTTATCAAGTGCTGTCTGAAGCTGACGAATCTCCTTCCTATCTATTTCATCGCTATACGTTGCACTTACTAGTCTGTTTTTACTCTTAGTAAAGGCTGACTTACATATTGCCTTCTGCTTTTTCAATTCTGAAACAACATGGCGGTCAATTTTCCCGTCCTCGGCACGCCAATCAGCTAAATCTTTTTCTTCTGTACTTGCCATCCCGAGCCAAAATAGAACCAAAATAACTATGCATATCCCTAGACGAACGTTCAAACCTCGCTCTGCTACCAATTTGGTCCGTAGATGACAACAATTCGCTCCAATTTTGTTCGATTTCTTTAATTTTCTCTTTCTACACATTTCTCATGTTTTTCTATCTAAAATGGAGAAACTATATTCAAGGGACGTAACCCTGAAAATTTCAATATTTTCTATTGTCTACTAAGGGAGGTAACTTTTGAAAACATCTAAACCTTTCTTTCTTCAGAACATAGGCTTATATAGAGAAAACTTTAAAAATCTTCCCGTACCTAGTCATAAGGCCTAGAGCTACCAAATTTTGCATTTAGCTTGGGGGGGGGGGGCACAAGATTTACATGGGCTTACATAGGGAAAACTTTTTAAATCTTGGTGTACATAGTCATAAGGCTTAGGCTACCGCTACCAAATTTTGCATAATTATAGCATTATCTAGTGGACAATTACAAAGAGGGCCCAAGTTACAGCCCTAGGATCAAGTTTGGCCCTGCACCAGGGGTCACAAGTTTTACATGGGTTTATGGAGTGAAAAGTTCAGAAACCGTCTTGTTTCTAGCCATAAGGCCAAGAACTCCCAAATTTGGCATGTTATTCTTCTAATACACATATTCCCCATTTAGTCCGACTGTAGCCCTGGGGTCAAAGTTTTATAAGAGCTTATATAGTGAAGACTTCTCTTCATGGTTTATATTTATAAGCCAGTGGAGCGATACAGGGCCATCATGGCCCTCCTGTTTTTACATGGTTATCGCCTATTGATATTGTTTGTATTATTTAACCATTTACCACACAATCCCGACTTTTAACGACCCTGATGAACGAGCCTTTGTAAAACATTGTGGGAAAAGGAGAAAATGCTGTTACCAGCATTTTCTGCTTTTTCCACAATGTTTTCTACTCTTCCCAAGACAAATTTCAAATTTTCACTCACATTAAATTTTATTCTGTCGTCTGCAAATGCTTTCAATTTGTACAAGTCTCATATTTTGCCGTTTGGTAAAGAGTTAATAAATACAAAATGAATTAAATGGCTATAGAGACTAACATATTAGGTTGACAGGAAAATGTGGTAGAAAGAGACATTGTTCCAATTATCCACTTGTTTCAATGTTTTCCGATACAGCCGAATAATTCGGTATCCCAGGTTATGAAGCGGAAACCCCCTTATTTTCCTCGCGTATGTTTGCCGCATGATCAGTGCTTAAATAGAGAAACTAGGTTACGTGATTTTGTACCTCGGTTACCGAAACTAAAACAACATGCCTCGTTCCGTCCAGATTTACATGGAGGTGGTTCTCTATCATCTCCTAAAGCATGTGTCCTTATCAAACATTGGGTTGCTATGCGCGACTCAGTGCGCCGTTGCAGACAGTGTAGATCTAGATCAGACTGCACAGAATGTATAGTCTGATATTTAAGTACACTGTACGAGACGGTGAGATTTTCTCTGTGAAAATAAGAAATTGTAACCAAATTATTAATCGGTTAAGGGTTCTTAAATTGTCTGAGTTACAAGCTACAACAAAAACATTTAGATATGCAAAACTTTTCTTCATTATAAACGGTGGACGAACCTGAAATAAATTTTCAGAATTGAAAAAAAAAAAACAAAAAAAAAAAAAAAACAGTGCGGTAGATGTTCAAGTTGCACAACTTTTACCGTTTATAGACACATCCTGAATCATCTACAGTAAGCTGTCAACTTGAAAATATCGTTACAGATGGTAAATTTGGACTACTTCTACCTCTCATAGACACATCCACAATTAACTTCTACACTTACACAATCGTTACGGATGGTGTGTTTTGACTGCCCTTGCCTTTTACAGACACATTCTGAATTTTCTTATGTACTTAATTAAAACATCGCTGCAGAAGGTGAATTTGGACTTCCTTCGCCTCACGTCGACATATCTTGCGTTACTTTAAGTAGGCCTAAAAATATTGAGACAGGTGGTAAGCGTGCTCTGCGCATACCTTTTGTTGATAAATCCTGGATTATATTCTGTAATCATTAAAAATACTGTGGCAAATAGTAAATGTGCACTATCTTCACCTCATGTCGACATCCTTAAGTATCTGTAACATTCAGCTTAAACATCGTGGCAGATGGTAAACTAAAATTCTCTTTCACCTCTTGTAGACTCGTAAGAAAATTATCTTTTTCTTTTCAAGTCACATCTTGAGTTAAAACCAATTGAATTATGGCAAATGGCAAGTTAGTAGCATCTTTACAGCATCAGTGATTAATGTAAGTAAAACGTCAACATTATTTCAGTTATATTGCGGCGGCCAGTGCACCTATGTATGCTCTACTAGAGTTTCTTTCACCTGTACTTCGTGCAATATTCTTTCCGAGCCACTGGCTGCTTTCCCATATAACCGTCCCCGAAACAATAATCGGAGGTGAGAGAGGAATAAAACCCTTCGCAATGACTACCGTCAATCCTCCTTACCACATGTAGACAAGTTCTAAAATACCTGTATTGTTCAGTTCATACATCGTGACGGGTGAAAAACTTGTACTTTCTTTTACCTCAATGATGTAAACTTACACCAAAATACTTGCAGAAGTAACAGAAGAATCACACTGATATCAACTTATGTAAGTAAATCCTAAGTTATTTGTAGCGGTCAGTTAAAAAAAGTCAATTTTAGATTTTCTTTTTGCTGCGCATTAATTTTGTGTTAAACACTAATTAACCGCGGCATCCCTTGACTACACCATCCTGAGTTTTAACAACTCTGAGGGAAAACGCCTTTAGAAAACATTGTGGGAAAAGGATAAAATGCTGGTAACCAGCATTAATGTTTTCTTTTTTTCCCACAACGTTTTCTACATATTTAAGGACAAAAAGCATATAAGTCGTGGTTTGTAATTTTTTTCAATAGTGACAGGTGTAAAATTTTGACGCGTGGTAAAGGGTTAATCAAATTGGCGTTCAAATAACGAAACAGTCGCTTTGCAATCGGAATCTCCGTTGAATAAGATCAAATATGAAGTCTTTGTAGGCCTACTTATCTTATTATGATCCTATGACCTCTCTATGTTTTACCAGACTGGGCTTTTTCGAAATTTTAAAGCAAAAATTAACGGTAGCTGATCTGGAAACGTATCCTGTTTAGGAAACACTTTTAATACTTTTACACTCTATCTTAAAATTTTTGAATGTGCACCCTCTTCTTTGAAATGAATGATGGAAATTTACCAACTCCCTATTAAAAATGAGTATCGATCATTAAAACATACTTCACCATCTGTGCAGTCTGATCATAATCCTACTCCGTCCACGGAAGCAAAGCACTCTCACCGTTAATGTAATAACTCAATATAGCAGTTGAGCAGCCTGAACTCGAACTCTTCGCTAGAAAACACAACTTTAGACTTGTATATATTGAAAAATATTTGCAGACGAAAAATTTATTGTGGCTTAATGGTTTGTTTGTTTGTATGTTTGTTTTTAAATGGAAAAAGAACGTTGTAACAAGTCATGATTACTATCATTTTCTCCTTTACCCACACTGTTTTCGAGAGAATTCTTATTCATGCTCGTTATTTAAAATACAGAACGTTAGTCTAGGGGTTAAATTTGACACCAACTGTTTTATAAAAAAGAAAACTGAAGTGCTGTGTGACAAAAATGTGATCATATTGCTGGTAAGGATTCTACATGTATGCTATCTGAAACTCTCGACACTTTCAAATCAGAAACGTCCAATAATTGTATAGACAACTGCTTCTTTTAAAGTATTTTCCTATTATTTAACTTTATAGAAAACGGCATGTTACACTTATTAAATTTCAAAGTATGTGCCGATGATGTATTGAACGTGGCTGGTTTAATGGTATTTGTCTTTGGTGTAGAAAACCTTGCCGGAAAAATGCTGGTGACCAGAACATTCTTCTGTTGCCACAATGTTTTCAATATCCTGCTTCCTAAAGGGATTGTTGGTAAGAACAGAAAAGATTTATGCCTATTACCCCCCATGAAATATTTCTGCCCAACATCCCTTAAATACAAGCCTTTTGTCGGTCTTAAAATTCGTGCACAGTAATGGGTTAATATTTCGTTCAAGGAGGTTTTGTCTGAACCACATCCTGTATCGAGTTACCGAACGACTGATGAAATGCACGTCTTCAACTTGTACCCTTTCATCAACGCAGACTACACTATATATCATTCATAGATCAAGATCAGATGGCAAAGTTCGTGCGGTGGACGTACAATATGGTTTAAATTCAGCAGTGCTCGAAAAATATGAATTAATTGATTTCTATTTCCTTGTATATATGTCTTTATTTCTGGCGGGTCGAAAACTATTTGAGTTTATTTTTCATACATTTGGCGAAAGCGTTTGTCGAAACCGAAACAACCTTGTGTTGTTGATAACGCTATGGAAAATTAAAAAAAAAAAAAATGAACTGACATTTTCTAATTATAGGTTTTTCGTATTACGCCTGTTTACATAATATGAATCTTATGCAATATAATCTTTTAAAGTCCCAATAAAGTCCAAATGTAAACAATGCGGGTTAAAAAATGAAGTTAAATTTTAATCATACCATTTAAAACTATGTAAATTAATATAACGATGACACTCTCTTAATGTGCGATTGGTCAAAGTTCCATTCGCTGGCAAAAGAATTACTTTCAAAACTACAAGAAATACTACCAGGTATCTCTAACTTTTGTTTACATCAATAACGATGACGTAGTTACACCACGTGATACATTGGAGCTAAGGTAAACGAAAAACAAAATGGAGGACGGTGTGACGGTCGTAAGAATCATATTCGACAGAAAACCAAGTTCGTTTACCGAATTTGCCGAAGAGCGACACAGAAAGAACAAACGGGCGTGTATTTTAGGATTTGTTTCTTTTGTTTTGAACAAGAAGCTCCGTGTAAACATACAGAATGAGCGAACTGTCTGAAAACTGATGCGGATTTCAGTTCGCATTCTCGAATCAGTAAGTCGCCTTACGTTCATCTTATATTTATTGTGTTAAAAACAGATTTATCGCTATATCTGTATTGATTTCCGCATTTACTGTTGGATCAGGATACGTAAGCACTTTCTGATTAATGAATATCGGCTAGTAAGATGAAACACAGGTGAACGGCGAGCGACAGTATAATTCATATATTACACACTAATTTACTATTACTTAGTGTGTAATACATGAATTATACTGTCGCTCGCCGGGCACCTGTGAGATGAAAGTGATCTTTCATTTTTGCGCAGCACCCGATTGACCCATTTTCTTCGCAGAGAATGCAGATAATGATTAAATGTGCATGAATGTAGTCTGAACCTCGGATATACGCGACGCATATTTATTCGGAGATTGGCCATTTACCTAGCAATCCCTAGTTTTTACGATATTGAAAAAATGCTTCTGAAAACATGGTGGAAATATGAGAAAAAGTTGGTAGCCGACATTTTCTCCTATTTCCACAATATTTTTCTTGTATCACAGACAAATTTCATTATTTGAGAAATATTTGTTTTTCCGTAAATGCCTTAGTGTTGGACAAGGCTATGTATTGGGGGGGAGGGGGGGGGGGTGTATAACACTTTAGAAATGCAATTGAAACTCAATGTGTTAAATCTGCACCATTTTTTAAAAAAAATTGGCTGAATTTCTTGGGTGACACAAATTTGAACGTAGAACCCAATTATCTTTCCCTAATCTGGTCAGTGCACATATCAATGGAATCTTGGTGTTTTTTTTTTTTTTTTAAGCAGGTGACAAAATTTTGGACTTGTCTAGATTGAAAACATTTGTAGACGACATAGCTTGTATGGGATCTACATGATTTGTATTTGAAACAGGAGAAACAATTGTTGAATTAAAGGTAAATACTAGTCACCAGCAGCATTTTCTCCTTTTCCTACAATGTTCTGAAAAGGTTTATGCCTCTGGGTCATTACAGCACTGGATTGTATGTTAACCCTTTACTACACAATCTCGAGATTTTACGACCCTGAGAAATAAGCCTTTTGAAAACATTGTAGGAAAAGGAGAAAATGTTGGTAACCAGCATTTTCTCCTTTTCCCACAATATTTTCTCCCCTATCAAAGACATATTCTATCGTTTGGCCCACATTAAATTGTCGTCTGCAAATGCTTTCAATTTTGACAAGTCTAAATTTTTGTCGTTTGGTAAAGAGTAAAAAGATGAATTTGCACATTATTAGGTCTGGGGTTCGATCTGCTGGTTTTTTCATGGGAGTGTCTTTGGGCAAGACACTTCAGAGCCCTAGCCTAGTACTGGTGAATCCCAGGAAATACATGAATTTGTGTGATGCTGCCATGATATGACTGAAATACTGTTGAAAGCGGAGTAATACACCATTAAATTTCTAGCACAGAATGTTAAATGATATGTAAATGATATTCCAGAGTATGGAGATAATTACTTTACACATCTCTGGCCAATGTGAATGGATCCTCCTACATGATGATACACATACTGAATTATACTGACTGTGCAGATGCAGATGAGCCTTGGTTTCTGACTCTGTCATGATTGTGATTCCATTCCAGTAGATTCAGAATTTGGCGACCACTTTTCAGGTACATGTGTCTCAATCAGATAAAACAAATTTTATTTTCAATAGCCAAATTCACAAAATTTACATGACTGGTAAAGTAATGAAAATTCAAAACAATGTATTGCAGTTTCAGGGATTCACCTCAACCCACCACATGGGCTACACCTTTAAAGAAGCAGTGTAGATTCAAGATTACTGGTATACTGCAAGAAGTTTTTGCTGTCTCATTTTGCTAGATCTTAAATGAAACCCTTATTATAGGCCAGGATGAAAATGGAGCAGAATTCTTGAAAATATGCTGTTGGACAAAATACCGGTAGACCGCTGATTAAGCTACTACTGTGCTTATGCGACTGAATTTTGTTTTGTCACTTAGGGCTTCACAGTTCTCCTATATTACTTGAGCTGACCCTTGTGATACTGGTAATGCCACAAGTTTTATTCAACTGAACAGATGTAAAGGGCTCAAGGATTATTTCATGTTTCAGTGGTAAATGCATAATGTAAGTAATCCATGACTCAGATTCAATTCTCACTGGGTTTTGTTGGGATGTCCATGGGCAAGTTACTTCAGATATTGTTAAAACTCAGGAAACATATGAATTAACGATCTATCAAAATGGTATGACTGATATAATGTTGAAAGCTACATGTATGTATCACTCAGTCAATCAAACTGGGCTTCATTTGCAAAAGTGCTGATTATTGAGTAAAAGATACTGCATTACACTGTTCTAGAATTTACATGTATCATACATGTAAACAGAATGATTGTCAGAAATTGAAAGGCTAAAAACTACATTCATTTGTTTGATGTATAGCCCATACCCATGATTGTATGTGCTACTGTTTAAAGGCCCAGCAGCCACCAAAAGTAAACAAAGTGGGTGTTAAAATGCATTTTGATTTAAGTCATACCCTTTGAAAGTACGAAATTGTTGGGAAGATGATAATCTGTTGTTGTACAGTCGATCCAAGTGTAAGTCAATGGCAAAAAAAAAAATTGAAATCAAGTAAAAAGTTAACAAAAGATAGAGCAGCATAGCAAATGCTGACCTACTTTTTGTGTACTTTTTGCTACTATTCGGGCTTTGAGACATATGCCATACTAGAGTAAAGAACGTGTGAAGAAAATTAGTAAAAGGTTGGAAATGCAGCAGCAGTCAATTTTGATCCATATGGAAAAGTAACATTGTGGAAGATGGAACACATGTTTTCTTCCCTACAAATGATAAGTAATTACCAATACTGTTTCGAAACAGGTTTGTTAAAAGCTGTATTTGTACAGTTATGACTTCATACATGTACAGTTTTCAACATTATTTAAGTTCAACCACATGCTGGACAAATGCTGCAATCAATTCTGTTATCAAATGGAATGAAGTTGGAGTAAACCTACACCTATTACTATACTGCTGTCTGTTTTTTTTACAGTTTCAGATTTAGATAAAAAAGAGAATACGTCTTTTTTTTATTTTTCAGATATACAGCAGAATAATCAGATTTCCAAAGACATATTCTGTGGTGTTGCTGAAGAATATGTAGCATGTGAATACTTGGCCTTCAGTACTACGATATAAAACTGGCTGGTTCAGATCACAGCTCTTACAAAGACAGATATGTTTCATGCAACAATCAAGGCAATATAATGTAATATTATTTTATTATTTTAAATACATGTACAATCACAATAGTCTTACAAGAAGAATTTGTGGACAAAAAAAAAATATATATATATATTCATACATACAGAGCAATGTAAGAAGCTACTGCTTTCCCTCAACCCTTAACTCTTTACCAAACAACAATATTTTGGACATTTCCAAAATGAAAGCATTTGCAGAAATTTGTTTTGGGAAAGGTAGAAAACATTGTGGGAAAAGGAGAAAATGCTGGTTACCAGCATTTTCTCCTTTTCCCACAATGTTTTCAAAAGGCTTCTTTCCCAGGGTCTTTAAAAGTTGGGATTGTGTGGTAAAGGGTTAACCAAAACATCCAAGTTATTATGTAAAGCACTATTTAATCACTTTAACAAAGAAAAATATTTTTGAAACATTATGGAAATAGCAGAATTGCTGGTTACCGGTATTTTTTCCTCCATAATACTATTCTTCTTGAAGCAAATCTTTTCATTTGAGCTAATACGTCCAATTTTTCATCTGCAATTGTTTCCAGTTTGAACAATTGAACTAAAATTTTACCAACTGGTAAAGGGTTGTGCACCTGCTTGGAAAGTAAGAAAATGGTAGCCGTCTTGCTTTATTTTGACAAAACTTGTTTCATAGTAGCAGACAGTATAGATCTAAAATCAGACTACATATTATGTGCAGTCTGATCTTTATCTACACTGTCTGCAAAAACAACTTTTGTCTGCAAAAACAACTTAAGTTGGTTCCAGGGCTTTCAGCTGCACCCTGTAGCTCAGTCTGTAGCGTAAGGGACTTGAGAACAGGAGGTCGCTGGTTCAAACCCTGGCTCGGCCAATTTCTTTCCTCTCTCAACGTTGACCATTGTTTTGACAATGGCTATGTGGGAAAAGCAGCCAGTGGCTTGGAAAGAATACTGTGCGAAGCACTGCTAAAAGAAACGCTAGGAAAGCATGGATAGGTGCACTGGCCGCCACGATATAACTGAAATAATGTTGAAAATGGCATTAAACACCATAGAATCAATCAATCCAGGGCTTTAAGGGTTAAGGAATGTCCTTAGGCAAGACATTGCAGAGCCCCAGCTTTGTGCTGGTGAAATACAGAAAAGACAGTAATGAGTTGTCACACTGACATGAATAAAAATCAGAAATAATGTTTAAAGTGGTGCAAAATGCTCAAACAAATAAACACCCAATCTTTACAAGAGAAGAACATTTTAGTCTCGTCTAAATTGAAACTATTTGCAGATGAAAAAGTACATATAACTCAACACAATAAATGTCTCTCTGGAAGGGTAGAAAACAGTGTGGGGGAAAAAAGAAAAAAAATGCAGGCTACCAATATTTTCTGCTTTTTCTACAGGCTATATTGTACCAACATTTTCTCTTTATCCCACAATATTTGGAGAGGCTGTCTTACTAAGAGTTGTTAAAACTTGGATTGTTTGAAAAAGGTTTAAATTTAATAATGCGCCTTTTACCTGTATTTCATATACTAGTAATTCTCAGCAAATTCTCTAAAATTCACTGGCTGTTTCCCCCATGAGCAAACCCAAATCATGTTCAGGAGTTTGACAGGATCAAATCCAGTTGCAATGACACTTAACTCTTTACCACACAGCACTGTTTTAGATTGGTCCAAATTAAAAGCATTTACAGACAACAAAATAAATGTGACTCAAAATTTAAATTTGTTTCTGGTAGGGTAGAAAAGACAGTGGGAAAAGGAGAAAATGCTGGTAACAAGCATTTTCTCCTTTTCCCGGAATGTTTTCAGAAGGCATCTTCCATAGGTTCGTTTAAACCCGGAATTGTGTGGTTAAGGGTTAATAAATAAGGACGTGAAGATGCTTGCAAGCCCACCATGGCCTTTTGGTTGATATGATTTGTAAAACATGTGTTCAAAAGTCAACTGTAGCTGGAGCTTGATAGGTAGTTTCCTACAAAAAGTAACCTCCCCCAGCTTTATTGCCAGTAATATCTCTTTACCAAACAACAAAACAGACTGGTCCAAATTGAAAGCAGTTGCAGACAACAAAATAAATGTGACTGAAAAATTGAAATTTGTTTTGGGAAGGGTAGAAAACACTGTGGGAAAAGGAGAAAATGCTGGTTACCACCATTTCCTCCTTTTCCCACAATGTTTTCAAAAGGCTTCTTTCTCAGGGTCGTCAAAAGTCGGGACTGTGTGGTAAAGGGATATCAGTTATTGACCCAGTGAACATGAGTAAGTGTACAGCTACTGCTATACAGTTGAAATGCTGTTGAAAATAGATTTATTGCATTGTGACATATATCAGTCAAATACATTTACTTGTTTCTGTTTCTCTTCCTACCTTAGGTGCTCTATGATGGAAAGTTTTACGTGAACAGTATTTTTACCCAAGATACAGATAGCCAGTATTAAGTTTTTACAACAGTCATGAAGAATATTGAATTAAGATTACCAATATGATTAACTCTTTACCAAACGACAAAATTTTAGACTGGTCAAAATTGAAGGCACTTGCAGACGACAAAATAAATATGATTGAAAAATTGAAATTTGTTTTGGGAAGGATAGAAAACATTGTGGGAAAAGGAGAAAATGCTGGTTACCAGCATTTTCTCCTTTTCCCACAATGTTTTCAAAAGCCCTCTTCTTCAGGGGTCATTAAAACCAGGGATTGTGTGGTAAAGAGTTGAGTGTGATATTTTTGTGACCATTGTTTTTTATTACTAAAAGGAAAATTATTGAAAGATACTAAACTCTATTTCCAGTTTAAGCCTTTACCACACACTCACGGCTTTTAACAGCCCTGAGAGAGAAGCCCTTTGAAAACATTGTAGAAAAAAGAGAAAATGCTGGTAACCAGCATTTTCTCCTTTTCCCACAGTGTTTTCTTCCCTTCCCAAATAGAATCTTAACTTTTGAGTCACAATTACTTTGTCAACTGCAAATGCTTTCAATATGGACTAGCATAAAATTTTGTCATTTGGTAAAGGGTTACAGTTTTAATTCATGTTTATGAATTTTAAAACAAAACCATATCTTACAAAGTTCGAGACCAATAAAAAGTACATTTGAGCAAACTACAATTCTTTTCACTATCTACATATTTTCAAGCTTTTAAATCAAGTATACAATGGTCCTTTAGCAAACAATCTCGTCTTTTAATGACCCCCAGGGAGATAGCTTTAGAAACTTCGTGGGTGAAGGAGAAAATGTTAGTAACCAGCATTTTCTTCTATTCCCTCAATGATTTCTACCATTTCAAAGACAAATCTAATCCTTTACGCCACACTGAATTACAGTAGTTGTCAAAAAACACTTCCAATTTGGACTTGTCCAAAATCTGTCATCTGGTAAACGGTTAACCCATTTCTGCACATAGTTTTTAACTCTTGACAAACAACAACATTTTAGACTTGAAAGTATTTGCAGATGATAAATGGGACCCAAGTATTGAAATTTGTTTTTGGAAGGGTAGAAAATATGGGAAAATGAAAAAAGTGCTGGTAACCAGAGAATTTCAACAATGTTTTCAAAAGTCTTCATCTCTAGGGTCGTGAAAACTCAAGATTGTTTAGTAAAGGGTTAAACCGACAAAAACCCTTTTTAAAGTACCTCACACAATAATCTATCCAAGCCACTGGCTGCTTTCCCACATGTCACAATGAATATCATCAATTCTAAGAAATTGGAAAAGCCAGGAATCAAACCACTGACCCCCTGTTCTCAAGTCCTTGACTGAGTTCCAAAAGAAACCTCCAAAATCCACAATTTTGATCCAAAATTTCTAATATTACGATCACCAATCACTGCAGAAGTCCATTCCGATGTTACTGGTATACTGTTAAGTTAGTAGATGCACTAATATTGTCCATATTTGTCTATAAACTGAGAATGATTTTTTTCCCTGTCCACACTGTTCAAATGTCACGTCACTCTGTTCAAAATGAGACACTGAAATGACAAGAATATAAATTTCTTTTTAACTCATTACCACACAATCCCGACTTTTAACAACCCTGAAAGAAAAGGCTTTTGAAAACATTGTGGGAAAAGGAGAAAATTCTGGTAACCAGCATTTTCTCCTTTTCCCACAATGTTTACTACCCTATCAAAAAAGAGAAATCATCAGTTTAGCAACACTTAATTTGTCGTCTGCAAAATTAATGCTTTCAATTTGGTTCAGTCTAAAATTTTGTCGTTTGGTAAAGAGTTAAATAATGCAAAGTATGTATGGGCCACACTCTGGCAAAAGGGGGCTTAATGCATCTCCTGGTGTTTTGAAAACATTATGAGAAAAGGAGAAAATGCAGGTAACCAGCATTTTCTTGATTCCACACTATGTTTTCTACCCTATTAAAAACAAATTCCATCATTTGAGCCACAGTTAAATTTTGGGCTGCAAATACATTGAATTTGGACTAGACCAAAACTTTGTTGTTTGGTAGAGTTAAATGAAATCCTAAAGAGGCCATTTAACAACTATGTCCTTGTATCTTACACTGCCATTGAGACTGCATTCGCATTTTGAGTCTGAAATACAAATTTATTTAAGGTCTCCCTGGCTTAGTGGTAAAGTGTAGCACTCATAACCTGGAGGTCCGAGCTTTGAGCCTCACTGGAAGCAATGGGTTTTTCATAAGAGTGTTCTTGGACATGACACTACAGAGCCATGTACCATTAAAACCCAGGGTATACATGAATAAGCAAACTGAGGCAATGAAATGACTGATATAATGTTGAATGCCGCATTAAACACCATTCAATCAATCAAGTAAATTTAGATTGAAAAACACATGTATTTTTAATCTACTAGTCTCACATTGTATCTCTAGAACTATTTTACAAGATATGCTCATTTCTTTATACAGTAAACCCTGCCCTTGTGGCCACCTATATACTAATTCTTTTCAAGCTGATAAAATTTCTAACTTGTCCAAATTGAAAGCATTTGTAGACAACAAATTGAACGTGGCTCAAATGACGGAACTTGTTTAAAAAGCTAAAATCACTTTTGGAAATAGAAAATGTTGGTTTTCACCTTTTTTCATTATGTTTCAAAAGCCTTCTTTTTCAAGGTAAAAAAAAACAACATAATTTGAGAGTCTCTTTGGTGCTGGCTTAATACAAAGCAGCTTTTGAGTGTACCTTTTGTGCTTGCTTACTAAAAGTTGGACTTTAATTTGTTTTAGCCCCAAGGCATGCCTTTTTCTCTCTCAAGAGTACATTACTTTTACGAAATACTACTGCAAAGCCCTAGTGGTGCAGCTAGTCGCATACAGGGCTTGAGATTGGGGGATTGCTGCTTCAAATCCCTAGCTCAGCCAATTTCTTTCCCAGGACTGATGATAGTCATTGCAACAGGATACATTCCTCTCTCAGTGCTAATCATTGTATTGACAATGATTACGTGGAAAAGCAGACAGTGGGAAATTATGCAAAGTACTGGAAACAGAAACTCTTGATAAGCATGGACAGGTGCACTGGCTGCCGTGATAAAACTGAAATAATGTTGAAAATGGCGTTAAACAACCGACAACTGGGGAATGTTCACAAAAAAAAAAAAAAAACAATCAACTAAATGGAGGAATGTGAGAAAGGAGCAGTTGCTTGTAGCAAACAATTGCTCCTTTCAAAAATTTATGGCAAGGGTGTAAAAAAGTTGTATTTGATCCATTATCCCTTCAGCAGCTGATCCTTTCTAAGCTTGAAATATAATAGACTTCAAAGTTCTAACATTAATGTGTAATAGATGTAGATCTAAATATCATTCAAATACCTGTTGACATGGACTGTGCTAAAATCTGTGAAAAAAAAATTGTCGTACAGCAGAGATATAACACCAGACTGGGATATCTATTTGGCGGTTAACAAACATCTTGGTCTCTCTGTATCACACCCTAAAAAATACACTGTTTTTAGATTGGAAAAAATAGAGATCAGTAAAAAATGACATAAAAAATTATTTTTCTTAATCGCAATGTGGTAGATAAATATTACTTGAGTAACAGTAAATTTCTACTTTTGTCTTCAATTGTCTTGCACTCCAACAACTTGAAGTACATGTATTTATCAGCTTTGGAATATGTATCTATAATTTTGAAAAGTATGGTTCATTTGCATGCAATAACTTGATTGATGAAGTAACATCAACTCTGTCTTCAAAAACTAGCAGTAAAAATATCAATAAGCAATGTGTTTTACTAAACTCTTGAAAGTTGAGAAATATCCTTTGTTGACAGCATAGATCGAGATCAGATTGCACCTAGTAAGAAGTCTGACCTTTGATATAAAACGTCCACCACCTGATGCTAAACTCAGGTCAAAATTCGCTAGTAATTACAGACCCGAAAAAAAAAACCCACAACATTCTTAACTTTTTCATTACCTACGAAGATCAAGATCAGATCGCACATAATGTAAAGTCTGATCTTCGTTATAAAACGTCCGCATTTTGTTTGACTTATTCCCCATGGCTCATATTACAAACCTTTATACCTTGTGTAGACATTCGATTTTGTATGCGCCGAATTTCTTACTAGTCGAAATTGTAATAGGCCGAAAGTGTTATAGGCCGAGATGTCATTCGATGTTTGGACGACTCTTGACAAGAAGAAATAGGCATATCATGATCGAAATAAATATAACACAACTCCGATTTACCAATCAAATGCATACAAATAAATTAGATACGATGAGCGCAGGTAATTTAACGAAAATTAAAGACTTACCGAAGTTTCGCAACGTTTTCTAAGGAGAGAAAGCACATCGTCTGTGTAATACGTCATCGGTCACATGGTGTCTACAAATAGGACACCAGAATGATTCCGAATAGTGCGTAGTAACGTCAGTTGGGAGAATTGATTAAAAAAAATTAGGATTTTTATATGGTTCTGTGACATGAACTGATGCTGCTATGAACGCCCCTATCCCCTTGGCGACAAAATAAGAGTAAATCTAACAGATTCATGCCTTTTTTCAAGCATAAAAAAATTCAAATTTTGGACTTTATTGGGACTTTAACGATCAGAAAATATTCATTCTGTTCTAAATATAAATGCAAGTAAACTAGGAAACATTAACTGATGGCTATAAATGTGAATTTCGTTTTGTGTGAATGATTTTTAAACGACCTTCAACAATTTCAGTCTAAGCACAGCACCAGCTTGTTTCATGTAGTTTTGGGTTTGCACCAGCACTAGGCTTGAGCTCGGCGGTGCTTTCTATTATTTTTATATAAGCTTGCTATGCTATATATCTCAAACACAAATTCAAGCCTGGAAAAAGAAGCAGTATTTTACTGTTAATATGTCTAGTTTAACTCTTTCTCTGCAAAAAGCGACTTAAATAGGATTTTTGGAAAATGTGCAGTCTGATCTTGGATCTGCTGACACCGCTAAATTATGCTTAACTGTTCTAAAATGTGAATCTGTAAAGCTGGAGATAAAATACATGTTCCTCTAGTCCTCGGGCAAATATTCAAAGACCACACTTGATATTGTTTGCATTATCTGGGTCTACAGTATTTACAGTATTTGCCAGTGACAGACAAAAAGCAGTATTAGATGAAGAACCACTTTTTAAAGAGGGAAAGCATATCGGCTGCGCATGCGTGTTATCTATCGGCCAAACAGGGTGAAAAGAATAAATGATTTTGTCAGCAATGAGGCAAAAAACATGAACATTATTCACAAACACGATTATAATCCGAGAAAACGAGCAAGACGTTTTCAAGAATTCGATCTTTTAATTTTCAATAAGCTCCTTTTACAAAAACAAGTCAATAGTTTCTGTTCAGACTTAGGCTCTGTTTTTACACTGATCTATTATTCTGCTAAGAATCAAACAAGATAAAAGTAGTGATGCCTAGTGATGCAAAAAGAAAGGTCTATGTAGAATTACAGCTTCAAAGTGGCGGTTTAGAAGTTTTATTGAGAGTAATTCAACATAAGTCTAAAGAGAAGTGAAGGAAACGATCGTCTGTTTGCACAAAAAGCGAATAAGTATGACTTAAGGTCAAGTGTTTTGTTTACCATGTGACATACTACTTTAAGTCACGTTTCCAGTTTCTAGGTACTGGACAGCTTTACTGGGAAAAGGAATCCCGTAGGATGGTCGGAATTAAACGATATATTTAACCCTTAAATATATCACAATTTGCTCTGCCTCTGGAGCAATTGTAGATCAAGAAAATATTGCACGTTTTGTGCATATCTTTGATTTCTCACTGACCACTTTGCTTAATCATTCTGAACAACAGCAACCTGAAAATTGCCTTTATTTTGATCTTCTTTATCTACAGACTGAAAATGTTGACTTGGCTTTTAAAGAAAGCTAAGTACTGAGATTTTATTATCTCACCAAACTTGAAAAATGAATTATTGAAAGTATAGTTAGCCGATAGCTGGCAAAAAAAATAATGGTATTTCCTTGACGGGGTACGTAGCCTCTTAAGTTTTTTCCAGAGTTTGTGCCAGAGTTTCGCGAAGACTTGCGGGAATGCCGCATGCTTAATCACACGCGTTGATTACTAGGACGCATTTTAAAATCAGTGTGATGACGTCATATCTAATGTCATAAAAATAGACGAAGTTACTGACTGCAAAATAGACGAAGTTACGGATTGCAAAATGGCCATGCCGCTAGTTAAACGCCCGAAAATGCATCGTTTTATTGAATCGCCAAGTGTATACATGACTGCAAGAAAAATTGTATCTAGTATCGTTGTATTTAGTGATAATTTAGATGGAATTTTGATGTGCATGAAAACTAAATAGCCTCCTATAAATCACTTTTCAACTTTGATTCCCATGGATCTTTGAGCTTCGTCACACCTATCAGTGTGTTTCTGTATCTAAGATCGACATCGGAAAAGTAATCTGATCTTAATTCGTATCCTGCATATCACGACTTCCAGTGATCTGTGTGAAGAGAAAAGATCTAGGTTAGCCTGAATGTCCGTGCAGCCCGATCCCAGTCTGTTTCTCTGAAACCGGAATAGGTTTGTTTTGCACTGCACTCATTTACCTTCAAGAGCTGTATTCTACACAGCGGAAAACTCTCTTTCCAGGATTGTGGCTTCTTTCCAACAACAACAACAACAACAACAAAAAGAAAAATAAATCGAGACAATATTGAGTAAAGAGGTAAGATTTACAAATAATAGATCTACATGCGTAAAATATGTTAAATACTGCTTAGTATATTTTGCTATGGTTAATACAGGTCGCGGAAAATAACAAGATACAAAACGTTTAAAACATGAAATCAAAGTACTGAAAGTACTGACTGACTAGCGAATTTGATTGATTGATTGTTCGTATGGTGTTTAACCCTGTTTTCAACATTATTTCAGTTATGTAGCAGTGGCCAGTGCACATATCCATGCTTTCCATGAGTTTCTTTTACCAGTACTTCGCACAATATTCTCTCCAAGCCCCTGGCTACATTCCCACATAACCATCGTCGGAACGTGAGAGAGAAATGAATCCTGTCGCAATGACTAGATCATCAATCGTCGGAAAGAAATTTGCCGAGTCTGGGATCAAACCAACGACCTCCTGTTCTCAAGTCCTGTATGCTATCGCCTGACCTGCTGGGGCTATGCGTGCTAATGGTTAACAATAATCCAGTTTAAGTTTAACCCTTAACATGCTGAAAAATATTAAATGAAACTTTCAAACTGATGGTAAACAACTGAATATTGCTATTTCAAAGTCACATTTTGGAAAAAAAAAATCCTCTTATCGGACAATATAGATCCAAGATCAGACTGCACGCTCCGTGCAGTCTGAACTTAATCCACACTGTCCTCAAAAGGTCATTCCGTCGCGGTAGTGCTGGTAAAAGAAACTCCAGGAAAGCCTGGATAAGTGCTCTAACCGCCGCAATATCACTGAAATAATGTTGAAAACGGCGTTAAACACCATGCAGTCAATTAGTAAATATCCAAAAGCACAAGATGTAGTTAACTATTTAACTCCTGTACAACACACACACACACAAAATTATACTCTTCCAAATTCAAAGCTTTTGAAGACCATAAATTAAATGTGGCTGAACTGGTGAAACCTGATTCCAAAAGGACAGAAAACAATGTGGGACAAGGAGAAAATGATAGTTACCAGCGTTTTTCCGTTTTCCGCAATATTTTCAAGGGGATTCTTCCCGGTGTCGCTAAAACTTGGAATTGTTTAGTAAAGGGTTAATATTCAAGAGTAAAATAACAGTTTAGGATAACATTTTAACTATACACAATGATCTAAATAATGAATGACTGAAGGAATGACAAGGGTTCCCTCTCCACTGAGGGTTTATACAGCTGGGATTTGCTACAAGTTACCTAGGTAACATCTTTTAATAGATTCATTCATAATGTTACAATGGTGTAGGGATAAGTGATTCTATGCTTTCCATAGGTCACTTAATTTACATTTAAGCAAAGATCTTGTACCTTATAAATGGCTTCTTGTTCACTTTATTACTTTAGTAAGAAGACATGTTCAAATTGGAGTGGTAGAGATTTAGTGTTTTTTTTTGTAAAAATTGTCATATGTAAGTATAAGTTATTGATCATATATTTCATTTTTAGGGAATTAAATTGGAGGGAAGCGAAGCCGACCGACGATTTAATTCCCTAAAAATGAAATATACGATCAACAACTGACTTACAGTTTGCCCTACTTTCTAATTGATTGACAGTCAGCCTCTAGGAGGAAAGAGCCATACAAGTCGGACAGAGAACGCAGATAACAGTTTAACTATATACAATGATCTAGATAATGATCTAAATAATGAACGACTGAAGGAATGACAAGGGTTCCCTCTTCACTGAGGGTTTATACAGCTGGGATTTGCTACAAGTTACCTAGGTAACATCTATTAATAGATTCATTCATAATGTTACAATGCTGTGGGGATAAGTGATTCTATGCTTTCCATAGGTCACTTAGTTTACATTTAATCAAAGATCATGTACCTTATAAATGGCATCTTGTTCACTTTATTACTGTAGTATGTTGGTCCTATGGTGAGCACGAAGCTCCAGCTAGCTACTATATCAAGATGAAAGTACGTTGAACTCCGTGGGCTTGAACGTCAGTCTAAAACGACACAGTGGTTACTGTGTAATAGTTACCGTAGAAATCAGTTCAAATTACAGTAGAGTACAGTTGAAGTAAAGTACGGTTGCATCTGAAAAATATACAAATAAAACAAAACTAAATACATAGAAAGAAATCGTCTGCCTTTCTCTGAAAAAGAAATTACATACTTCAGACATGCAGGAATTCCTTTTAATTCTCTTTAGCCTGCTCCTAGTCCTAGGACAAGGCAAAAGACAATTAACACACTAAATACAACATGTAGCTAAATACATACAGTTCTAGTGCCCTAAACACAGAGAAAAGATAGTTGAGAGGAACATAAAAGCATACAAACATACACTTTCAAACAGAAATACAATCACACCCAACTCACCAGTTTGAGGAACTGAGTACAATGTCGTCCAAATACAATAACTCTCTCAGGGTCAACCACTCTGTGACATTAGAAACTGTAATTAAAATGTGCATGTGTTATAGTAAACTATAAAAACCTCCTTTTCCTATTAATAAAAAGTTAGAAATTAAACGAGAATGAATGCTGCCATTTCCAACGACGCGCAAAGCTATTGACACGAAAACTCGTTACAATTCAAAATATGCTGAACGCAAAAGCGTATAAATAAATGCCAGCATATATAAATCAAGCTGCATGTAATAAATACCAATAGAATGCCGAATGTACAGATTGAAAGAAACAATCTATCAGTAAAGTATGAAAGTTCAATATGTCTGCTCTGCTCACTCTGAATGTCTTTGCTGCTCTGCCTAATTCACGAGGGCTGCGTGAGCGAAACTCAAAAAGAAAGAAAGAAACTCAATGGAAAGAAATGAGAGGAATGGACGGAATGTAAGAAACAAAGTACTAGAAACACAACCGTGCCACATTACTTTAGTAAGAAGACATGTTCAAATTGGAGTGGTAGAGATTTGGTGTTTTTTTGTAAAAATTGTCACATGTAAGTACACTGTATAAGTTATTGATCATATATTTCATTTTTAGGGAATTAAATTGGAGGGAGGCGAAGCCGACCGACGATTTAATTCCCTAAAAATGAAATATGCGATCAATAACTGACTTACAGTTTGCCCTACTTTTTGATTGATTGACAGTCAGCCTCTAGGAGGAAAGAGCCATACAAGTCGGACAGAGAACGCACTGAGTCATATTGTGTCACCTTTAATTTGGCACTGAACCTGATCTAGGACAACTGTCTGTGGCGCTAAACTTGATCTACGCTCATATTCACTCAAGCGCTTGATTCAGCCATGGACACATTCTTTGGACTAGTTGACGACGAAGAATTTTACAAAGAATTTATTCAAAAATATTATCAGTATACTTATTTCGAAACGGCGTAGAACTTTCTATGTTTAATCATATTGTTTTCTTTATAGACCAGTACAATAACCCTTATTCTGCTGATCACTTGGAAACTGGACTCACTTATGCAAGCACTGAAGATAAAATGGTGTCTGCACATACTAGTGCGTGCTGTCTGACAGTCGACTAAGTTGTCTGTCCCTTCATTTGACGTATTTACCTGCTCATAATTTTGAATTCATAGATTTTAAAATACTTTAAATTTTAAAGATTTCGCCAGTTGTACACCTTCGGAAAAGACAAAAACCACGGTGTTTTGTGAATACTGGATAAAAGTGTTTGGATTTCTTTTGATATTTCCTAGAGAAATATAAAGGTAACTCGTTCGTACGTATTTTTGTTTTGGTTAACTTTTCAGGATCCCAAAAGTTGCAATAGTCCCCGCCTCTTTCACGACAGCGCACACATTGTACATAGTATTTTTGACTTGTACAACGACCGGCTAAAATACTGTGGGCGGAGCTTCAGGTTTAGCGGGAAATGTTTGTATATAGGTCAACTATTTAATAATTAAGTGGTCGCATATTGCGAGATATTGAGTCTGTATGGGATTAAATCCAGCAGTTTTGAATGAAATCCGGCCTTTTGATTGGTTTAGAAAGAAGGGAAAACTGTAACAGAATTAAGATTTTTAACAGAAAGAAGTATTTTCTGTGAGGCAGTATTTAGCAACTGTGGGCAGTATTTAGCAACTGTGGGGATTTTTGTTTACCTTGACTCTAGGTCAGTCATGATGCCTATAGACTAGCTTCGCTAGTCTAAAAAGGGTATGAACGGTAGATATAGTTTGACTGAAAGTCTCGATTTCTGTGTTTTATGATAAGCCTTTTCTTATGTTTCTAACACACAGAGACCTTACATACATTGTATCGAAAGAATCATTTCCCGTCTATCCGTCCATCCGTTAGTCTTTTTCTTGTTTACGCGATAAAGTCTGCACTTGTGGTGGGATGTTCATGAAATTTGCACAGTTTGTTTATGAAATCAATAGCTTAAACCTAATTGGTTTTGAAGAAAAAAAACTATCAGCATGGGAAAAGTAGTCATTTCAAGTTGAAAAATTTCCATTCTTGTGTATGCGATATAGTCGGTATTTGTAATCAGATTTTCGTGAAACTTGCAAAGTTGCTTTGTATCATCAACAGTTTAAACCCTATTGATTTGAGGGAAAAAAAACTCTGACAATCCGTATGGGAAAAGTAGCCATTTGAATTTGAACATTTTCATTTCTTGTTCACGGGATAAAGTCGGCATTTGAGGTAATATTTTCATGGAATTGCACAGTTGCTTTATATTATCAATAACTTGAACCTTATCGATTTTGAAAAAGATCTGACAATCAGTATGGGAAAAGTAGTAATTTAAAATTGAAGATTTATATGTATTGTTTACGCAATTAAGTCAGCATTTTTTATCCATATTTTTGAAACTTGCAAAGATTATTTGTATCATCGAGGGAATAAACGCTATAAAAAATGAGGAAAATCTAGCAATCATTTTAGGAAAGGCAGCCATTTGATGATTTGGTATTGTTTACTCAACTTAGTCACATTTCTTTGTAACTTGCAGGGACTGTTTAATACAATTAGTACTGAAAGCCTGTCAAATTTAGCTGGATTCTAAACGATTGGTTTTGAGAAAGAGTACTTTATTTATTTATTTATTTATTTATTTTCTTTTCAGTCCATCATGCCTACTTATGCTGTCTTAGTGGGTTCAAGCCCAGTAGCAACAACACCCGGCTTCCGCATTTTTTTTTTTTTTTTTTTTTTATTGTGTGTTGGTCTTTTTCCTGTTTGCATAATGGTGTATGCTAGAAAATAAGCAAAATCACTGCCAGTAGACAGATTCAAGCCCTCAAGGGTCTCTAATTCTTTTTTGTGACATCCATGAACGTTCGTTGTGTTTAAGCAAAGTTAGGATTTTGACTTCTATAGGTTATTTCTGAAATAAATCTATAAATCTAAAATACTATCAATGCTTTGATTCGTCAAAATATCGGGGTGTTGTCTTATTTTTGTTTACTCTGTCCTACGAGCGTAGTACATTTTTTGTAATTGGATATATTCTTTTAAGTAGACCAGAGAGGGGGAAGAAAAAAACTCTCAAAAGAATACTTTATTCATTAGTCAGTCGGTCCATCCTCGATATTCCCATCAAACATGCAGGAAAGATGGTTGTCACAACTTAAGTATTTGTCTGTAAGTGCATGAATTACTTTCAGGTTTAACTTTTTACCAAACGACAAAATTTCAGACTGGTCCCAATTGAAAGCAGTTGCAGACGACAATTTAAATGTAGCTAAAAGTATTATTTCTGTCCATGATAAAGTAGAAAACATTGTTTTTCTACAATGTTTTCAAAAGCCATTTTTTCAGGGTCGTTAAAACTCGGAATTGTGCGGTAAGAGGTTAAGCAGACGACGAAAGTCTAGCACTTTTCAAACTCAAAGCATTAGTACGCGACCAAATAATAACAAAAGGCTCGATGGTAAGGGGTTTGTGGGAATTAAAGAAAGTGTTGGTTATCATATTTTTTCCTCTGTCCACCATGTTTTCAAAGCTCGTCTTCCGCAAGTTAGTTGAAACACGTGATCGTCTGATGCAAAGAATAGCACATGCGCAAAATTTTCCGTAATTTTTCCTTCTTAAAAGGTCAAGGCTGTGTCCTTCATTTTTCCCATGCAGAAATTATATAGATATTATCAAACTACCAATCCTTATAAGAACATCAAACTGCATTAAGTATTACAACGTATCTTGCTTAAAGGGGAATGCAATGTACATGAAGAATCTCGGATGACAATTTCTCCATTTGTTTCAATGTTTCTGTATATACTAGTGTCTGCATCAGGTACTTTCAAGATAAAGGTTTAATCCGCCCCAAACACTAACACGCCACCTGTTTGCTCAAATACGATTGGATACTCACAATCGCACACACTAAGGTGCTATATATTTCACCGTCTCCGCACTGTGCGCACAGATTCTACTTGGTACTACATCAACGCTTCTTAACGTAGATACAAGTTTTTCACCATTACCACTCTGTGTGCCTATCCTTACTGCTTTACATTTTCTTTTGTTTTGAAGAAAAACAATCGAGAACAATCACCCTAATTAGAGACAGCAACCGCAACCAAAAGGTAGGATTTTTCTTATTTTATTTGATTCCTATTCAATAGGTTTGACTTGTTGTTCTAACGCCATGCAGTTTGCATTTTGAGTTATCAGTGAATTCGAATTACAAAGTATCAAAGTCACAACAAATGTCTCTGTTTGTTTAAACGACATGTTGGTGTGTTTATCTGGCCTTTTAAAGGACAAGTTTGTGTGTTTATCTGGCCTGTAAATCTTCATACAAATGTCGAACATGGTCTTGTACAGAAAAAAACAATAGAGCAGCAGCTGCTAATTGCTCGTATGAACCGTCAGAACTGATGCTTTTTTTTTTCTAAAGCCTTTCTATTCCAACAAACAGTTGAAAATTGTCCATATGTTCGCATGTGAACAATATAGATTTTGATCAGACTGCTCAGAACAGAGACACTCAAGTATTAAATAATTACGTATTTGTATAATCCACTTGTCACTGTTCGTGCCGACAATGCTGAAAAGTATAGATGTAGATCAGACTTCCCAGAATCGAGTCACTGATGTATTCCATAATTATGTGTATGTATAACTAGTATTTCATTGTACGTTAAACTCTAAATGCCAAGTGAGGTTAGGGTTAGGGCTAACACTCGCCGGTCGGTACAATAGTGAACGGTTTTATAGTAGATCAGACCGCTCAGAATCGAGCCATTGATATATTCCATAATTATTTAGGTAAAAATCGATATTTTACTATATATTAAGTTCTTAGCTGCAAATTTCAAACCTGTCAAATGGGAAATATTTACAGACGACAAACCAGCTGTGGCTTTAACTATGGGATTAGCCTTCAGAAGGGTCAGGAAAATATTGTTGGAAAAGGAGGGAATGTTGGGTCACAATATTTTCTGCTTCTCCTATGTCTCGGAAAAACCTCCCCCAAGGTCATTAGAACGCCGGTTTATGTGGTAAAGTGTTAACACCGTGTCAATACTGTTTGTGTCTTTTTGTACCTGAATAAACTGTGAAGGTGTTGATCAGACTGCTCAGATAAATTAATCTATTCATTTGAATAATTACATATTTGTTAAGTTATCATTGTACGTTAGACTGACTACGTATGATCCTCGGTACTTAGCAAAAGGTTAAGACGTAGATCAGACTGCTCACAACAAATCAACTAATCTACTCGAATAATTTGACTTAATGATAATCGATTGTTGGTACTTTAGTCAACTGTAAAGACGTGGATTAGACTGCTCACACACAAACATACACACACACACACACACATACACACACACACACACACACACAAACTCTATTTATTTGAATGCTAACATATTTGTGTAATCGATATTTCACGGTATGGTAGACTGAGAATTCTGTGTAAGATTTTCTTCACTTTAGAGAACAGTTAAGATGTACAGCAAGACTGCTCACAACAAACTTACCTATTTTTTTAAATAAAGGTATATTTGTAAAGTCAATATTTCACTGTATGGTACACCTTACCCTACTGTAAGACCACTGACACTGTTTGTGACAGATAATGTACAATAAGGTCAGGCTGCTCACAACAAATCAACCTAATTATTTGAACAATAACATGTTTGTAGAGTCAGTGTTTAAATGTACGGTAGACCTGGGCATGTTGTGTAAGACCTTGGTCACTGTTTATGACAGTATAGATCTAGATCAGACTGCAATTATGGGCACGTAAATCTTGGATCTACATTATCCGAATATCTAGCTCGACCAAAATTCTTTTCGCCGAATAGGGATAATCACTGCGACAAGATTCATATCTCTCTTCCATTGCTAATTATTATTTCTTCTGTCCTAAAGTGGAGACTTTAGCAGCCAGTTTCTTGGAAGGCCTGCCATGTGTGGTCATCAAACAAGAACTCCAAGATAGCATAAATAGGTGTGCTGACCACCGTGATAAATCTGAAATTGAGAGATACTTGTCAAAGCAGCATGAAAAGAGAAAATATCGTATACATTATTATTATTATTATCTGAGTTTCATCAACAAAATCAATTGCTATGAATTAGAATCATGTTACAGAAGCTTCCAACATTTGTTGACTAAAGAAAATTGAACTAATAGCTAACGTATAACTTTAAAAAAAAAGTTTCAACATGTTTCATAAAACTTCTTTTGTACAACCTTGAAATCAATTCGCTCGAAGTCGCCATTCACCTTAAAAAAAAAAAAAAAAAACAAGTAAATGAAACGACAATTTTCAATCACAAAACGATATACATTTTTTGTTATTGTTGGTGTTATCTTTATTATTCGATATCTTTATTATTTATTATACGATCATTCGCCGAATGGGATTGTAGTTACTAAATGTATGTAATGAATATTTATTTATTTATTTATTTGGGAATATTTCATTTTAAACTGCACTGTACCGTGGAACCTTACGTTATGTACCGAGTTATGACTTCGCTAACCCTTTACCTCACAATCCCTAGTTTCAAAGACCCTGAGGGAGAAGCTTTTTGAAAATAGTGTTAGGAACAAGAAATTGCCGGTAACCAGCAATTTCTCTCCTTTCTACACCATGTTTTCTACCCTATCAAAACAAATTCCATCATTTGAACTACATGTAAATTGTCGCTTGCAACTGCTTTGAATTTGGACAAATCCATATTTCGCTCGTGTGGTAATTCGAATTAGTAGATCTATATGCCTGCTAAACGCAATAGCAAACGACAATATTTTAGATTCGTCCAAGTTGAAAACAACTTAATAAATCGACAGAATAGACTAAGATCAGGCTACACAGAGCGTGCAGTCTGATCCTAAATGTACATCGTCCGTTTACCCGGCTTGACAAAAATTATGAATTACTGTCACTGATGCTTGTCATTTTTACACTGGATTTGTTCCTCTCACATCGTGGAATATTGTCTTAGTGAGAAAACAGACAGTGACTTGGAAAGACTAATGAGTGAAGATCATGAGAAGACTAGTGACAACGTGCAGTCTCATCCTGAATCCTCATCGTCCGTTTACCCGACTCAAGAAAAATCATGAATTACTATCGCTAATGCTAGCCATTGTTATACTGGATTTGTTCCTCTCACATCGTGGAACATTGTCTTTGTGGGAAAGCAGCCAGTGGCGTTGAAAGACCATTGTTTGTAGATGCACCTAATGTGCCTTCTAATCTTAAATCTACACTGTTCGATTACCCTTCTCAAAAAATACTTCCGACAATTGATGACACTGTTTAACTCTTCCGCTGCCATCTTAGATGAATTCAAATTTTGTCGTGGTCTAAAAGTAAATTTTCTTTGCGATTAAAGAGTACTTTTTGTCAAGGATTAACATCAACTAGCGGACGATGTAGATCAAAGATCAGACTGCTCGTTTTGTGCAGTCTGATCTTGATCTACGCCGTCCGTAAAATGCTATCTCTGCAGACTGATCTTGATCCACCTTTTTGACAAAACAACTAAAGCATGTCGGCGGAGCCTTTAAATGAGCCTTTTTACCAAACAATGCCGAGTTTTAATGACCGCCAAGAAAGCAGGCATTTGGATACATTGCCAAAAAATGGTAGAAAACATTGTAGGGAAATCCTATAATGTTAATTATCCTTTATTGGAAAAATTCCAACATTTAGGCCACACTTAATTTGTTGTCTTCAAATGTTATGCATTACGACAAGGAATAATTGTCGCTTGGCAAAGGTTGAAAAATTAAAAGTTCAGTACGCATCGGTTTCGTGAAAACGATCATTCGCCGAATGGGATTGTAGTTACTAAATGTATGTAATGAATATTTATTTATTTATTTGGGAATATTCAATTTAAACTGCACTGTACCGACTCGGTGGAACCTTACGTTATGTACCGTGTTATGACTCCACTAACCCTTTACCTCACAATCCCTAGTTTCAAAGACCCTGAGGGAGAAGCTTTTTGAAAATAGTGTTGGGAACAAGAAATTGCCGGTAACCAGCAATTTCTCTCCTTTCTACACCATGTTTTCTACCCTATCAATTGTCGCTTGCAACTGCTTTGAATTTGGGCAAATCCATATTTCGCCCGTGTGGTAATTCGAATTAGTAGATCTATATGCCTGCTAAACGCAATAGCAAACGACAATATTTTAGATTCGTCCAAGTTGAAAACAACTTAATAAATCGACAGAATAGACTAAGATCAGGCTACACAGAGCGTGCAGTCTGATCCTAAATGTACATCGTCCGTTTACCCAGCTTGACAAAAATCATGAATTACTGTCACTGATGCTTGTCATTTTTACACTGGATTTGTTCCTCTCACATCGTGGAATATTGTCTTAGTGAGAAAACAGACAGTGACTTGGAAAGACTAATGAGTGAAGATCATGAGAAGACTAGTGACAACGTGCAGTCTCATCCTGAATCCTCATCGTCCGTTTACCCGACTCAAGAAAAATCATGAATTACTATCGCTAATGCTAGCCATTGTTATACTGGATTTGTTCCTCTCACATCGTGGAACATTGTCTTTGTGGGAAAGCAGCCAGTGGCGTTGAAAGACCATTGTTTGTAGATGCACCTAATGTGCCTTCTTATCTTAAATCCACACTGTTCGATTACCCTTCTCAAAAAATACTTCCGACAATTGATGACACTGTTTAACTCTTCCGCTGCCATCTTAGATGAATTCAAATTTTGTCGTGGTCTAAAAGTAAACTTTCGTTGCGATTAAAGAGTATTTTTTGTCAAGGATTAACATCAACTAGCGGACGATGTAGATCAAAGATCAGACTGCACTTTCTGTGCAGTCTGATCTTGATCTACGCCGTCCGTAAAATGCTATCTAAGGCGACATTGGCAGTGAAATAATCAATATCACACGGCACGTTAACTCTTACCATTGTCAGTCAATAAGATAATAGGTCAGGGCCCAATATCTCAAAACTTTAAGGTTTCGTATGAAACGGTTACCTTTACGATCATTTTACGGGGACGTTACGATTTTCTTAAAGTGATCTCTCAAAACCAACCTTAACACTCTCGTAAAGAATAGCCATTTACGATCGTATCAATTAAAAAGTGACGTAATTTTCCCGCCGTATTGATTAGAATTACACACCGGGGACCGTTTTACCAACAACTCGTAAGTTTCTGCGTAAGAATTTTCATGACTTTACGCCTACGTTCAGATTTACGAAATTCGTAAATTCGTTTTACTAAACTTTCGTCACTTTGTGAATTTGCATAAGTAAATGTTTTCGTAACTCTTTAATTCAAGGCAGAAACAGTAGATCCCACGCACTTGTTACCTGGGTGAACAGCGCGTGCCGTTAAACTACAAGCAATTACGCGCATTTACCCTACATTTCTCGCGCTTTACGTCATCTCATATGTCAGTCGCTTCCGTCATATGTAGATACTGTGTGTGTGAAGAAAAATATAATTTGTCAGAAAATGAAATTTATGTCTACCGCGGAAAGCTGTGAGGATAATTCTGATGTTTTTCTCAAATTTCTTACTCTATGACGACACACTGCACAAAATGCCTCCAGACTTCGGCCTATGTTCTTACTTATGACCGATATTTTTGTACGTATTGTTACGCAAAAACTTACGCTCGTACTTAGGTACGCAAGTTTTAGTAAAACGCAAAACTTGGATTTTTAACGCTAAAACTTGCGAAATATTTTAGTTACGTTTGCTAGGTTCTTCATTAAAACGGTCCCCTGGAGGTATTAGTCTATAAGCAGTGGTCCTTTACACACTTACTCTATCATGGATAAAGTTAAAAAAAAAGGAGTCGAAGAAGATAGACCAAACATGATTTACATCAAAGCATGAACATTATGAAATACTTGAATTAAGCATAATGAGCATAATGACTGTTCCAGTTCAAAGCACTCGTCCTTTAGTCCTCACTTTGTCGGCAAATATGGACTACTAACTATTGCTTGTCAGCTGCTCTGGCAAAAGTTTCCCTAACTAGACGTCCGGCTCTTGCGGTAGTGGAATGCGTGTTCCACCTAGAACACTGAAGAGAGTAACAATTGATCCTCCGTCGAGGCGGTATTTTCTGATCAATTTCATGTCATCTATGTAATCTAATTCTACCCCTAAAAACTCGCCTGCTATATTGTTTTTTGTGTGGGGTCTGTTCACGTGTGAAAATAATGCCATTTTTAAAAATAAAACACAACACCAAGTTTTTGTGTATTGCTGAAAAACGGCCTACGATTACGCTAATGTAGCTTCGGAGTGGCCTTAGTTTAAGGTCGTGTTTACGATCGGCCCTTAAGTTGCGACGTTTTGAGAGAGCCGATAAAATGCTTACGAGGGATTTAAAGTTGGTTTACGATGATCGTAGCACTTAAAGTGCTTTGAGATAGTGGGCCCAGGTCGTGCAGATCAAGATCAGATTGCATTGAAAGTATATGTATTATTTTGATATATATTTCACAGTACCTTAAACTTGACAGTCCTGAGTAGGCATTTTGGTACGTGTGTACTTTGGTGGACAGTATAGATCTAGATCAAGATTAGACTACAAAATACGTGCAGTCTCATCCTGAATCCACACCATCCGATTACTGGGCTATGTAAAATCTAATGCCATTTGAATTTAAAATATGAAAGGGAACTTTTTTCCCACCAGCAATTCTCCTTTTTTCACCCTGAATGTTTTCAAAAGCCCCCTACGTCAGAGTCGTTGAAAATGGAATTGTTCGGCTCAAAATTAATAGACGTAGATCTAGATCTATTACAGTATAAATTGATCGTAGCAATACTGATTCAGACTAATAAATATTGCTTGTCAGCTGCTACCTCGATAGTACAGAAAGTGTAGATCAAGATTAGACTACACAGAGCAGGCAGTCTGATCCTGAACCTACACAGTCCGATATCCGACTCTGCAAAAATTAATTCCAAGGACTGATAATAATTTATTCAATTTTACACTAGATTTGTTCAACTCGCACCTTGAAACATGACTTCATTCACGTGAGAAAGCAGCTAGTGGCTTGGAAAGAACGATATGTGTAGAAGCGATTGAGGAAATGTAGATCTTGTATTTGTAAAGCAATTTTTCATCATAACCCTTTATCACAGATCTATTTATCTAAAATTCGTCCATCTTCAAATAGAGTCTAGATCTAGATCTAGCAGATCAAAGGAAAATGACAATAGACGGGATAAAACTTTTTGGATGGATTATAAACCGCCTTGCGTAAAGTATCGATATGAGTGAATGTTCCCTTTTCCAGGATGTTTCGAAAATCGCCAACTTAAAAGAAAAACAAAGAATAAAGTTGGTAATTAGATATACGCTACAGATGGTCTATTCAATTATACTGTCGCTCAATATTATCGATGCCGCCTTTATGACTGACGTCCAACTCTGACGTAATTTTTGTCTACATTTTCTTTACAATGCGCTTGTTCTGCTAGAGATTATCGCTTTGGCATTTTAGGTCGGACAAATAAAGAGAACTTGGATATTCTGGTGATATTTTAGGTATTTTTATTGTTTATGATTGAGATTTGCTTAATTGTTCGAGTGTGTTTTGTAAATGAAATCTTTCGAATCGTCGCTAAGAGTATGAATCAAGATCAGATTACATAGCGTGCATTCTGATCTTAGATTTATGCAATTCACTGTTTTCTAAGCTTTTCTTTCTTAGAAGTTATAGGATGTAGATCAACCGACTGTATTAAACTAATGGTCGTTATAGAAGGGTATTTATGTCGCTTTCAACATCAATTAAGCTATAGATCTACCACAGCGACAGGTTACAGGTAACTGACTCTCAGACGTTATCTTTATTGAACAAAGCTGATAGATCTGGATCATAAATTCATAAAATCAGTCTGGATCTTTAAGAACGATTTAGATCTAGATCTATCTGTCAGAAATATTTCATCTTGACCTAGATCTACTAACTTCATTGTTTACTTTTTTTCAGAAGTCATTGAAGAAAAACAACTAACGATCACCGCAGAGTTTGTTGACTGCAAGATATACAAATAAGGTAAATGACCGTTGATCTACCAGGACATGTTTGTAAGGATCTAGATCCGCATTTCAGTATTTTTTATGTTTACTTGAATTAAGGTTAGAAGTTTCTCATTGTATTTAAGGCCTGTCTGATGATTGGCTGAGCCTAAATTTCTGGGCTAATCATAAGGCTAGTCTTAGAAATAAAAGGGGATGGAATTTTGAAACGCCGGCAAATCGCGTTGGAGTTTGAATGATGTCTAAATACACTATTTAGATTATATCGCTGCAGCCAGTTCACCTATCCATGCTTTCCTGGAGTTTCTTCTACCAGTACTTCGCACAAAATTCTTCTAAAGGTAGACTACTGGCTACTTTCCCATATAAGTACCATTGAAACAGAGATCAGGGTTGAAAAGCATTTCTTTGTAAAATAACTTCTTTAATGTAGATCTAAATCTATGCATTCTTTATCAAAAAGCTTGAAATTGAAAGCATCTGCAGCAGGGCACCTTAATTTGAAAAGTGAGAAAACATTGTGGAAAAAGGAGAACATGCTGGTTGCCAGTATTTTCTCCTTGTACCTCAATGTTTTCCAAAGCTTTCTTCTTCCGGTTCGTTAAAACGTGGTATTGTTTTGTAAAGAGCTTAAGTTAACTGAATGATCTAAATCTATTGCAGACACACACTAAAGAATGGCTGAAAATATTTTGTATAGAAGTACGGAGAGCGACGATGAGGAATTATACAGCAGAACGGATTACAGCGACACAGAAACATTGGAGGAAGAAATGTATTTACAGATAAAGGAACTCAGCGTGAATCAGAGAGAGAAGAGAATGGCGAGATGTGAGAGTTGTGTGGGAGATAAGTGTCCGAGGTCTGAGGGTTTGTGGTCTGAGAGGTTAGAGCGTGCGAGACAGCTGTATGGAAGGGTGGCTGTTTTTCTTTGTTTTGTATGCAAGATTTATGTGTGTGCAGAATGTATGTCTGAACATGAAGGTCATAATGGAATGAATGTGAGGAGAAAGGAGAGTGAGAGACAGGAGAGAGAGGAAATGGGGGGACAGGGTGAGAGTGAGAAAAACAAAGAACAGGGATTTGGAAAGGAAACAAAGAGAATGCGACTGGAAGCAGAGACTGAGAAAAAGGAGAAAGAGGAAAATGAGAGTGACGGAAAGAGAGAACAGGGAGAGAGAGAGAGAATGAGAAGGGATTATATTGATATGGTTTTAAATGAGAGTGAAAGAAGGAGAACGGAGATATTCAACAACAGCCACGACATTGTTTGTGATCGAGTTGAAGTAAAACACGAATTGGATCAGAGGGAATGTGGGATAACTGGATTGTGTGGACTGGAGAACAAAAGGTGGGTAGCCTGTGATTGGAATAATCATTGTATTAAAATCTATAAAGTGGGAAGTAACGTGTTACAACGTTATATACGGTTTTTAGGGTCTGACTCTAAACCTTGGGATGTTACAGAAATACATTTAAAACAGAATTCTGCTGAACCGAACTTTGTGTCCGGCAGCAGTTCTGATATTTCTGTAACAGACCGGGCTGATCCGGATAAACAATGTGTGATAGCAGTAACGTTACCACGGAAACATCAAATAATGTTTATAGATATAAGTAAAAAACCCGCAAAACTACAGAAAGTACTTAAAACAGAGAGACGATGTTGGTCTATACAGTTTTATGGTGACAAGATTTTTACCCTCTGTAGAGAAGTTTATGACTCTCTCTGGTCTGTTTATAAAATATCTACAGACAGAGTCCCGTCAAACATGTTTAACACTGATATGTATCGTTTCTACCCTGGTCCTTATCTCGCCGTTGTTTCTGGACGAGTCTATATAACTGATAGCAACAGTCACAAAGTACAATGTAGAAATGTTGAGGGTCAAGTTATCTCAGAATTTGCAATCGAAGAGTCGGCGCCTACAGGAATCTGTGTAGACCCAGATAACAATGTGTATGTATGTGCATATCGTCAAAACAAAGTTTATAAACTGGACTCTGATCTGACTCGATACAAGTCGGTGTTAGATCAGACTGCAGGTTATATAGGGACTCCCCACGCTCTGTGTTGTTACAGAGACAAATTATTTATCAGCCATTTTGCGTCGCCATCTATACAGAACTTTGTTACTGTGGTCCGACTGCTTTAACGGCACCTCGACCTGGACATTGTAGATCATCATGTACTTCAGTCAGCCAACATTTAAATCTGCACCACAATATATTCTATCGTTACCATGGTTACCGTCTTAACTCTTTTATAACCCGTATGTGATTGAGTGTTTTTTAACGGAGAGTGTAGTCAAAGATCAGCCTGCACATACGTGCAGTCTGATCTTTGTCTACAATCTCCGCTTTTGCATCAATAAGTTTTATTAAATAATCCCCATTTTTTGCCGATAAACTTAACGGAAGATATTTTTGTGATAGTTTGTAACGGACATTCGGCAGGATTTAGGATAAATTACTTTATTCTCAACATTTCATTGTACCTTGTTTAGTAAGCAAGCTGCCGTTGGAAATCTTGTCATCAAGTACTCTTTTCTTTCTGTTTTCGTTCAATTTATTTATCTACGCCATTTTAAATCGTACTTGCCCCACCCAGTCCCTACCAATAATTTGCAATTCATGAATTTTTTACACCCCCCCTCTTTGGAAAATTGCAATATTCTAGATATTCTATAAACATTGTTTAAGTTTCAAAAGTCGATCTATCAAACATTGTTTATCCGGAAAACAATGTGGCGGCAGTAATAATTCGTATGCACCATTATCGCCGTTCTGAATGTTTTCCTTCCACAAAAACTGCTGTCAAATCGCAGACTACCCGTCCTCTTATCTAGTCTCCATAATTCACATTTGATTAGATGATTTTATTTTATATTACTTGTTTGCATTTGTTCATTCTCTGGTCCAATTCGTGTTTTACGAGAGAGAGAGAGAGAGAATGCGAGTTGTAAGAATGTTTGCGTTATTTTCATCTGTTTTTTCCAAGTATATTTGATTTTAGAAAGAGAAATTCCGTCAATTCTTTGTTTACACTTTGTTGTTGCCTAATTATTTATGTCAGTGATTTATTCAGTAAGAGACTATGTATTTGATTGAGAAAATGCCATGAAAAAGCCTATTGTTGCGTGTCTCCCTCTTATTTGTTGATGGTTTGCCACCTATTGTCATGCCTAGTTGTGATAAATCAATTTTGATGTTTTGTTTTGTTCTTAAATACTAAATACGTTTCTACATGAGCAATTTATTAATACTGCCTTTATTTTCACATCTGATTAATGTGCTTTTTAATTTTAGATATATCTTATCACGGATAAATTTTGAATATTTGTATTTCTGTAAACTCGTTGTTTTGTTATTGTTTCTACACTATAGTGATTGTCATGAAAAACTTCTTGTATTATATCAAGCCGGGTTCGGATACCTGACTATAATAGCACATCCTTGATGATTTATGAGTAAGAATCTCAACCTCGGTTGTCTATCTAAGGATTGTTAGGTGTTTTACGCTATTTTGAACAATATCTAAGTTATGTCAGGGCGGCAAGTACACCTATCCAGGTTTTGCCGAAATTTCTTACATCAGTACTTCACTCATTTTTTACAAGCAACTGGCTGCTTTCCCACAGAGACATCATGAGAAACAGCTGAATCCATCGGCTTTCATCTATCCTCCGAGACGAGCCGAGACTCGAACTAGCGATCCTTTGATCACAAACCCTGTACTTTACTGAGGCACCGCGCTTGGCACATCAGGTCCGTAATAGTGCCTATACAGTTCCTATAAACATATTTGCTTGATTCTACGGGGTTTTAACACCATTATAACAGCTTAGGTCATGTCTTTCTTGGCTTTCTCACACCAGTGCTGACACAACTTTCTTTCCAAGTCACTGATTACTACCTCACATTCATTATAGGTGTGAGGCGAAAAATCACCGGAAAGCCTCTACCGGGTATCGAAACCACAACCACCAGGCCACGATACGCTAACCACTGAGCTACCCGGCGGGGCTCCTATACACATAGACACTGAGTGAAAGCATACAGGCATCACTAATGCTCTACAACCCGAACGAACAAACTTTAGAAAACATTTTGAAAAATAAAAAAAAAAATGGAGAAAAGTCAGTAACCTTTGAATTTTCTCCTTTTCCCACGATAGTTTCAGGCCTGTCAGACAATAATACCATCCTTTAACCCTTATCCTGCTCAATAAGTTAAATAAAACTTTCAATCTGACAGTAAAAACCCGAATAATGTTATTTCAAACTTACGTTTTGGAGAAAAAAATATCTCCTTATCGGACAGTGTAGATCCAAGATCAGACTGCACATTTTGTGCAGTCTGATCTTGATCTACAGTGTCCGCAAATGGCCAGTCAGTCGGGCTTTGCAGCAGGGTTAAACCACATTTAACTTGTCTGCAAAATGTTTCAATATGGGTAACATTTTGTCGTGCGGTATATAGATGTCCGGTCACTGGGAGACCGTTTTACCGCTTATCTACCAAATCCTATATTGTGCTATAAATCGATAAGTAATTCCCAGTCAAGAGTAAACAACTGAGTAACGATGGTGTTTTAAGAATTCATTTTTGCGGAAGAAATTGCCCGCAAATAGCGAACAATGTAAACTATGATCAGATTGTACAGAACGTGCAGTCTGATATTAGATCTAAACTGTCCGCAAAAAATGAGGCATGCCTAACAACCCTTGCGTTGAACAAAATTCCGATTATAAAATATTCATACATACAAAACTCGTAATAACTTTACAGAATCCTACTTTGTCCATACTTATTTGAGGGGGCCTTCGGTCCAAGGTTCAATCCTCACAGGAAGCTCTGATTTTTTTTTTTTTTTTTTTTTTTCTCTCTTGAGATTCCTACGGCCAGGCACCGAAGAGTCTCTGTATAATACTGGTGAAACCCAGAAAACACATTAACAAATGAATCGACTCCGTGATATGACTGAAATAGTTTTAAAAGCGACATAAAACACCATCCAAGCAAGCAATTTAGTACTTATAAATCAATTAATTAACCAATTAACTAAGTAAGCATTTAATCAAGTTAAGTCCTCCATGATACAGTAGTTGGAATTCTAATCAAGCCATTCTTGGTTCTATCGTTATTGCCACTGTAGATCTAAGATCACATCACACGATCTGTGAAGTTTGATCTTCATCTACAATGTCTACAAACGGACTGACCCCATTCCTATTCGGAGATCTAAATAAGTGGGAGATTTCCCGACTTTAAAGTCCTTATGACTAAAATGAAACCCAGTTTGTAGATACATGTATTTATTTTGGGGTCATCAGGTCCCGAGTTCATACCCCAATCGAAGCTCTTATTTTTCATCTGAGTTTCTTTGAGCAAGCCACATTAGAGCCCCTTTCTAGTTCTAGTGAAACCCAGAGAACACACGAATAAGTGAGCTGTTACCGTGATATGACTGAAATAATGTTTAAAGCGGCTTAAATCACCATCCAATTAATCAATCTAGGTCCTCCGTAATACAGTGTTTAGAGTTGAAATTGTAATCAAACTGTTCTTGGTTACATTCCTCCTGACAACGCAGGCTAACTGAAAGTGCCCTTGGGCAAGGCATTGCAGGTTCTCATAATATCATTGACTTAGTTTACATCCAGACGCAGCCAGCGACTTTCACCGTATTGTGCATAGTACTGGCAAAAGCAATCACCGTTTACACATGACTAGGTGCATAGGCTAAAGCAATACAACTGAGATAATGTTGAAGATAGCTTAAAACACCAAATAAGCCACTTAATCTGATTATGTCAAATTGCCCCACTTCTCAAATAGTCCATTTAGTGCTGCGGAAGAAAATATAAACCTGTATACTCTTACATGCCTATTGGGCTACTCTCTGATTGAAATTGGTTAATGCTCTGCATTCGTAATTGGACAATATTAAAATTGATAGTGTCCCTGGGCAATACACAGCAGACCACCAGCCTAGTAATCGGGAGACCCAGGGCACAAAATCATGAATAAGCAAACTGTTACCGTGATATAACTGAAATAGTGTTGAAAGTAGAGAGAAACACAACTCAAACACACAACAAAGCACATCATAAATAAAATCTGATTGATGGAGAATGGAGATCAAGATCAGACTGCAAAGAACTTGAAATCTGATCTCTAACAAACATTTTCTAACAAAGTGAACCTTGCTATTACAGTACAATTGTAGGTCTTAGAAAATATAGACTAATAACAGTAATATCAGTACAGCATTTTATTTGCTTTCAGTAACTTAAACGAAAGTTACAGAAAAAACAAGAAGCATCTCTCTTGGAGACAAATTCATATACTCGAATTTTTTCGATGGTCGAGACTACAATCCAATAAAACTCAGAAAGTTTTCCATCTTTCAGACCTGACCAAACAAGTAGACAGTATACATCGAAGATCAGACAACTCCTTCTATACAGCCTGATCTTGACCTATGCCATTCACAACAGTCCCTGTTTTCGTCTATGGCACTGGGAGGGTTAATAGGTTATTATAATGTATCTGTCAGATAACACAGATATTTGCAAACGAAAATATATATAGTTGATTAATTGATTGATTGACTGATAGATAGATTAAATGGTATTTTAAACACTATTTCAATCAGGATCCTGGCGATAGTTCATATATTCATGTCTGCCCTGGGTTTCATCAGTACTAAACAATGCATTATATGCTTAACATCTTACTACACAACCCTGCGTTTTGACTTTAAAAACGAAAGCTTTTAAAAACATTGTGGAAATGAATAACATGGATTCAAAATCAGTAATTAAAGACCGCTTTAAAAAAACATTGTTGCATGTGGAAACATCGCTCCGAATGAGCAGTTTACCCCATACATCTTTAACAATAATATTTTTTAATCTCCGCCTTTGATTTCACCAAAAATTTTTTTTTCGCTGTTAGTGAAATGTGTATGATATCAACAAAACTTCACAGGTTGTCGTTTTCTGGCCACAGAGTTAAGAACAAGGGAGGTAAATCCAAAGATGTACCTTATTTCCATCCTATAATTACCTCCCTTCCCATCCCCCACCTTAACTTTTTCTTTACCACATAATCAAGAGTTTTAACGATCCCCATGAAAAAGCCTTTTGAAAACATTGAGGGAAAAGGGGAAAAAAATGTGGTTACTAGCATTTTCTCCTTTTCCCACAATATTTTCCACAGTTTCACAGACAACTACCAGCATCTCAGCTCAATTTGATATGTCGTATGCGAATGTTTTAAATTTGGACCAGTCTAAAACTTTGTCGTCTGGTCAAGAGTTTGAATAAACTCAACTTCTTTTCCAAATTTCTTAACCCGTTACCGATCATTCCCGATATTGAACGACCTTGATGAATAGAGCGTTACCAGCATTTTCTCCTTTTCCCACAATATTTTCTACTTTTTTCACGACCAAGTATCATAGTTCCAGCCACATTTAAATTGTTGTCTGCAAATGCTTTCGATTTGGACGACTCCAAAAGTTTTTCGTTGGTAACGAGTTAAACCCCTCTACGTTTTTTTTAACGGCTAAAAAACCATCTTACACAAAAATAGAACAATAAAGTCCTTCTTATCTACTTGCCGTTAAATAATCAGCAATTGCTGGGACTCTTCTAGGTTTATCATATACCAGTAATTTTTTAGGGTCAAATACATGTATTGCATGCCGATAAATAACCCACACGACAGAAAAATATCCGTATCTACACAGTATCAAATACGGTTCCAAATTTGGTATGATGACGTATCTCGCGCGCGGAATACGTACATACTGGTATGCGTTTTGATTGGTCAAAGATCCATCCGCCATTCATAAAACAAACGAAGTTACTACCCTCTGCACCATTAATTGTTTCATTTTATTTGCCGTTCTCAAATAGAATGTCCTTAATTGCAAAATTGTGTCGCTAAAAGTTGTAATAAAAGGAATATTATGTTGTAGAAACTTTCCTGGTACTTATATTTTCTTCTCGATGCATACAAAAAATTTGACATCTCGCTCGACCTTCGGTCTCGTGCGATATCAGTTTTTCTTACCATACTCGAATCAGATACATGTAAAAGCACCAGGAAAATTACTAACATACCATTTCGTATTTGTTGTATGTAAATTGTACTACACATATGTTTTATGGGTCATCGGCCCCTCTACCACGTTCTAAAAGTCTGTCATGCCCCTCTCTCTCAGTCTGTCTGTATGTATATGTCTGTTTTTCCTACTCTCTCTCACTCATCGGCCCCTCTACCACGTTCTAAAAGTCTGTCATGCCCCTCTCTCTCAGTCTGTCTGTATGTGTATGTCTATTTTTCCTACTCTCTCTCTCTCACTCTCTCTCTCTCCCTTGACCTCAACCCCCATACACACACGGTTCTACCTCTCTCTCTCTCTCTCCTTCTCCCTCCCTCTCCCTCTCTCTCCTTGTTTTTGTTCCTCTCAGCCTCTCTCCTGTCTCGCCGAACTGAAATTTGTACTGACGCGTACAAGTTCTTTATGTACAAATGTATCTTGTGGTGTTGTCAAGCTCAAGGCAAGACAAAGATAGTATCTGTCAATTTTAATGTTATAATTAAAAATCTGTAGAAATGGGCGCCAAAAACAGGAAGAATACGAGATAATCGTTCAAATCGTGGTAATGTATAAAGTCAAGACGAATGTTCCAGGGGAAAAGATAAATTATTAACCGCGCAAGAAGTTCAATGCTCGCCTAACTGTAATTACTGTCTTTATACATTTGAATATCTCTTTCACTGTAAATGGTGCTTAGGATAGCTTTTGCAGACGGCGTAGATCAAGATCAGAGGGCACAGAACGTGCAGTCTGATCTTGGATCCACGGCGTTTGCTCTCTGATGCTAATCTTTGACCAAAATCAATTTTAAATGCAACGCACGTTTACGTCTAGGTCTCTAGAGGAGGTCGCTGGTTCGATCCTCGCCTCGGCCAATTTCTTTCCGAGGATTGATGATAGTCATTGCGACAGGATTCATTCCTCTCTCACTGTTAACCATTGTTTCGACGATGGCTGTGTGGGAAAGCAGCCAGTGGCTTGGAAAGAATATTGTGCGTAGTACTGGTACAAGAAACTCCAGGAAAGCATGGATAGGTGCATTGGCCGCCGCGATATAACTGAAATAATGTTGAAAACGGCGTTAAACACCATACAATCAATCAGTCAATTAATCAATCAATCAATCAATCACTAGATCTCTAAGATGATATGATAATGTCTGTAGCGTCTGGCGGAAGTCCTTGACTAAGCAATGATTCCCGGAGACCTTGAAAACTCCTAAGTTCATTTTCTTTAGAGGATGTGTTCTTGTTTTCCCTGGCAAGAAGAGGCATATTGTTGGCTTCGGCAGTAAATATGGAGTTTGACAAAGCATGCTGAGTAAGGTCGGAAACCAGAGTTGAGTATTGAAAATTGGTGCTACCAAAGTTGCTGTTGCCTTGTCCTGTTGAATTTTCTGCAGCACCATTCCAAGAAGACTAAAGGGAGGAAAAACATATATGTTTAGGTTTGTCCATGACAAAGAAAAAGCATTAACAGCCAATAAACAAGGATCTGGATTGTATGAAACATATTGAGGCAGCTTATTGTTCTTGTTTGATGCAAAGAGATCAATTTCATTAGAACCCATACAGGATTGTATTTTAGCAAAGACTTCATCTGACAACATCCACTCCATGTCTTCATTGTTCTTCCTACTGAGCGTGTCAGCAATGTAATTTTTTGACCCAGGGATATGGAAAGTCGATAGCCAAATGTTTCGTTCAATACACCATTCCCAAATTTCTACCGTAAGTTCATTAAATCGCTCTTTCCTGCCGCCCATTTTACTAAAATATTTAATTGTTACAGCATTATCTAAGTACATCCTGACATAAATATTTTGCGCTCCTGAGCAAAAGTACTTCAAAGAAAGGAATGCTGCTGTCATTTCAAGTTCATTTATGTGAATACTTTTCTCAGCCTCAGTCCACAGCCCACTGAACATTTTTTGCGTAGTCTTATTAATTGCCCCATATCCAATTAAAGAGCTGTCCGATTCTATGACTATATCTGGTGCAGGTATGGTAAGTAGTCTAAAGACTTGTCCTGCATTGTTTTTCCACCATATCAAAATTTGATAGCTTCTTGTGATAAGGTCAGTTGCCGGTCATAATTGCCGTTTGATTTCTTGAGTTCACTCTCCTTATCAATCTCAAGGGATTTGTAATAAAGTGGTGCATATTGGACACCAGGCTCACTGACTACTAATTTACCAATAATCTTGGCAAAATCACGTATCGTGATAATATATATATATATATATATATATATATATATATTTTTTTTTTTTTTGTGCAGGAGGCAGCTATTTCGCTTGCTTTCTCTGGTGTTAACTTCACAGTCATATTTACAGAGTCGATCAGGAAACCAACAAAGATTATCTCTTGCGTAGGGTGTAAAACTGATTTATCAGGGTGAACTGTAAACCCAAGACTAGCCATTAACTGTACTGGTTTCAAAATATTATCCATGAAATCAGCGCTATCTGCACGTCTTAAAAAACTGTCATCAATATAATTAACGTTGTGGCACCGTATCTTTCGTAAAGAAGAGAAAGCTGGTTTTAACATTTCACAGGGTGTCGCTCAGTTTGAGGTTTACTTGCTTCATATGAGTTCCCCTTTTCATAGAAAACAAATAGCCCAATATTTATGTAAATGCCTGCAGATATGGCAAAGATAGGAAAATATCAAAGTTATTGCATGACGACGAGACAATAAAGAAGTCAAAACGTTGAAAATCTTGATTCCATTAACTCTTTACCAAACGAAAAATTTTGGACTAGACCAAATTGTAGAAAGCATTTGCACACACACAGCATTTTCTCCTTTTCCCACAATGTTTTCAAAAGCCTTCTTCTTCAGCGTTGTTAAAACTCGGGATTGTATGGTAAAGAGTTAATAATCATCCTATTTAATTCATAAATAGGCCTACATGAGCGAAACAAAGAAGGATCTAAAACTTATGAAATGTATCCACTTAAAGTGTTCAGTATTTATGAAGTTTGACAGGCTGGTAGATCTAGGGTACGGGCAAAAAAAAAGATGCTGTTTGTTAAATATTGCGTACAAGAAGATTTGGACTAATAAATAAGTATGAAAAAGTACAAGAACGAAAAGTTGTGCTCCAAAAGCAGGTACCAGCTGAAACGGAAACCAGGCTGGCGGAAACGTTTAAAGCTGCACGTGCAAAAATCTACCGAAAACAATTTTTCCCTTTCCAAAGACAAATAGATCTTTACGATCAAATAGAGGCATTCCAAAAGGTATGCAAACCCTTTTGTTAAATCGATCGTGAAATGAAAATGACAAACATCAAAGGAAATTTGAAACAGAAAGGAAGAAGCGATCTTTCCAAACCCAGTTTATCTTTTTATTCGGTCCCTGGCTTGTTCGCTCCAAAACAAGTTCACTGATAGACGATTTACCATTAGCAGGTTTGGCTGGCACATACAAATACAAGTGGAAATACACTACTAACTGACAGTCAACTGTTAATCCTCAAATTGCTGAAGTGGTAGGAATTGAAAACTTCGAGTTCTGGGCCACTTGAGGGTATGGGTGTGAGCCTCACGATTGGCCATCTTAAGTTACTGATAGTCTTTTGAATGAGACATTCAACCCTAGTCCCTTGTGACGGTGCTATACAACATGCATGGTAAAGAAACAGGCATAACATAGGATGGGTTTCGTCCTGTATCTTGCACTATCCCTGACAACCTTCACCCATATGGGCAACTGGTGGCTGTGTTGAATAAATGGAAAATTGATCAAATCCTATGATACTAAAATGATACAGAGAACATATATCATGAACTTATCCATGTTGAAAATTACTTTTTAGATGAAACATTTTGATTCAAGTAAGGGACGTTGTCTTTGAAACATTGTGGGAAAGGATAAAATGCAAGCCAGATTCTTCTCTTGTAAAGCTTTGGAAAATGCATGGACTTATTTGGTTAACCATTTACCTCACGACGAAAGTTTAGACTAGTCCTAAGGGGTCCTGCGTGGCTCAGTCAGAAAGTGTAGGACTCATGAGCTGGAGGCCCTGGGTTCGAGCCTCACTGGATCTGATTGGGAATGTTCGTGGGAGTGTCCTTAGGCAAGACAGTTCAGAGCCCCAGCCTAGTACTGGTGGAGTCGAAAAAATATGTGAATATGTGAGCTGTCACCATGATATGAAAAGTTAAATGTGACTAAAATAATGGAATTTGTCTCAGATAGGGTAGAAAATATTGTGGGAAAAGGAGAAAATGCTGGTTACCAGTATTTTCTCCTTTTCCCAACAATGTTTTTGAAAGGTTCTCTTTGAAATGTTCTTTCCTCAAGGTCATTAACTCTCTACCAAATTACAAAATTTTAGACCAATCCAAATTGAAAGCATTTGCAGACGACAAATAAGAAAATGTTACCAAAAAATGGAAATTTGTTTTGGGAAGAGTAGAAAAGATTGAGGTTACCAGCATTTTCTCCTTTTCCCTCAATGTTTTCAAAAGGCTTTTTCCTCACGGTCGTTAAAAGTCAGAATTGTGAGGTAAATGACTGTATGATTGATTGATTGTATGGTGTTTAACGCCATTTTCAACATTATTTCAGTTATATCGCGGCAGCCAGTGCACCTATCCATGCTTTCCTGGAGTTTCTTTTTACCAGTACTCCACACAATATTCTTTCCAAGCCACTGGCTGCTTTCCCACATAACCATAGTCGAAACAATGGTCAGCGGTGAGAGAGGAATGAATCCTGTCGCAATGACTATCATCAATCCTCGGAAAGAAATCAGCCAAGCCGGGGATCGAACCAGCGACCTCCTGTTCTCGAGTCCTGTACGCTACCGACTGAGCTACAGGGCTTGGTGATTGTGTGGTAAAGGGTTAAAACTCGTGAATGTGTGGTAAAGGGTAAGGGTTCATCAAATAATTTTTTGTCACATGCACAATGTTTTTCATTTAGAACAATCATAACAACAACAATTGCTGTCTTGTAGAGAGTTTATTTACTGTTAAACATCTTATTTACTTACAGGTGACATGGTGAGCATATTTCCAGATGTGTTATCTAGAGGTTCTGAGTTTGTTCCTCGTTTGCAGTGGTGGTATTCATGGGTGTATCCTGGGGAATGACACTGCAGAGTCCTTGTCTAAGCATGATGGAACCAAGAAAACAAGTTGGCTGTAGCCTTGATGTAACTGATATACTGCTGAAAGTGGTGTAAAACACCAGATTGAGACAAATCTGTGGCTGGTTGGAGATGAACATTGGACAGAGGTACATGTACAAACTTTTTTTCTATGTCATCAAAGTTCTCGTGATACTTCTGCTACTTTGAATGCAGGTGGCATAAAATATCCCCGCTGTCCTTAGTTATGTTAACCCTTTAAACCTTTACCAGACAATCCCGAGTTTTACGACCCTGAGGAAGAAGCCTTTTGAAAACATGGGAAAAGGAGCTGGTAACCAGCATTTTCTCCTTTTCCCACAATGTTTCTGCCTTATCAAAGACAGTTTACATCATTTGATTCACATTTCAATTGTCGTCTGCAAATGCTTTCAATTTGGACCAGTCTACATTTTTGTCGTTTGGTAAAGAGTTAACGGTTAGGAAAATGGTTTCTGTTTGTCTTCTTTAATTCTTTACCATACGACAACATTTTGGACTGGACTAAATTGAAAGCGTTTGCAGAAGACAAATTAATTGAAGCTCAAACGATGATTTCTGCCATTGATAAGGTATAGAAAAAGAGAAAGTGCTGGTTACCAGCATTTTCTACTTTTCCCACAATGTTTTCAAAAGCCCTCTCTTCCGGGGTCGTTAAAACTAGGGATTGTGTGGTAAAGACTTAAATACATTTTGAATGCAATGGGTGTGCCAAACATGTGTAAATCAAAGTACTGAAAGTACTGACAGACTAGCAAATTTGATTGACTGATTGTTTGTATGGTGTTTCACCCTGTTTTCAACATTATTTCAGTTATGTAGCGGTGGACAGTGCATATATCCATGCTTTCCTTGAGTTTCTTCTACCACGATCTACTAAAGTTGATTGTATGTTTAACGCCGTTGTCAACATTATTTCAGTTATATCGCTGCGGCCAGTGCACCTATCCATTCTTTCCTGGAGTTTCTTTTTACCAGTACTCCGCACAATATTCTTTCCAAGCCACTGGCTGCTTTCCACATAAACATCGTCGCAATGTGAGAGAGAAATGAATCTTGTCGCAATTACTATCATCATTCCTCAGAAAGAAATTTCCAGAGTCAGGGATCGAACCAGCGGTCTCCTGTTCTCAAGTCCTGTATGCTACCGACTGAGCTGCCGGGGCTATGCTTGCTATTGTTTAACTATAATCCAGTGTAGGTATAACCATTAACCTGTAAAAAATGTTCAATGAAACTTTCAAGCCTATGGTAAACACCTGAATATTGCTATTTCAAAGTTACATTTTGGGAAAAAATATCCTCTGATCTGACAGTGTAGATCCAAGATCAGACTGCACGCTCTGTGCTGTCTGATCTTAGTCCACACTGTCCGCAAAAGGTCATTGAGTTACGGTAGTGCTGGTAAAAGAAACTCCAGGAAAGAATGGATAGGTGCTCTGGCCGCCACAATATCACTGAAATAATGTTGAAAACGGCGTAAAACACAATACAATCAATGAGTCAATATCCAGAAGCACAAGATGTAGTTAAATATTTAACTCTCTTTACAAAACCCAAAATTTTACATCCGTCCAAGTTCAAAGCTGTTCTAGACCATAAATTAAATGTGGCTGAACTGATGAAACGCGATTCCAAAAGGGCAGAAAAAAATGTGAGAAAATGATGGTTATCAGCATTTTCTCCTTTTCCCGCAATATTTTTGAAGGGATTCTTCCCCAGTGTCATTAAAATGTGGAATTGTTTGGTTAAGGGTTAATATTTATGCCCCCCTTCGAAGAAACGGGGGTATATTGCTTTGCACTTGTCGGTCGGTCCGTCGGTCGGTCTGTCGGTCAATCCATAGACCACATTTTTATCCGGAGCATAACTCAAAAAGTATTTCAGGTATCATCTTGAAACTACATAGGTGGATAGATCTCATTAAGGAGAAGTGCAGTGCACAAGAATCATAACTCTGCCCATCATATTTATGGAGTTATTGCCCTTTGTTGATTTTCATACTTAATTTTTGTCCGGAGCATAACTCTAAAAGTATTTCAGGTATCATCTTGAAACCTCATAGGTGGATAGATCTCATTAAGGAGAAGTGCAGTGCACAAGTACCATAACTCTGCCCATCATATTTTTGGAGTTATTGCCCTTTGTTGATTTTCATACTTAATTTTTGTTCGGAGCATAACTCAAAAAATATTTCAGATATCACCTTGAAACCTCATAGGTGGATTAATCTTATTAAGGAGAAGTGCAGTGCACAAGAATCATAACTCTGTCCATCATATTTTTGAAGTTATTGCCCTTTGTTGATTTTCACACTTAATTTTTGTCCGGAGCATAACTCAAAAGGTTTTTCAGATATCATCTTGAAACTTTACATGTGGATAGATCTTATTCAGGAGAAGTGCATTGCACAAGAACCATAACTCAGCCCATTATATTTTTGCAGTTATTGCCCTTTGTTGATTTTCGTACTTAATTTTTTTTCCGGAGCATAACTCAAAAAGTATGTTAGGTAAAATCATGAAACTTTAAAAGTTGATAGTTCACATAAATGGGAAGTGCAGTGCCCAAGAATTGTTAATTTATCATTAATAATTTTTGAGTAATTACCCTTTGTTCGTTTTTACACTTTGAACTTAACAGTTTATAATCACATGTTATATTTAGAATTGGATGCCATTAGGGGGGCATACATGTTTTACAAACATCTCTTGTCAAGAGGTAGAATAACAGTTCAGCATATCAGTTTAACTGTACACAATGATCTAAATAATGAATGACAAGGGTTCTCTGTCCAGTGAGGGTTGATATAGCCTGGCATTTGTTACAAGTTAATACCTAGGTGTATCCATTAATAGATTCATTCATAATGTTACAGTGGTGTAGGAATAAGTGATTCTCTGCTTTGCATAGGTCACTTAATTTACATATAAGCAAAGATCATGTACCTTATAAATGACATCTTGTTCACTGAATTACTTTGTAAGACATGTTCAACTTAGAGAGGTAGAGATTTAGTTGTTTTTGTCAAAATTATCATATATAACAGAATCAAGATTTCTAACAGAAAGAAGTTTTTTTCTTTGAGGCAGTATTTGGCAACTGTTGTTTTTTTTTTTTTTTTTTTTTTTGTTTACTTTGAATCCAGGTCAGTCTTGATGCTTATAGACTAGCTTCGCTAGTCAAAAATGACAAAATATGGGTCATAGGTCAGGAACCTTGAGTTTGATGTATCAAACTATTTAATAGTGAGTTATAACCATTTTTCAATTTCATTTTTGGTATAGTGCAGCTTTCCACTTGTAATCTGAAATACTGTGTTGGATATGATATTTTACACATTGGTATCTTATCATAAAATATATGTCAGATTTGATAAAGGTAGGGTTTTTCATAGGGGGGAGGGGGTGGTCCTTGAGAAAGACACTAAAGAGCTCTAACCTAAAAGACACTAAAGAGCCCTAAACTAAAAGACACTAAAGAGCCCTAACCTAGTATTGTTGTAACCCTGGACATACATGACTGAACTGTTGCTGTGATATGCTTGATATTATGATGATGAAAGTGGTGTAAAACTTCATTCAATTTATAAAACTGTCAACTGCATCTTAATCTTTTGCTTCTCAGCTGATTTTTATGTATTTACAGCTATGTTTACATTGTAAACATTAGTATTGTATTTACCCTGAAAGTGGGGGGTAAACAAAATTGAAATTTTCAGTCTGGTAAAATAAGCCAACTTATTTCTTTTTCAAAACTGTCTTTAGACAGAAGTCTCTGTATGGGTAGCATAGATCCATGTCAGTCTGCAGTAAACATGCAGTCTGATCTTGTATCTTCACTGGCTGCAAAGGTAAATGTAAATGTGAAACTGCCTTTAGACAGAACATAATGGTTGCTGTAGATCCCAGGTCAGTCTGCAGTAAACATGCTGTCAGATCTTAATGAATCTTCACTGGCTGTAAAGGCAACTATAGTTGTGAAACTGCCTTTAGACAGAGAATAATGGTTAGCGTAAATCCCAAGTCAGTCTGCTGTAAACAATGCTGTCAGATCTTGGATCTTCACTAGCTGTAAAGGCAACTGTATATGTTGTGAAACTGCCTTTAGACAGCTGTCAGATCTTGGAATTTCACTGGCTGTGAAAGTAACTATAGTTGTGAAAGGCACTTAAAGGATTTTAAAGAAGAGTTGAAATCAGTGTGAATTTTGCTTTCTATTTTCAGGAAGACAATGTGATGTACAGATAGGTATCGGACAGAATCTTTCAAGCTAGGAGTATTGGACAATGAAGTGAAGATTTAACCCGTTTATGCCTGGAAAAAAGAAGAATTGTAATTGCAAGGCTGTTTTGACCGACGCAGAAATTTAGTAGATCTTCAATAATTTTCATGTCTTAACCCTACACCACAATCTTGACTTTTAACGACCCTGAGGAAGAAGCCTTTTGAAAACATTTTGGGAAAAGGAGAAAATGCTGGTAACCAGCATTTTCTCCTTTTCCCACAATGTTTTCTACCCTATCTGAGACAAATTCCATTATTTTAGTCACATTTAACTTGTCGTCTGCAAATGCTTTCAATTTAGACCAGTTAAAATTTTCCGTTATGTGGTAAAGAGTTAAACAAATGGGCTTAGGCCTACAAACTGTGGTATACATGTAGGTTCGTCTAGAAGACCTTTACCAAGATTTTTTCAAAGTCTTGGCGAGGGTAAAAAAGAAAGAATCACATGTTGCATCCTTTCCTTCATCTGCAATCATTTTTACATGTAGCTGATGAAAATAATGTGACAAATTTAGAAGATGCTTTCATAAAGGTTTCTGTCCATTAGCCACAATATTTATGAGACTTTTGTCAGTTTGGCTCTTTATAAAAACAGCCAAATTTAGACTGATCTCTATTGAAAGGATTTGCAGATGACAAATGTTGCTCAAATGATGAGATTTGTCTTCAACCCTTTACCACACAATTACATGTTTTAACAACCCTAAGGAAGAAGCCTTTTGAAAACATTGTGGTAAAAGGAGAAAATGCTGATAACCAGCATTTTCTCCTTTTTCCACAATGTTTTCTGACTTTTCAGAGACAAATTTCTTCATTTTAGCCACACCTTATTTGTTGTCTGCAACAACTAAAATTTTGCTGTTTGGTAAAGAGTAAATAGAGTAGGAAAGCATCGCGGGAAAAGGAGAAAATGCTGGTTACCAGCATATTTTCTATTTTCCACAACATTTTCAAATGCCTTTTTTCCACAGGTTTGTCAAAATGTGAGTTTGTTTAGAAAAGGGTTTAAAAATATCCTTTGAAATTTTAAGCGCTCAGAGTGACAGATACATGTAACTAAAACAGACAGTCTATAGTCTGTTGAAAAGAGACTGGAATTTCTAAATGCTGTTTAGTCTGAATATTACACTAAATATTGAAACAACATAGTGTAGATGAAGATTTGACTGTCTCCTACAATCTGATCTTCATGTACACTGTCAGAGATACACTGTTTGATGAAAGGGAGGTCAAAATATTTTTTACCAGATTTTTTAATTGCAATATTCTGGATTGTTTTTATTCTTTTTCATCTAATAACTCTTTACCACATGACAAAATTCTAGACTGCTCCAAATGGAAAGCATTTGCATATGACAAATTAAATATAGTTAAATGACGGTATTTGTACTCGATAGGGTAGAAAACATCGGGGGAAAAGAAGAAAATGCTGGTTACCAGCATTTTCTCCTTTTCCCACAATGTTTTCAAAAGGCTGCTTTCTCAGGGTTGTTAAAAGTTGGGATTGTGTGGTAAAGGGTTAACCCTTAGGGCATGTTTTACAACTTAAGTTGCCTTTGTGAGCAGTATAGATGAAGATCAATCTGCACAAAATATGCAGTCTGATCTGCAGTCTGCATTACTGAGACATCCTAGACAAAAACAACCTTGATGTTGCATTTGTAAAGATTTTTGAACTAGACTGTAAATGTTTGTTTGGTTTATTTGGCAATTGGTTTATTTTGCAATTGGTTCATTTGGCTATTAAAGGGTTAACCCTTTACCACACAATCCTAAATTTTAATGACCTGGCAGAGTATGCATTCAAAAATATTTTGGGAAAAGGAAAAAATGGTAACCAGCATTTTCTCCTTTTCCCACAATGTTTTCTACACTGTAGACAAAACTTGGATTTGAGCCACATTAAATTTCATCGACTGCAAATGCCTTTAACTTGGATAAGTCCAAAACTTTGTCATGTGGGAAAGATTCATAGGATTTATAGTTTTTAAGTTAGATGTATTCAAATGTTTGTCAATGCATACCCATATTGCACACTTCAGCAGTATTTATTGTTTGTGATGAAAGTTTTAACCCTTTTCCACACAATCTTGAGTTTTAACAACCCTGAAAGAGAAGGCATTTGAAAACATTGTGGGAAAATGGAGAAAATGCTGGTAACTAGCAATTTCTTCCTTTTCCTACAATGCCTCTTCTTTATCAAAGATACTGATCATTATTTAAGTTACATTCAATTTACCATGTGCAAATGCTTTCAATTTGGTCCGGTCCAAAATTTTGTCATTTGGTAAAGGGTTAAGCTAACTCAAAACAAGGTAAAACAAGGAAACATTTCTTGAAGAAAACTGATACCTCCCTTTACTCCTTTACAAGATAATAAAACTTTAGCCTTGTCCACAGTGAAAGCATTTGCAGACCACAGATGTTGCTTATCTGTGTATCAAGCAAGAACATTTTTGTCTAGACCAAATTAAAAGCATTTAAGGATGACAAATTAAATGTGGTATAAATGGTGCAATATTTCTTTGGAAGGATAGAAAACAAAGTAGGAAAAGAAGAAAATGCTGGTTACCAGCATTATGTCTTTTTCCCACAATGTTTTTAAAGGTAGTGATCCATAGGGTTCTTAAAACACTGAATTGTCCGGTCCAGGGTTAAATGATGGAATCTGTCATCGCAATGATTGAAAATAATTGTAGGAAAGGAAAAAAATGCTGATCACCCACATGTTCACCTTTTTGCACAATGTTTTCAAATTTTTTCCCACTCTGGGTTGTAAAAATTTGGGATTGTTTGGGAGAGTGTTAACACATTTCAACCTGAATACAACTGTACTGACTAGCAGCGAACATTATTCTTAAAACATGTTACAAAAGGAGAAATTGCTCACAAGCAGTTTCCCCTTTTACTACGGTGTTTTGACATGTTTAATGTTATGACTCAAAATTATTATTAACCCTTTACCACATGACAAAGTTTTAGACCTGTCTAATTTTAATGCATTTGCTGACAACAAATTAAATGTTGCTTAAATGAAGATTTCTCGTTTTGATAGGTTAGAAAACATTGTGGGAAAAGGAGAAAATGCTGGTTACCAGCATTTTCTCTTTTTCCCACAATGTTTTCAAAAGCCTTTTCTTTAAGGGTCCCTAAAAAGTTGGGATTATGTGGCAAAGGGTTAATGCTGATCACCTTCATTTTTGGCTCCTCTGGCCGAAAGCAAGCTTGTAATGTCTTGACCTGGCGTAGGAATTTGCTACTGTCTGTTAGTTCAGCAGCTGTGTTCTTATCAATTTTAATGTCAAGTACCTTCTCTGAATATCTGAATCAGTTTTGACCAAAGTTTAGAATTCCTCTGAAGAATTTCAATTCCATCAAGATTGATTGATTGATTGTATGGTGTTTTAATGCCTTTTTTCCAACATCATTTCAGTTATATCTTGGTCAGTGCACCTATCCATACTTTCCTGGAGTTTCTTTTACCTGTACTCCACACAATATTCTTTCCAAGCCACTGCCTGCTTTCCCACATAACCATCGTCGAAACAATGATCAGCGGTGAGAGAGAAATGAATCCAGTCGCGATGAATTCATCAATCCTCGGAAAGAAATTGGCCGAGCCGGGGATTGAACCAGCAACCTCTTGTTCTCAAGTCACTACCACCTGAGCTACGGGGGCTTGGTGAATTCTATCAAGAACTTGGGCTGCCAGTGCAACAAAAATGAATAGTATTGAAAATCTTAAAAATTTATTTTTGTCCAGAACTGCTTGTTTCTTGTTTAAAATACTAACACTTTACCAAAGAATTCCCAGTTATAATGACCCCGAGGAAGATGGGGCTTTGAAAATATTGTGAAGAAAGTTGCTAGTAACCAGCTTTTGACTTTAACAACAGAATGCTGTAATTTCCACCCAACTAAATTTGACGTCTGCAAATGTTTTAGTCTAAAATTTTATTATTTAGTAAAGAATAACGTGATCCATGGGTGGACATTTTACAGATAATGGGTGCTGTGAAGTTGGTTTGTTTTCTCTGAATAATCTAGTATGGTTTATGATGGTCAAAGGGAAATAACTCATTGTAACATGTTAGTATTTGTATGCTATGTTCAGTTTTAAATGATTGATTTTGCTACATGTATTTTACATTTTACTTACATATGTCTCACAATGGACATAGTACAATGTTTGTGTAATTCCAGTGTTTTCATAAAGAAAAACTTTACCATTATGCCAATAGAAAAAGGGACTTTTCAGCTTCGTGATTTTGGGAAATCTTGTCAAAAACAGTCCGTCAGAATTCAGACTTTGGCATAGAGGATCATAAGGTAAACTCTCATGATATTTACTGACATAATTTTGGTGTGTTTAACCCATTACCACACAGTCCCGACTTTTAACGACCCTGTAAAAGAATTCTTTTGAAAACGTGGGAAAAGGAGAAAATGCTGGTAACCAGCATTTCTCCTTTTCCACCAGTGTTTTCTACCCTATCAAAGACAAATCGCATCATTTGAGTCATTGAAATTGTCGTCTGCAAATGCTTTCAATTTGGATGGGTCTAAAATTTTGTCGTGTGGTAAAGAGTTAAACAACATAACTTTTGTAGGCTTGGCATATTTTCCCTATAGAATATCATAGAATCTTTTGGGTAAACTCTTTACAAAACTATCCCATGTTTCATCAACTGAAGAAGACAGTTTTTGAAAACATTACGGGGAAAAGGGAAAAAGTTGTTAAACAGCATTTTCTCCTTTTTCCCCACAAAGTCTTCTATTTCAAAAGCAGAAATTATCTTCTGAGCTACAATGAACTTGTTGTCTTCAAATGCTTTAAATTTGATCGCTTAGAAAGTTTTTATAGTATGGTAAAGAATTAATATCTCTCTTCATGCTATTTGTGGACCACTGAAATTTAGGTGTCAGGGCCTTTGAAAACATTGTGGAAAAAGGAGAAAATGCTGGTAACTAGCATTTTCTTTTTTTTCCCACAATGTTTTCCAGTCTTCCATAGGCAAATTTCTGTTTTTCTTTTTTTTTTTTTCAAGCCAATTATTTTGTTGTCTGGAAAGCTTCCAATTTGGAGGGAGTCTAAAACCTTGTCGTTCGGTAAAGAATTAAATGAAATGTGGCTTATATGGGTGAGTTTGTCTTGAAGGACGGTTGGAAACGTTGGGGGAAAAGTAGAAAAAAGTGATAATTAGCATTTTCACTTTTTCCCACAATATTTTCTTAACCCTTTACCACACAATCCTGACTTGTAACGACCCTGAAGAAGAAGCCTTTTGAAAACATTTTGGGAAAAGGAGAAAATGCTGGCAACCAGCATTTTCTCCTTTTCCCACAATGTTTTCTACTCTTCCAAAAACAAATTTCAATTTTTAATTCACACTTATTTTGTCATCTGCAAAAGCTTTCAATTTGGACTGGACTAAAATTTTGTTGTTTGGTAAAGAGTTAAACATTCCTCAAGGTTGAAAAAAGGTGCTTGCCTTTCCTTAACCCTTTACCACGCAATCTCAGCTTTTAATGACACTTAGGGAGTAAGCTTTTGAAAACGTCATGGGAAAAGGAGAAAATGCTGGTAACCAGCATTTTGTCCTTTTCCCACGTTTTCTACCATTCCCAAGACAAGTTTCAAGTTTTGGGTCAAATTTATTTTGTAGTCTGCAAATGCTTTCACTTTGGACAAGTCTGAATTTTTTTTGGGTGGTAAAGAGTTAAGATATTTATATTTATATTATTTGTCTTGGGGGGGGGGGTCAAAAGAGAAAATGGTGGTAACCAGCATTTTCTCCTTGACCCACAATACTTTCTAATGTGCCAAAAACCAATCCAATTGATTAAACCACAATTTAACTGTCATCTGCAGATGATTTTAATTTAGAAGAATCTAAAATTTTGTCATTTGGTAACAAGTTAAAACAACCTGTATTGTGATAAGTTTATTGAATTGATTTTAACTCTTTGCCTAACTACTTTAGTTGAAAAAAATATATATAATTATGAAGTAGGCTCTTGAAAACATTGTAGACAATGGTGGAAGTGCTTGTAATCAGCATTTTCTCCTTTTGCACTGTGTTTTTTATCTCTTGAAAGACAAATTCTGTCATTTAACTCTTTACCAAACGACAAAATTTTAGACTGATCCAAATTGAAAGCAGTTGCAGACGACAAAATAACTGTAATGGAAAAATTGAAATTTGTTTTGGGATGGGTAGAAAACATTGTGGGAAAAGGAGAAAATGCTGGTTACCAGCATTTTCTCCTTTTCCCACAAGGTTTTCAAAAGGCTTCTTTCAGGATCGTTAAAAATAGGGATTGTGTGGTAAAGAGTTAAGCCACATTTCAGTTGCCCTCTGCAGATGCTCTCAAATTGGACAATACTAAAATTTTGTCATTTGGTAAAACGTTAAAATAGTCTGTATTGTCATGAGTTTGTTTTAAAATTAACCGTTTATCCAACTAGCTGTTGTTTAACCCTTTACCACACAATCCCAACTTTTAAATGACTCTGAGAAAGAAGGCTTTTGAAAACATTGTTGGAAAAGGAGAAAATGCTGGTAACCAGCATTTTCTCCTTTTCCCACAATGTTTCTACCCTTCCCAAAACAAATTTCAATTTTTCAGCCTCATTTATTTTGTCGTCTGATTATGCTTTCTATTTGGACGAGTGTAAAATTGTGTTGTTTGGTAAAAGGTTAAACTGAAACCATGATAAAATTGGCTCTTGAAAACATTGTGGAACATGGTTAAAATGCTGGTAAGCAGCATTTTCTCCTTTTTCCTCCATGTTTTCTACTCTTTCATAGACAAATTACATCAATTCAGAGACATCATACTGGTCGTCCGCAAATACTCTCAAAATGGATGGGTCCAAAATTTATTTGGTAAAGTTTTTTTTTTTTAATATTCTGTATTGTGATGGGGTTATTGTCTTGATTTCATTCTTTTCTCAAACAAACCATTGATTTTAAACAAAGAGATGTATAAGTTGTTGAAAACACTATGGAAAATGGTGAGTTTTCATGTAACCAGCATTTTCTCTTTTCCACAATGTTTTCTAGCCCTTGAGAGACAAATTTCATTGTCATAGTTATGTTTGGTTTGTTGTCTTTCAATTTGGATAGGTCTAAAATTTTGTTGTGTTTTGGAGAGATAATGAACTTGTTTCAATTTTTGTAATGATTTTATTTAACCCTTTACCACACAATCACAAGGTTTAATGTAGGCTTTTGAAAACATTGTGTGGAAAAGAAGAAAATGCTTGTAAGCAGCATTAACTCCTTTTTCCCCATGTTTTCTTCCCTTTCATAGATAAATCACATAATTCCAGCGACATCTAATTTGTTATCTGCAAATACTTTCAATATATGGACAAGTCCTAGATTTCATCATATGGTTATTATTATTTTTTTTTTTTTATATTCTGTATTATGATGAGGTTATTGTCTTGATTTTAACCTTTTACCACCCGACAAAATTTTACGCTTGTCAAAATTGAAAACATTTGCAGACGACAAATTAGACATTTTTCTTATGGTGAGATTTGTGTGTAAAAGGACGGAAAACACTGCAGGAAAAAGGAGAAAATGCTGGTTACCAGCATTTTCTCCTTTTCCCCACAATGTTTTCAAAAGGCCTCTTTCTCAGAGTCGTTAAAACGCGCGATTGTGTGGTAAAGGGTTAACCTTTTCTCAAACCAGCCATTGTTTTTTAAACATAGAGATATATAAAATTTTTTAAAATATTATGGAAAATGGTGAATTTGCTTGTAACCAGCATTTTCACCTTTCCATAATGTTTTCTGCGTCTTGAAAGACCAGTTCTGTTGTCATAGCTATGTTCATTTTGTCAACTTTCAGTTTGGACAAGTCTAAAATTTTATAGTTTAGTGGATTGATAATGAATTTGTTTCAATCTTTCTTACGATTTTATTTAACAATTTAACAAACAATTACTGGTTTAAAGAAGGCTTCATCAAAGACAGACATCATTTGAGCCACATTTGCATATTGTCGTCTGCAAATGCTTTCAATTTGGTCTTGTCCAAAATTGTTTCGTTTGGTAAAGGGTTAAGACTTTTGTATTTATGTATTGACCCATTTCCAGATGACAAAATTTTAGGTTAATCTGTTTTGAAAATAATGTGGGGAAAATATTGATAGCCAACATTTTCTCCTTTTCCCAAAATGTTTTCTTTTAATTCAAGACTTATATTTGAGCCATGCTCTGTGAAAAGGGGGCTTAATTCATCTGCGAAAAGTATCAACCCAGGTCAGCCTGTGCAGTCCGCGCAGGCTGACCTGGCCGAAACTTTTCGCTATTGGTCAATTTTAAGCATATCCAAAGACCATTCGACCTCATGATAAAGTTGGTTGTTTTGAAAAAAGGTTGCTATTATGGATCCATGATTATGTGAAGGCTTGATAGGTATAATGCATCACGGAGATGCATTAAGCCTCGTTTTGTCAGAGCATGGCTCTTTTGTGTATTGGCCCTCTTCCAGATGACATAACATTTTAGATTTATCTGTATCGAAGGCATTTGCTGTTGACAAATTAAATATGTTCTAAATTTTGGCAATTGTTCATGAAAGGGTAGAAAACATTGTGGGAAAAAGGGGAAGGTGTTGGTAACCAGCATTTTCTCCTTTCCCCATAATGTTTTTAAATGTTCTCTTTTTAATTTCGGGTAGTTGAATTTGATCCTTTGGTAATATGTTTCTATTGTATATATCAGCATTTCATTTTGAGTAATAAAACATTTTCTTCTTATGCTTTGGTGTTCTTCTTGATTAAACTTGTTCTCTCCTCAGAGAAAACAAGTTATATAAACTTATAAGAAAAACTCAAATATTCATCTTTTGTTAAACACCTCTGTAATATGATTAATAAATTCAAACACACAGAGTAGTAAAAGGTAATTCCCTGGGACCCCCCCATCGCCTACCCAAGTGTCTTTCTTGCACGTTCTCTATCCAGCTGTTTGTCTCTATCCAGCAGCCGTTCTCTTTTTTCCCCCCACCTCTCTGGGCGTTTTTTTTTTTTTCCCGAGTATTGGGCGCGTCTCGATCCTCGGTTCTCTGTGTCCCGAGTCGACTCCCACTACCATTACGCCACTTTGGAGCCTTTAAGAATAGGGTTGTAGTTTCTATTTGAATACAATGTCTTGTAAAAACATTGAAAAAAAAAAAGTTCTACCGGAAGTCTCGCTATGAACGTCAGGTGAGTTAAGTTGTCCAATCAAAACTTTCTACCCAACTGACACGTACTTTAACAACAGACAGGCTTTTGAAAACATTGCGGAATAGGATTAATTTCTGGTAAACAAAATTTGTTCAATTCCTACAATGTTTTTTTTTTTTTACTTTCAAAGAAAATTCCCATTATTTAAGCCCCATTTTAATCTTTATCAGACGACAAAATTTTTGTCCGGTCCAAATTGAAAGCAGTTGCAGACGACAAATTAGATGTGAGTCAAAAGCTGAAATTTGTTTTTGGAAAGGTATGAGCATTTTCTCCTTTTCTCACAATAGTTTCAAAAAACCTTTTCTCAAAGGGTCGTTAAAACTTGACATTGTGTAGTAATGGGTTAATTTGTCGTCTGCACACACGGTTATTACTGACGATTCCTAATTTTTGTCGTCTGGGGAAGCGTTCGCTTCAACTAAAAAAAAATTACAAAACTCAGCACCTCCACAATCAAAGACATATGTAGCAAGTAACTTTGAAAATATCCTTGTAAAATACTGATGGTGATGATACCAAACATGAACGCATGTGAAAGATTGTGACAAAAGCTGTTCAGTCTGATACTAGGCGTCAATAATTTCTTAACCCTAAGACTGCCAAGCGCGACTCGGACACTTTTGCGGACAGTGTAGATCAAGATCAGACTGCGCAAAACGTGCAGTCTGATCTTTGATCTACACTGTCCGATACGGGTTTTTCTTTCCTGTGAAATCAACTTTGGAACCGCAATATTTGGTTTTTTACCATTGAGTGGAAATTTTCGTTTCATTTATACAGCAGTTTGACCCTTTACCAAACGACAAAATTTTGGTCTAGATCAAATTGATAGTATAAGCAGACGACAAAATAAATGTAGCTCAAGTGATGATTTCTGTCTTTGATAGGGTAGAAGACATTATGGGAAAAATGAGAAAATGTTGGTTACCAGCATTTTCTCCTTTTCCAACAATGTTTTCAAAAGGCTTTTTCAGAGTCGTTTAAACTCGGGATTATGTGGTGAAGAGTTACGGTTCAACCAGTCCTTATTATGGTCTACATAGATCTTTAAAAAATAACCTGCAAAAATAATCTGTAAGTCTGCACCGTTTTTACGTCGTTTTGACAAAGTAACTTAAAAAAAATAATACATAATCGTTATTAAATCTTTGTCGTAGGGGGAAATGATCAGACTGGAACCCAGGCTGTCGTTATGCCGCTTTCAACAGTAGAAGCACATCACAGCGACACTTCGCTTTTTCATAACTTAACATTTTTATTCGGCTAAAAACGGAACTTACATGTTTATATCTTATAATGTAAGCGACAATTACAAGTCAACATGCGTGGAAAACAGACTTACACCGATCTGAGAAGTATGAAAAAATAAAATAAAAAATACGATCAAAGAAATTACATGTAGCAGTATAGTGTACCAAGACCTAGAGTACCAACAAAAATCTATAGACTGCTTTTTTTTTTTTTTTTTTTGTAAAGACCTTAATCAGATTATCTGTCATAGGCAGTCTGATCTTGATCCATAACGACTGCTACGTATTCCCTAAACATCACTAGTACTTAGGTGGTATTCCACCTTGCCGAAGGATAGTACCACGAAAAATCAGTGTGGCCGGTGAGGATCGACCCCAGGACCTCTCGATTATGTATCGATCACCGTAGCACTTTACAAGACGACAAGATTGTAATAATCAAATTCTTGAACGATTCCCGCTTGCAGGGCTATTCTTGTTGGAGTGTCCCGGGGCAAGCACTGCAAAGCCCTAGTCTAGTGCTAGTATAAAGCAATAAATACATTGATAACCTGGTAACCAGGACTTTCTCCGTTGTCCGCAATATTTACCATTCTTTCCTAGACAAATCTCTAAAACTTAATCTGTCGTCTGCAAACGCTTTGAATTTGGACAAGTCTAAAATTTTGTCTATGGTAATAAAGTTATCGCCTGTTTTCCGTCTCTAAATGCAAGTTTTGGGAGAAACGATTTCTGTCACAATGGCAATCTCTTCACTTTGCGGGTGATTGACTGAATGGTGGTTTACGTCGCTCTAAAACTTTTCAGTCATATAACGGCGACAGTCGACATATTAATGTACCTCCTGGGTTTAACCAGTACTAACCTCGGGGCCTCCAGGTTTCGAGCCTTGCGGGGTGGTGTCTTTGTCGGATTAGTGGTTCATGACGCAATAAGCATTATTTCATAAAGTCATATCAGGGCGATAGATAACTTGTTCCTGTGTTTCATGTCTTCCTTCCTCTCACAGGTACTAGGGCTGGGTTTTGAAGTGTTTTACCCAAGGACACTCCTGTGAAACCCCTATCCATCGCTTAGAGATCGAACCTATGACTGGCGGATTATAAATCCTACACCTTAAGTTTTTTTACAATGATGACACCCGTTCACCACGCTAGAAATCGAACTCATATGTTTTACGTCACTGACTAAACCACTGGCTTAGGCATCGAACCCACAACCCCTAATTTTCAAGCCCTGGTACTAACTGAGCTACCGGGCTCGGCCAATGAACCCACAACTTTCAATTTTTCAAGCCCCGTACATTACCGACTGAGCCCATCACGACGAACACCATTTAACCTCAATGGGGGATGGGGTAGTGTTAAAATTTGTGACGAAGACGATGATATGATGATAATTACACAAACAATGACTCTTAAAAAAGAAAAAGGAGGAAAACCAAGCAATAAATTCACCCACCTCTATGTTAATTAATTCCAGATATTATCTTATAATTAAATAATCCCTCAAATTAAAAAAAAAAAAACCGCACACAAATTCTCTCATAAACAAACATTTTATACAAGTGACTAACACACCAAACAGTCAATACAAAACATGTTCGAATTAAGCACGTGAAAAGTCTGCAAATTTGGTAGTTATGGTGGGGGGGGGGGGGGGGACTGGGGATATATATGCTCTTTGAAAAGGGGACGGAGTTTCATGCATCTGCAAAAAGTATCGACCCATTTCAGCCTGTGCAGTCCGCGCTGTCAGACAAATTGAATTTCATGGACCCATAATTATGTGACAACTTGCTTGGAAGAATGAATTACTAAAATACATTAAACTGCCTTTTCACAAAGCACGACTCACATATAACTGTACAGGTTTTCCTGTCGTGTATTCGACAGACAGTGTTTACCAAGATTAGCCCGTACAGTTTGATTTTGACCTACACCATTCCTCTCTTGTGATGTTTGAAAATGTAATTGAGTCACGCCCTCCGAAAAGGTGGCGTAATGCAGTTGCAAATTGTATCGACCCATGTCAGCCTGCACAGGCTGACATTGATCGAAACTTTTTGCTATTTTTGAATTTTCTGCATGGCAAATGACCGTACTACTTTTGTCTCCCAGTTGGTTGCCGGACGAATTGAATTTTATAGATCCACAATTATATGATGGCTTGCCTGGTAGAGTGCATCTCGGAGAGGCATCAAGGCCCCATTCGCCAGAGCTAAATTATTGACGAAAACTCATTTTTGTTTTTTTTTTAAAGTCGACAGGAAGAGGTTTTTCTTCTAGTTCTCAATGAGGCATGTCATCTGTTGCAGATTTTTTTTTCATGATTTGAAATTGTATCAGATACTATGAAACGCCCGGTTATTGAGTGATTGATTGATGGATGGATGGATGGATGGATGGATCGATCGACCGACCGACCGACCCACCGACCATTTGATTGATTGATTGATTGACTGATTGGTGTTTTTTACCGCTTAGAACACTGTTTCAGTCCTATCACGGCGACAGCTATCAGTAAAATCCATTTTTGTCTCACAACGGACTGAATCCTGAGACAGAACGGTCCTTGGAAATTCACCCATGGCAAAAAAGTATTGACCCATGTCAGCCTGCGCGGTATAGAGGTGATGTTTTATTATATACAATATTGAGGTGATGTGCCAATGTGCCATTTTTAATGATGGTGTTCGATGATCGATCAGTGAAAATTTAGGTGTTCCGTGATATATTGTTTGATTGATTGTATATTGTTTAACGTCATTTTCACCATAATTTCAGTTATATCGCGGCGGCCATTGCACCTATCTATGCTTTCGTGGAGTTTCTTTTACCAGGGCCAGAGTTCACCAACCATTCTTAAGAAAGTTCTAAGTCTTATTCTTCAGAATTTTCTGAAGTTGAAAGTAACGCAGTTTTTTATTGGCTAAACCATTTGGTTTAGCCAATCAGAAGTTGTGTTACTTTCAAATTCAGAAAATGTTGAAGAGTAAGACTAATAGTATTCTTAAGAATGGTTGATGAATAAGGAACCAGTACTCCGCACAATATTCTTTCCAAGCCACTGGCTGCGTTCCCACTAAACTATCGTTGAAACAATGGTCAGTGGTGAGAGAGGAATGAATCCTGTTAATGATTTATCATCAATCCTCGGAAAGAAATTGGCCGAGCCGGGGATAGAACCAGCGACCTCCTGTTCTCAAGTCCTGTACGCTACCGACTGAGCTACGGGGGTTCGGCGTTCCTTGATAGAACAAAGGAACTTCAGACATCTCTGATTGGTCAAAATATCTCAAAATATACACTCTATGAGTTCTGTTCAATCCGATCTTGATCTATTTGATTTTAACTATTAAATTGATGAATGAATTAAATGAGCAATGCTCCGTGAAATAGGGGGCTTAATGCATCCACAAAAAGGATCGACCCATGTCAGCCTGCGCAGTCCGCGCAGGCTGACCTGGGTCAAAACTTTTTGCTATCGGTCAATTTTCTGTATGTCCAATGACCATTCTACCTCATTTTTCAGTTGGTTGTTAGACAAACTGGATTTCAAGGATTCATAATCATGTGATGACTTGCTTGATATAAAGCATCTCGGAGTTGCATCAAAACCCCTTTTGCCAGAACACTGCTTAAATAAAATTGTTCAGTCAATACTAAACTACAAATTGTCACAATATCAAAGTTTTTTATCGCCAGAGAAAATAACACCATATCGGATAGTGTGGATCCAAGATCAGACTGCACGTTCTGTGCAGTCTGATCTTGATCTACTCTGTCCGTAAAAAGCTCATTGAATTCGCACTTAGCAGCCTAAGGTTCAACTCCAAGCAAAACGACAATATTTTACTATGAAAAAAAAACACACTCTATCGTTCGATATTTCGGCTATTGCCCTTTTCAAGAGTTCGAAACACTTTTTCCTCTAGAATATTTTTAACAAGATATATCTCTGAAAAAGATAGACGGCGTAAATTTGTCCGCAAATAGGCAGGGGTCCTAAAAAGAAACATGTTTGCATTTTTTCCAATCACACATTTCTATTTATTCATTTTTTATCAGTACCAAAAAGTAGGTCAAAGCCCAGCACATTCAGCCACTCCGAAAAATGTTGTAAAAAAAAACTGTTTCGAACTCTCGAAAAAGGCAATAGTCGAAATATCGAAGAATAGAGTCTTGCTTTTCATAGCATTTTAATTATTCCCTGAGGAATTTGCAATGTTTTATGACAATATTTTAGATTTGTCCAAATCGAAAGCATTTGCAGACGACAAATTACATCCAACTAAAAGCATGATATTTGATTTTACATGATAAAAAACACCGTGGAGGAAAAAGAGAAAATATAATCTTTCTTAATTCATTGATGAATAATTTTTTTGAGATTATTAAATTCTGAATTGCCTCCCTTTAATGGAGGATTTAAATATCTTAATATCTTAATCCCTAAGCTGCTAAGCGCGCCTCGGGGCGCTTTTGCGGACAGTGTAGATTAAGATCAGACTGCACAAAACGTGCAGTCTGATCTTAGATCTACATTGTCCGATACGGTATTTTTTCCCAGTCAAATCAACTTTGAAATTGCAATACATATATTTGGCGTAAACAATTCAGAGAAACTGTCTGTTTAATGTGTTTTTGCAGCTTAAAGGGTTCAGTAACTTAACTCTTTACCATACAATTCTGACTTTTAACGAACCTGTAAAAGGAGTGTTTTGAAAACATCGTGGGGGAAAAGGAGAAAATGCTGGTAACCAGCATTTTCTCCTTTTCCCACAATGTTTTCTACCCTTTCCAAAACAAAGTTTGATTTTTCAGCCACATTTATTTTGTCGTAAGCAATTGCTTTCAATTCGGACTAGTCTGAAATTTTGTCGTTTGGTAAAGACTAAAGATCAGAATATACGAAACACATAAGAAAACAACGTCTAAATCTTAAATATTTGATTCTGATGATACAAAAACCTAATGCACTAATTCTTCAATGTAGCTCACAGTTTTTCAACATTTACCACACAATCCCGAGGCTTAACGTCCTGAATGGAAGACGCTTCTGAACACATTGTGGGAAAATGAGAAAGTGCTGGTTTCCAACATTGTCTCCTTTTCCCATAGTGTTTTCTTCCACTCCAAATACGATTTCCAACCTTTGACCCGCTTTCATTCTGTCTCGTCTGTAAATGCTTTCAATTGGAAAAAAGTCCAAATTTTCGGCGTCAACTCAAGGTATAAACAATCATTCTTAAGAATGTTCTTAATCTTATTCTCTAGAATTTTCTACTTTTAAAAGTAACACAACTCTTCATTGGCTGAACTATTTAGCTTAGCCAATCAGGGTCCGAATTATTACAGCTACATTTTCAGTCATATACTCATGAAACTTGGTCAGAATATTTGTCTTGATAATATCCCGGACGAGTTCGAAATTGGGTCGTGTCGTGTCAACAAGTAGGTCACTGGGCCAAATCTTAGAAATAACATTGTGTGCACTCTAGAGGCCACATTTGTAGCTGAAACTTATGAAACTTGGTCAGAATATTTGTCTTGATAATATTTGGGACAATTTCGAAATCGGGTCATATCGGATCAAAAAGTAGGTCACTGGGCCAAATCTTAGAGAGAGAGAGGAAAAAAAAAAAAATTGTGTGCACTCTAGAAGCTACATTTTCGGCCTGAAAGTTATGAAACTTGGTCAGAATGTTTGTCTTGATAATATCTTGGACAAATTTGAAATCGGGTCATGTCGGGTCAAAAAGTAGGTCACTGGGCTAAATCTTAGAAAAACCTTGTAGTACACGTTCAGAACAGCTGAGTCAGCATTTTCCCCTCTTTATTCTATATAAATGATGCAATCATCTCGGTGGAGGGAATTTTCAGAACTATTGGGGTATGACGGCTGTTGTGCATGGGGCTTCCAAAAATAGATCTGGTAGCAGACGACGTACATGGATCGATTAGACAGGTATTGAACAGACATCCCTCTGTTGTAAGCCATCACGCAGAGTGGGGACTGGAATCGGTTCGTTTAAATTACGTAGCAGATGATGTGGTCTAGGACATCAGTTGTTTTTGCAATATTTCGTACAGTAACGCTTTTGAGTACGACTGTGATCAGACTGTTCGGAGACATGGCAGTTTAACTGTGTGGGTATACAGATGAAGTTTGGGATCAAACTCGGTGCATATGAGGTCATTGTGCTTCCTTTTCGGCAACTAGTATATAGCAAAAAGTCTCTAATTACTATGACCCGTCTCTAGATAGATAATTTGGAAATAGTCCCTTTCAGGCATGTGTTATATCTTGATTTACGACCTCTGTGGAAATATAGTTCCGAAAGACAACAAGATCGATACCAGTTAACCTTTGTCCTTCCGAATTTGTTCTGTTGACGATATGGGAAATAAATTTTGTAAAGTTTATTATTATTTTATTGGGTTTATATGACTGAAATCAATCATAAAAAGAAGAGGGCCATGATGGCCCTGGATCGCTCACCTGAGTCAATAGGCTAAATTTCACTCCAGGGTCATAATGACCCAATTTAAAACTCATCTGAGATATTATCAAGACAAACATTCTGACCAATTGTCAGGTTAATTGAGCTGAAAATGTGGCCTCCGGAGTGTCCAAAATATCTTTCTTCAATTTGACCTAATGACCTAGTTTATGACCCTATGTGACCATATTTCAAACTCATCCGAGACATCAAAACAAACTTGTTGACCAAGGTTCAGGTGAATTGGGCAAGAATTGCCGCCTCTAGAGTGCCCACAAGGTATTTCTGTAATTTGACCTAGATTATGACCCAATGTGACCCAATTTCAAATCCATTCAAGATATCATCAAGTCAAACATGCTGACAAATTTTCAGGTCAGTTGAGCAAAACCTGTGGCCTCTACAGTGCCCACAATATATTTCTTTAATTTGTCCCAGTGACCTAGTTTATGAACCTATGAGACCCAATTTCTAACTGATCCGAGATATCATCAAGTCAAATATGATAACCAATTTTCAGGTCAATTTAGCTAGAATTGTGGCATCTAGAGTGCCCACAAGTTATTTCTTCAATGTGACCCAGTGACATTGTTTATGACCCTATCTGACCCAATTTTGAACTCATCCGAGATATCATCAAGACAAAAAATGTGGCCTCTAGAGTGTCCACAAAGTATTTCTTTAATTTGACCTAGTGACCTACTTTATGACCCCAGATAACCCAATTTCAATCTCATCCGAGATTTAATAAAGGCAAACATTCTGATAAATTTTCAAGTCAATAGAGCAAAAAATGTGGCCTCTAGAGTGACTACAAGGTATTTCTTTAATTTGACCTAGTGACCTAGTTTATGACCCTAGGTGACCCAAATTCGATCTCATCCAAGATTTCATAAAGACAAACATTCTGACCAATCTGCAGGTCAATTGAGTAAGAAATGTGGCCTCTAGAGTGTCCACAAGGTATTTCTTTAATTTGACCTAGTGACCTAGTTTATGACCAAATTTCAAACTTATCCAAGATTCAATTAAGACAAAGGTTTTGACCAATATTCACTCCAATTGAGCGAAAAATGTGGCCTCTAGAGTGTCCACAAGGTATTTCTTTAATTTGATCTACTTTATGACTCCGGGTGACCCAATTTTAAAGTGATCTGAGATTTAATTAAGAAAAACATTCTGACCAATTTTCAAGTCAATTGAGCTAAAAAAAAGTGGCCTCTAGAGTGCCCACAAGGTATTTCTTTCATTTGAACTAGTGACCTAGTTTTTGATCCCACATGACTCAATTTCAAAGTCATCTGAGTTTTTATCAAAACAAACATTTTGACCAAGCTTCATGCGTATCAGACTGAAAATGTGGCCTCTAGAGCTCACACAAGGTTTTTCTAAGATTTGACCTAGTGACCTAGCTTTTGACCCCACATGACCCAATTTCGAACTTGTCCGAGATTTCATGAAGACAAACATTCTAACCAAGTTTCACAAGTATCTGACTGAAAATGTGGCCTCTAGAGCACACACAATGTTTTCTAAGATTTGACCTAGTGACCTAGTTCTTGACCCCACATGACCCAATTTCGAACTCGTCTGAGATTTTATCAAGACAAACATTCTGATCAAGTTTCACAAGTATCTGACTGAAAATTATCATTATAATTATTATTATCAGCAGGCACATACTATTATTATTATTATCTGCAGGAACATACTTTGCAATTAAAACTGAAATATTTTATCACAAAAAAATGAGAAATGAAATAAATCAAGACAGTTCAAAGGAGAAGAAAGGGGAACGATCGCTTGCTTGCACGAAAAGCGGATAAGTATGAATTAAGGTCAAGTGTTTTGTTTACAATGTATTCTACAGCTTTAAAGTCACGTGTCACATTTCTAGATACTGGACAGTTTTACAAGGAACCGGAATCTCGGAATTGAACGATATATTTAACCCTTAAATCTGTCAAAACTTTCTCTTACTCTGGAGAGACTGAATAACAAGAAAATACTGCTCGTTTCGTGCAGATCTTCGATTTCCACTGTCCATCTATTTTAAAGATACATCTTTCCTCGTTTTCAGCAAGTTTTTAGACCATTCCATCTTAATTTTATGAAACTGTAATTATTTTTGTATCTTCATGCAAAATGTTGCCCATGAGGGCTGAGCATAGGACGAGAATAATGGTGTTGAAGAAACCAGAACGAACACGAAATGATTGATTTATTGATTGTATGGTTTTTATGTCGTGGCGGCAGTGCAACTATCCATGCTCTCCTAGAATTTTCTTTACTAGTAGTACGCATGATATTCTTTTCGAGCCACTGGCTACTTTCCCACATAACCATCGTCGAAACAATGCTCAGCGGTGAGAGAGGAATGAATCCTGTCGCAACTATCATCAGTCCTCAGAGAGAAATTGGCCGAGCCGGGGATCGAACCAGCAATCCTCTGTTCTCAAGTCCAATACGCTGCCGCCTGAGCTACCGGGGCTCGGCGGACACGAAATGAGGCGAACTGCAAAAGGAAGAACGGGACCAAGGCCGAACAACAGAAAATGACACCAAATCAAGCTTATCATATTGCGTAGTTCATACGTCATTGAAACAACATGTATCCGTTGTCTGTACATGTCATATTCTTCGAAGATACCCTGTCTGCTATGATGCGTCACTATCCTGTACAGGATAAATATCAATACGCTGTGTGTAAATTGCCGCTTAAATAGTAAGCGGGAAATGGATATAAATAATACCTCTGTAGAAAAATCAAGCGAAATTTCGCTAAGATCTTTTTAAAAATATTATAATTTCAAACGGGAAAAATAATTTTCATGAAATACCAGTCTTTACTGCAAATATCTGTTTACATTTTCTAAATATGGACATAGGGACACCCGGGATTTGCGTTACTGACTGACAATAAGAATAACATCCCTTCATTGCTGGGCTTATACCGGGGTTATTTCCCAAGCTTATGGAGGCTGTGTTTATAAATAACTGATGAATAGGTTATATACTAGTTAACGATGGCTGGCTGAATCGTAAAAGGTAAGTTTCAGTAGTAAACGTATATCTTGTTTTAAAATTCGCTGCATCAATTGCCGCCTTGAAAAGTAGTACGGTTCTGTACCCAGAATGTCCTTGGATATCAGATAGGCCTATGTATTTGAAAACTGCTACCTAGCGGAAGAAATCAACTTCGTTTGCATAAATAAATTTTCTGTTTAAATAGTGCACTAAATTTAACTTAGTGACCTGGGTTTCATAGAAATCGGCCGCTGACGTATCAAATTATGTAACTGATGACGTCGACCATTAAAATCCTTGACACACTATTGGCTCGGTGTACTTTCTGTGTTTAGGGATACAAATAAAGATAGTAAACCTTTTTGTTCAGGTTAATTCGTTTTTTTTTTTTTTTTTTTTTCAAGTTTTTCATGAAAAACTTAAAATAGCACATAAGGAGCTTGCAGGAATTCTAAAATTATACAAAACACGACAACTTAGAAAAACCGAAAATAGTCCCATTGCGTTCATCGAAAAATAACATGAAGTTTTTGTCGTCACATGACTCGATTTTGACCAATCAAAAACTATTTGAATAATGAGTACAATTATATGATATTAAACATCCTAAAAGCTAATTGGTAAAGGTTGTTTTTACCAACAAAACTGAATTTTATTAAGAAGCACTACGATTTAAAACGAAAGTAACTTCCCTGGAAAAACAACAACAAAAAACGTTAAATCAAAGACCTATGGGGTTCTTTGACTTTAGACCCGAAAATTTTCTAAATGTCCCTCAAATTTAAGATGTTTGCCTTCTTGAATTCATTTCTAGGAGGTCAAATGACCCCAAAATGCCAAAGTTCAGCGGAAACCCTGGATTGTCCATGGACAAGTTATTCTATATCCAAAGCATCATACTGATAAATATAGGAAACATTTGCATTAATGAGCAGTTGCCACATGCTGACTGAAATAATATTTAAAGTGTAACACACCTCAAAATAATCTATCCGTCTAGTTTTTATTTGAATGATTGATTTGAACAGTTTTCCTGCTACAACTATTGTTATATCACTGCAAAAACATCTCTATTTGTTCTTTTTATTCAGATCAGTATAACAAATAAATTCTTTTTCTAAGCCATTGACTGCATTCTCATGACTCAAAATGAGGTTAAAAGCGGCGTAAAACACCATTCAAACAATCTATCTATTGGATTTTAGTTTTATGCGGTTTAATATTGTTTTTAACATCATTTCAGTTACATTTCGACAACCATTGCACCTATCTATGCTTCCCTTGAGTGTTTTTTAAAGCAGTACTTTTTGCACGACATTCTTACCAAGCCACCGGTTGTTTTCCCACATAAGCATTGTGGAAGAAGAATGAATCTTGCTGCAATGACTATCATCAGTCCTCTGAAAGAAACTGGCATAACTAGGAATTCCAACCTGTAATCCCACATCTGCTGTATTACCGACTGAGCTAATGAACTTGTTTTGGAAGTATGGAAACACATAGATCCCCCCAGTGTTAGTCAAGATATGCCCCAAAGTGCTGAATTTGGAGAAAATCGGTTCAACAAAACATATTTTTGGCATTATACATGTAGTCCACGATTTCTAACAGATTGCTATGCACATATTTGTTCATAATTATATGCAATCGTGCATTTGCCTCTAGTCTATCAGTGCTTTGATTTGAACAAAGCTGGTAATCTGATCTTGGTGTTATCAGTAAGTCTTTTGTTTAACTCTGTCGACGGTTGTAAGTACAAATTTCTTAAACAAAGACAGAATTTAGACTGCATGAGCAAACAGGGTAGATTAAGATCAGACTGCACGTCGACGGTTAAAAAAATAACCTGAAGCTCGGAAGTATTTTTGCCTTGTTGACAAAACAACTCTGGACCGGACTGCACGTTGTGTTCAGTCTGATCTTGATCTGTGCAATCTACTAAAGTAACGTTTAGCATATACAGCGCTATAGAAGTTATATACTGAAAGCAAGGATGGCTGTCACAAAGAAATTGCATCAGAAAATATAAGTGCGCATCAAATATTTATAATGCACTTTACTGAAAGGTCAGGGTTTCGCTTGTCTCTCTCCTTGTTAGCTCCACTGGCCGAAGGCCAGCGGGCTTATGTCATGGCCCGGTGTCCGTCGTGCGTCCGTCCGTGCGTGCGTCCGTCCGTGCGTTAACTTTTATTTCAAACATCTTCTTTTCTGAAACTACCCATCCAATTTTCATGAAACTTCACAGAAATGATCCTGCCATGGTCCTCTTCAGAATTTCTTGAAAGAATTTGATTCCTTCAAAAACTCTGGTTGCCATGGCAACAAAACTGAAAAATATTGGAAATCTTTAAAAATCTTCTTGTCTGAAACCATAAGGCATAGGGCTACCAAATTTGGCATGTAGCTTTATGTAGTAGACCTCTATCATGTTTCTTGAAATTATAGCCCTGGGATCAAAATTGGCTCTGCCCCAGGGGTCACAAGTTTTACATAGGCTTATATAGAGAAAACTTTAAAAATCTTCCCGTACCTAGTCATAAGGCCTAGAGCTACCAAATTTTGCATTTAGCTTGGGGGGGGGGGGGGCACAAGATTTACATGGGCTTACATAGGGAAAACTTTTTAAATCTTGGCGTACATAGCCATAAGGCTTAGGCTACCACTACCAAATTTTGCATAATTATAGCATTATCTAGTGGACAATTACAAAGAGGGCCCAAGTTACAGCCCTAGGATCAAGTTTGGCCCTGCACCAGGGGTCACAAGTTTTACATGGGTTTATGGAGTGAAAAGTTCAGAAACCGTCTTGTTTCTAGCCATAAGGCCAAGAACTCCCAAATTTGGCATGTTATTCTTCTAATACACATATTCCCCATTTAGTCCGACTGTAGCCCTGGGGTCAAAGTTTTATAAGAGCTTATATAGTGAAGACTTCTCTTCATGGTTTATATTTATAAGCCAGTGGAGCGATACAGGGCCATCATGGCCCTCCTGTTTTTACATGGTTATCGCCTATTGATATTGTTTGTATTATTTAACCATTTACCACACAATCCCGACTTTTAACGACCCTGAGGAAGGAGCCTTTGTAAAACATTGTGGGAAAAGGAGAAAATGCTGTTACCAGCATTTTCTGCTTTTTCCACAATGTTTTCTACTCTTCCCAAGACAAATTTCAAATTTTCACTCACATTAAATTTTATTCTGTCGTCTGCAAATGCTTTCAATTTGTACAAGTCTCATATTTTGCCGTTTGGTGAAGAGTTAATAAATACAAAATGAATTAAATGGCTATAGAGACTAACATATTAGGTTGACAGGAAAATGTGGTAGAAAGAGACATTGTTCCAATTATCCACTTGTTTCAATGTTTTCCGATACAGCCGAATAATTCGGTATCCCAGGTTATGAAGCGGAAACCCCCTTATTTTCCTCGCGTATGTTTGCCGCATGATCAGTGCTTAAATAGAGAAACTAGGTTACGTGATTTTGTACCGCGGTTACCGAAACTAAAACAACATGCCTCGTTCCGTCCAGATTTACATGGAGGTGGTTCTCTATCATCTCCTAAAGCATGTGTCCTTATCAAACATTGGGTTGCTATGCGCGACTCAGTGCGCCGTTGCAGACAGTGTAGATCTAGATCAGACTGCACAGAACGTATAGTCTGATATTTAAGTACACTGTACGAGACGGTGAGATTTTCTCTGTGAAAATAAGAAATTGTAACCAAAGTATTAATCGGTTAAGGGTTCTTAAATTGTCTGAGTTACAAGCTACAACAAAAACATTTAGATATGCAAAACTTTTCTTCATTATAAACCGTGGACGAACCTGAAATAAATTTTCAGAATTGAAAAAAAAAAAAAAAAAACAGTGTGGTAGATGTTCAAGTTGCACAACTTTTACCGTTTATAGACACATCCTGAATCATCTACAGTAAGCTGTCAACTTGAAAATATCGTTACAGATGGTAAATTTGGACTACTTCTACCTCTCATAGACACATCCACAATTAACTTCTACACTTACACAATCGTTACGGATGGTGTGTTTTGACTGCCCTTGCCTTTTACAGACACATTCTGAATTTTCTTATGTACTTAATTAAAACATCGCTGCAGAAGGTGAATTTGGACTTCCTTCGCCTCACGTCGACATATCTTGCGTTACTTTAAGTAGGCCTAAAAATATTGAGACCGGTGGTAAGCGTGCTCTGCGCATACCTTTTGTTGATAAATCCTGGATTATATTCTGTAATCATTAAAAATACTGTGGCAAATAGTAAATGTGCACTATCTTCACCTCATGTCGACATCCTTAAGTATCTGTAACATTCAGCTTAAACATCGTGGCAGATGGTAAACTAAAATTCTCTTTCACCTCTTGTAGACTCGTAAGAAAATTATCTTTTTCTTTTCAAGTGACATCTTGAGTTAAAACCAATTGAATTATGGCAAATGGCAAGTTAGTAGCATCTTTACAGCATTAGTGATTAATGTAAGTAAAACGTCAACATTATTTCAGTTATATTGCGGCGGCCAGTGCACCTATGTATGCTCTACTAGAGTTTCTTTCACCTGTACTTCGTGCAATATTCTTTCCGAGCCACTGGCTGCTTTCCCATATAACCGTCCCCGAAACAATAATCGGAGGTGAGAGAGGAATAAAACCCTTCGCAATGACTACCGTCAATCCTCCTTACCACATGTAGAAAGGTTCTAAAATACCTGTTTTGTTCAGTTCATACATCGTGACGGGTGAAAAACTTGTACTTTCTTTTACCTCAATGATGTAAACTTACACCAAAATACTTGCAGAAGTAACAGAAGAATCACACTGATATCAACTTATGTAAGTAAATCCTAAGTTATTTGTAGCGGTCAGTTAAAAAAAGTCAATTTTAGATTTTCTTTTTGCTGCGCATTAATTTTGTGTTAAACACTAATTAACCGCGGCATCCCTTGACTACACCATCCTGAGTTTTAACAACTCTGAGGGAAAACGCCTTTAGAAAACATTGTGGGAAAAGGAGAAAATGCTGGTAACCAGCATTAGTGTTTTCTTTTTTTCCCACAACGTTTTCTACATATTTAGGGACAAAAAGCATATAAGTCGTGGTTTGTAATTTTTTTCAATAGTGACCAGTGTAAAATTTTGACGCGTGGTAAAGGGTTAATCAAATTGGCGTTCAAATAACGAAACAGTCGCTTTACAATCGGAATCTCCGTTGAATAAGATCAAATATGAAGTCTTTGTAGGCCTACTTATCTTATTATGATCCTATGACCTCTCTATGTTTTACCAGACTGGGCTTTTTCGAAATTCTAAAGGAAAAATTAACGGTACCTGATCTGGAAACGTATCCTGTTTAGGAAACACTTTTAATACTTTTACACTCTATCTTAAAATTTTTGAATGTGCACCCTCTTCTTTGAAATGAATGATGGAAATTTACCAACTCCCTATTAAAAATGAGTATCGATCATTAAAACATACTTCACCATCTGTGCAGTCTGATCATAATCCTACTCCGTCCACGGAAGCAAAGCACTCTCACCGTTAATGTAATAACTCAATATAGCAGTTGAGCAGCCTGAACTCGAACTCTTCGCTAGAAAACACAACTTTAGACTTGTATATATTGAAAAATATTTGCAGACGAAAAATTTATTGTGGCTTAATGGTTTGTTTGTTTGTATGTTTGTTTTTAAATGGAAAAAGAACGTTGTAAGGAATAAAACAAGTCATGATTACTATCATTTTCTCCTTTACCCACACTGTTTTCGAGAGAATTCTTATTCATGCTCGTTATTTAAAATACAGAACGTTAGTCTAGGGGTTAAATTTGACACCAACTGTTTTATAAAAAAGAAAACTGAAGTGCTGTGTGACAAAAATGTGACCATATTGCTGGTAAGGATTCTATATGTATGCTATCTGAAACTCTCGACACTTTCAAATCAGAAACGTCCAATAATTGTATAGACAACTGCTTCTTTTAAAGTATTTTCCTATTATTTAACTTTATAGAAAACGGCATGTTACACTTATTAAATTTCAAAGTATGTGCCGATGATGTATTGAACGTGGCTGGTTTAATGGTATTTGTCTTTGGTGTAGAAAACCTTGCCGGAAAAATGCTGGTGACCAGAACATTCTTCTGTTGCCACAATGTTTTCAATATCCTGCTTCCTAAAGGAATTGTTGGTAAGAACAGAAAAGATTTATGCCTATTACCCCCCATGAAATATTTCTGCCCAACATCCCTTAAATACAAGCCTTTTGTCGGTCTTAAAATTCGTGCACAGTAATGGGTTAATATTTCGTTCAAGGAGGTTTTGTCTGAACCACATCCTGTATCGAGTTACCGAACGACTGATGAAATGCACGTCTTCAACTTGTACCCTTTCATCAACGCAGACTACACTATATATCATTCATAGATCAAGATCAGATGGCAAAGTTCGTGCGGTGGACGTACAATATGGTTTAAATTCAGCAGTGCTCGAAAAATATGAATTAATTGATTTCTATTTCCTTGTATATATGTCTTTATTTCTGGCGGGTCGAAAACTATTTGAGTTTATTTTTCATACATTTGGCGAAAGCGTTTGTCGAAACCGAAACAACCTTGTGTTGTTGATAACGCTATGGAAAATTTAAAAAAAAAAATGAACTGACATTTTCTAATTATAGTTTTTTCGTATTACGCCTGTTTACATAATATGAATCTTATGCAATATAATCTTTTAACGATCAGAAAGTATTCATTCTGTTCTAAATATAAATGCAAGTAAACTAGGAAACATTAACTGATGGCTATAAATGTGAATTTCGTTTTGTGTAAATGATTTTTAAACGACCTTCAACAATTTCAGTCTAAGCACAGCACCAGCTTGTTTCATGTAGTTTTGGGTTTGCACCAGCACTAGGCTTGAGCTCGGCGGTGCTTTCTATTATTTTTATATAAGCTTGCTATGCTATATATCTCAAACACAAATTCAAGCCTGGAAAAAGAAGCAGTATTTTACTGTTAATATGTCTAGTTTAACTCTTTCTCTGCAAAAAGCGACTTAAATAGGATTTTTGGAAAATGTGCAGTCTGATCTTGGATCTGCTGACACCGCTAAATTATGCTTAACTGTTCTAAAATGTGAATCTGTAAAGCTGGAGATAAAATACATGTTCCTCTAGTCCTCGGGCAAATATTCAAAGACCACACTTGATATTGTTTGCATTATCTGGGTCTACAGTATTTACAGTATTTGCCAGTGACAGACAAAAAGCAGTATTAGATGAAGAACCACTTTTTAAAGAGGGAAAGCATATCGGCTGCGCATGCGTGTTATCTATCGGCCAAACAGGGTGAAAAGAATAAATTACTGAGATTTTGTCAGCAATGTGGCAAAAAACATGAACATTATTCACAAACACGATTATAATCCGAGAAAACGAGCAAGACGTTTTCAAGAATTCGATCTTTTAATTTTCAATAAGCTCCTTTTACAAAAACAAGTCAATAGTTTCTGTTCAGACTTAGGCTCTGTTTTTACACTGATCTATTATTCTGCTAAGAATCAAACAAGATAAAAGTAGTGATGCCTAGTGATGCAAAAAGAAAGGTCTATGTAGAATTACAGCTTCAAAGTGGCGGTTTAGAAGTTTTATTGAGAGTAATTCAACATAAGTCTAAAGAGAAGTGAAGGAAACGATCGTCTGTTTGCACAAAAAGCGAATAAGTATGACTTAAGGTCAAGTGTTTTGTTTACCATGTGACATACTACTTTAAGTCACGTTTCCAGTTTCTAGGTACTGGACAGCTTTACTGGGAAAAGGAATCCCGTAGGATGGTCGGAATTAAACGATATATTTAACCCTTAAATATATCACAATTTGCTCTGTAGATCAAGAAAATACTGCACGTTTTGTGCATATCTTTGATTTCTCACTGACCACTTTGCTTAATCATTCTGAACAACAGCAACCTTAAAATTGCCTTTATTTTGATCTTCTTTATCTACAGACTGAAAATGTTGACTTGGCTTTTAAAGAAAGCTAAGTACTGAGATTTTATTATCTCACCAAACTTGAAAAATGAATTATTGAAATTATAGTTAGCCGATAGCTGGCAAAAAAATAATGGTATTTCCTTGACGGGGTACGTAGCCTCTTAAGTTTTTTCCAGAGTTTGTGCCAGAGTTTCGCGATGACTTGCAGGAATGTCGCATGCTTAATCACACGCATCGATTACTAGGACGCATTTTAAAATCAGTGTGATGACGTCATATCTAATGTCATAAAAATAGACGAAGTTACTGACTGCAAAATAGACGAAGTTACGGATTGCAAAATGGCCATGCCGCTAGTTAAACGCCCGAAAATGCACCGTTTTATTGAATCGCCAAGTATATACGACTGCAAGAAAAATTGTATCTAGTATAGTTGTATTTAGTGATAATTTAGATGGAATTTTGATGTGCATGAAAACTAAATAGCCTCCTATAAATCACTTTTCAACTTTAATTCCCATGGATCTTTGAGCTTCGTCACACCTATCAGTGTGTTTCTGTATCTAAGATCGACATTGGAAAAGTAATCTTATCTTAATTCGTATCCTGCATATCACGACTTCCAGTGATCTGTGTGAAGAGAAAAGATCTAGGTTAGTCTGAATGTCCGTGCAGCCCGATCCCAGTCTATTTCTCTGAAACCGGAATAGGTTTGTTTTGCACTGCACTCAATTACCTTCAAGAACTGTATTCTACACGGCGGAAAACTCTCTTTCCAGGATTGTGGCTTCTTTCCAACAACAAAAACAACAACAAAAAGAAAAATAAATCGAGACAATATTGAGTAAAGTGGTAAGATTTACAAATAATAGATCTACATGCGTAAAATATGTTAAATACTGCTTAGTATATTTTGCTATGGTTAATACAGGTCGCGGAAAATAACAAGATACAAAACGTTTAAAACATGAAATCAAAGTACTGAAAGTACTGACTGACTAGCGAATTTGATTGATTGATTGTTCGTATGGTGTTTAACCCTGTTTTCAACATTATTTCAGTTATGTAGCAGTGGCCAGTGCACATATCCATGCTTTCCATGAGTTTCTTTTACCAGTACATCGCACAATATTCTCTCCAAGCCCCTGGCTACATTCCCACATAACCATCGTCGAAACGTGAGAGAGAAATGAATCCTGTCGCAATGACTAGATCATCAATCGTCGGAAAGAAATTTGCCGAGTCTGGGATCAAACCAACGACCTCCTGTTCTCAAGTCCTGTATGCTATCGCCTGACCTGCTGGGGCTATGCGTGCTAATGGTTAACAATAATCCAGTTTAAGTTTAACCCTTAAAATGCTGAAAAATGTTAAATTAAACTTTCAAACTGATGGTAAACGCCTGAATATTGCTATTTCAAAGTCACATTTTGGAAAAAAAAATCCTCTTATCGGACAGTGTAGACCCAAGATCAGACTGCACGCTCCGTGCAGTCTGAACTTAATCCACACTGTCCTCAAAAGGTCATTCCGTCGCGGTAGTGCTGGTAAAAGAAACTCCATGAAAGCCTGGATAGGTGCTCTAGCCGCCGCAATATCACTGAAATAATGTTGAAAACGGCGTTAAACACCATGCAGTCAATTAGTAAATATCCAAAAGCACAAGATGTAGTTAACTATTTAACTCATGTACAACACACACACACAAAAAAAATTTACACTCTTCCAAATTTAAAGCTTTTGAAGACCATAAATTAAATGTGGCTGAACTGGTGAAACCTGATTCCAAAAGGACAGAAAACAATGTGGGACAAGGAGAAAATGATAGTTACCAGCGTTTTTCCGTTTCCCGCAATATTTTCAAGGGGATTCTTCCCGGTGTCGCTAAAACTTGGAATTGTTTGGTAAAGGGTTAATATTCAAGAGTACAATAACAGTTTAGGATAACAGTTTAACTATACACAATGATCTAAATAATGAATGACTGAAGGAATGACAAGGGTTCCCTCTCCACTGAGGGTTTATACAGCTGGGATTTGCTACAAGTTACCTAGGTAACATCTATTAATAGATTCATTCATGATGTTACAATGGTGTAGGGATAAGTGATTCTGTGCTTTCCATAGGTCACTTAATTTACATTTAAGCAAAGATCATGTACCTTATAAATGGCATCTTGTTCACTTTATTACTTTAGTAAGAAGACATGTTCAAATTGGAATGGTAGAGATTTAGTGCTTTTTTGTAAAAATTGTTATATGTAAGTATAAGTTATTGATCATATATTTGATTTTTAGGGAATTAAATTGGAGGGAAGCGAAGCCGACCGACGATTTAATTCCCTAAAAATGAAATATACGATCAACAACTGACTTACGGTTTGCCCTACTTTCTAATTGATTGACAGTCAGCCTCTAGGAGGAAAGAGCCATACAAGTCGGACAGAGAACGCAGATAACAGTTTAACTATACATAGTGATCTAGATAATGATCTAAATAATGAACGACTGAAGGAATGACAAGGGTTCCCTCTCCACTGAGGGTTTATACAGCTGGGATTTGCTACAAGTTACCTAGGTAACATCTATTAATAGATTCATTCATAATGTTACAATGGTGTAGGGATAAGTGATTCTATGCTTTCCATAGGTCACTTAGTTTACATTTAATCAAAGATCATGTACCTTATAAATGGCATCTTGTTCACTTTATTACTGTAGTATGTTGGTCCTATGGTGAGCACGAAGCTCCAGCTGGGTACTATATCAAGATAAACGTACGTTGAACTCCGTGGGCTTGAACGTCAGTCAAAAACAACACCGTGGTTACTGTTTAATAGTTACCGTAGACATCAGTTCAAATTACAGTAGAGTACAGTTGCAGTAAAGTACCGTTGCATCTGAAAAATATACAAATAAAACAAAACTAAATACATAGAAAGAAATCGTCTGCATTTCTCTGAAAAAGAAATTACATACTTCAGACATGCAGGAATTCCTTTTAATTCTCTTTATCCTGCTCCTAGTCCTAGGACAAGGCAAAAGACAATTAAAACACTAAATACAACATTTAGCTAAATACATACAGTTCTAGTGCCCTAAACACAGAGAAAAGATAGTTGAGAGGAACATAAAAGCATACAAACATACACTTCCAAACACAAATACAATCACATCCAACTCACCAGTTTGAGGAACTGAGTACAATGTCGTCCAAATACAATAACTCTCTCAGGGTCAACCACTCTGTGACATTGTGCTGTTACACTAGAAACTGTAATTAAAATGTGCATGTGTTATAGTAAACTATAAAAACCTCCTTTTCCTATTAATAAAAAGTTAGAAATTAAACGAAAATGAATGCTGCCATTTCCAACGACGCGCAAAGCTATTGACACGAAAACTCGTTACAATTCAAAATAAGCTGAACGAAAACGCGTATAAATAAATGCCAGCGTATATAAACCAAGTTGCATGAAATAAATACCAATAGAATGCCGAATGTACAAATTAGAGGAAACAATCTATCAGTAAAGTATGAAAGTTCAATATGTCTGCTCTGCTCGCTCTGAATGTCTTTGCTGCTCTGCCAAATTCACGAGGGCTGCGTGAGCGAAACTCAAAAAGAAAGAAAGAAACTCAATGGAAAGAAATGAGAGGAATGGACGGAATGTAAGAAACAAAGTACTAGAAACACAACCGTGCCACATTACTTTAGTAAGAAGACATGTTCAAATTGGAGTGGTAGAGATTTTGTGTTTTTTGTAAAAATTGTCACATGTAAGTACACTGTATAAGTTATTGATCATATATTTCATTTTTAGGGAATTAAATTGGAGGGAGGCGAAGCCGACCGACGATTTAATTCCCTAAAAATGAAATATACGATCAATAACTGACTTACAGTTTGCCCTACTTTTTGATTGATTGACAGTCAGCCTCTAGGAGGAAAGAGCCATACAAGTCGGACAGAGAATGCACTGAGTCATATTGTGTCACCTTTAATTTGGCACTGAACCTGATCTAGGACAACTGTCTGTAGCGCTAAACTTGATCTACGCTCATATTCACTCAAGCGCTTGATTCAGCCATGGACACATTCTTTGGACTAGTTGACGACGAAGAATTTTACAAAGAATTTATTCAAAAATATTATCAGTATACTTATTTCGAAACGGCGTAGAACTTTCTATGTTTAATCATATTGTTTTCTTTATAGACCAGTACAATAACCCTTATTCTGCTGATCACTTGGAAACTGGACTCACTTATGCAAGCACTGAAGATAAAATGGTGTCTGCACATACTAGTGCGTGCTGTCTGACAGTCGACTAAGTTGTCTGTCCCTTCATTTGACGTATTTACCTGTTCATAATTTTGAATTCATAGATTTTAAAATACTTTCAATTTTAAAGATTTCGCCAGTTGTACACCTTCGGAAAAGACAAAAACCACGGTGTTTTGTGAATACTGGATAAAAGTGTTTGGATTTCTTTTGATATTTCCTAGAGAAATATAAAGGTAACTCGTTCGTACGTATTTTTGTTTTGGTTAACTTTTCAGGATCCCAAAAGTTGCAATAGTCCCCGCCTCTTTCACGACAGCGCACACATTGTACATAGTATTTTTGACTTGTACAACGACCGGCTAAAATACTGTGGGCGGAGCTTCAGGTTTAGCGGGAAATTTTTGTATATAGGTCAACCATTTAATAATTAAGTGGTCGCATATTGCGAGATATTGAGTCTGTATGGGATTAAATCCAGCAGTTTTGAATGAAATCCGGCCTTTTGATTGGTTTAGAAAGAAGGGAAAACTGTAACAGAATTAAGATTTTTAACAGAAAGAAGTATTTTCTGTGAGGCAGTATTTAGCAACTGTGGGCAGTATTTAGCAACTGTGGGGATTTTTGTTTACTTTGACTCTAGGTCAGTCATGATGCCTATAGACTAGCTTCGCTAGTCTAAAAAGGGTATGAACGGTAGATATAGTTTGACTGAAAGTCTCGATTTCTGTGTTTTATGATAAGCCTTTTCTTATGTTTCTAACACACAGAGACCTTACATACATTGTATCGAAAGAATCATTTCCCGTCTATCCGTCCATCCGTTAGTCTTTTTCTTGTTTACGCGATAAAGTCTGCACTTGTGGTGGGATGTTCATGAAATTTGCACAGTTTGTTTATGAAATCAATAGCTTAAACCTGATTGATTTTGAAGAAAAAAAACTACCAGCATGGGAAAAGTAGTCATTTCAAGTTGAAAAATTTCCATTCTTGTGTATGCGATATAGTCGGTATTTGTAATCAGATTTTCGTGAAACTTGCAAAGTTGCTTTGTATCATCAACAGTTTAAACCCTATTGATTTGAGGGAAAAAAAACTCTGACAATCCGTATGGGAAAAGTAGCCATTTGAATTTGAACATTTTCATTTCTTGTTCACGGGATAAAGTCGGCATTTGAGGTAATATTTTCATGGAATTGCACAGTTGCTTTATATTATCAATAACTTGAACCTTATCGATTTTGAAAAAGATCTGACAATCAGTATGGGAAAAGTAGTAATTTAAAATTGAAGATTTATATGTATTGTTTACGCAATTAAGTCAGCATTTTTTATCCATATTTTTGAAACTTGCAAAGATTATTTGTATCATCGAGGGAATAAACGCTATAAAAAATGAGGAAAATCTAGCAATCATTTTAGGAAAGGCAGCCATTTGATGATTTGGTATTGTTTACTCAACTTAGTCACATTTCTTTGTAACTTGCAGGGACTGTTTAATACAATTAGTACTGAAAGCCTGTCAAATTTAGCTGGATTCTAAACGATTGGTTTTGAGAAAGAGTACTTTATTTATTTATTTATTTATTTTCTTTTCAGTCCATCATGCCTACTTATGCTGTCTTAGTGGGTTCAAGCCCAGTAGCAACAACACCCGGCCTCCGCATTTTTTTTATTGTGTGTTGGTCTTTTTCCTGTTTGCATAATGGTGTATGCTAGAAAATAAGCAAAATCACTGCCAGTAGACAGATTCAAGCCCTCAAGGGTCTCTAATTCTTTTTTGTGACATCCATGAACGTTCGTTGTGTTTAAGCAAAATTAGGATTTTGACTTCTATAGGTTATTTCTGAAATAAATCTATAAATCTAAAATACTATCAATGCTTTGATTCGTCAAACTATCAGGGTGTTGTCTTATTTTTGTTTACTCTGTCCTACGAGCGTAGTACATTTTTTGTAATTGGATATATTCTTTTAAGTAGACCAGAGAGGGGGAAGAAAAAAACTCTCAAAAGAATACTTTATTCATTAGTCAGTCGGTCCATCCTCGATATTCCCATCAAACATGCAGGAAAGATGGTTGTCACAACTTAAGTATTTGTCTGTAAGTGCATGAATTACTTTCAGGTTTAACTTTTTACCAAACGACAAAATTTCAGACTGGTCCCAATTGAAAGCAGTTGCAGACGACAATTTAAATGTAGCTAAAAGTATTATTTCTGTCCTTGATAAAGTAGAAAACATTGTGGGAAAACGAGAAAATGCTGGTTAACAGCATTTTCTCGTTTTTCTACAATGTTTTCAAAAGCCATTTTTTCAGGGTCGTTAAAACTCGGAATTGTGCGGTAAGAGGTTAAGCAGACGACGAAAATCTAGCACTTTTCAAACTCAAAGCATTAGTACGCGACCAAATAATAACAAAAGGCTCGATGGTAAGGGGTTTGTGGGAATTAAAGAAAGTGTTGGTTATCATATTTTTTCCTCTGTCCACCATGTTTTCAAAGCTCGTCTTCCGCAAGTTAGTTGAAACACGTGATCGTCTGATGCAAAGAATAGCACATGCGCAAAATTTTCCGTAATTTTTCCTTCTTAAAAGGTCAAGGCTGTGTCCTTCATTTTTCCCATGCAGAAATTATATAGATATTATCAAACTACCAATCCTTATAAGAACATCAAACTGCATTAAGTATTACAACGTATCTTGCTTAAAGGGGAATGCAATGTACATGAAGAATCTCGGATGACAATTTCTCCATTTGTTTCAATGTTTCTGTATATACTAGTGTCTACATCAGGTACTTTCAAGATAAAGGTTTAATCCGCCCCAAACACTAACACGCCACCTGTTTGCTCAAATACGATTGGATACTCACAATCGCGCACACTTAGGTGCTATATATTTCACCGTCTCCGCGCTGTGCGCACAGATTCTACTTGGTACTACATCAACGCTTCTTAACGTAGATACAAGTTTTTCACCATTACCACTCTGTGTGCCTATCCTTACTGCTTTACATTTTCTTTTGTTTTGAAGAAAAACAATCGAGAACAATCACCCTAATTAGAGACAGCAACCGCAACCAAAAGGTAGGATTTTTCTTATTTTATTTGATTCCTATTCAATAGGTTTGACTTGTTGTTCTAACGCCATGCAGTTTGCATTTTGAGTTATCAGTGAATTCGAATTACAAAGTATCAATGTCACAACAAATGTCTCTGTTTGTTTAAAGGACAAGTTTGTGTGTTTATCTGGCCTGTAAATCTTCATACAAATGTCGAACATGGTCTTGTACAGAAAAAAAAAACAATAGAGCAGCAGCTGCTAATTGTTCGTATGAACCGTCAGAACTGATGCTTTTTTTTTTCTAAAGCCTTTCTATTCCAACAAACAGTTGAAAATTGTCCATATGTTCGCATGTGAACAATATAGATTTTGATCAGACTGCTCAGAACAGAGACACTCAAGTATTAAATAATTACGTATTTGTATAATCCACTTGTCACTGTTCGTGCCGACAATGCTGAAAAGTATAGATGTAGATCAGACTTCCCAGAATCGAGTCACTGATGTATTCGATAATTATGTGTATGTATAACTAGTATTTCATTGTACGTTAAACTCTAAATGCCAAGTGAGGTTAGGGTTAGGGCTAACACTCGCCGGTCGGTACAATAGTGAACGGTTTTATAGTAGATCAGCCCGCTCAGAATCGAGCCATTGATATATTCCATAATTATTTAGGTAAAAATCGATATTTTACTATATATTAAGTTCTTAGCTGCAAATTTCAAACCTGTCAAATGGGAAATATTTACAGACGACAAACCAGCTGTGGCTTTAACTATGGGATTAGCCTTCAGAAGGGTCAGGAAAATATTGTTGGAAAAGGAGGGAATGTTGGGTCACAATATTTTCTGCTTCTCCTATAATGTCTCGGAAAAACCTCCCTCAAGGTCATTAGAACGCCGGTTTATGTGGTAAAGTGTTAACACCGTGTCAATACTGTTTGTGTCTTTTTGTACCTGAATAAACTGTGAAGGTGTTGATCAGACTGCTCAGATAAATTAATCTATTCATTTGAATAATTACATATTTGTTAAGTTATCATTGTACGTTAGACTGACTACGTATGATCCTCGGTACTTAGCAAAAGGTTAAGACGTAGATCAGACTGCTCACAACAAATCAACTAATCTACTCGAATAATTTGACTTAATGATAATCGATTGTTGGTACTTTAGTCAACTGTAAAGACGTGGATTAGACTGCTCACACACACACACACACACACACACACACACAAACTCTATTTATTTGAATGCTAACATATTTGTGTAATCGATATTTCACGGTATGGTAGACTGAGAATTCTGTGTAAGATTTTCTTCACTTTAGAGAACAGTTAAGATGTACAGCAAGACTGCTCACAACAAACTTACCTATTTTTTTAAATAAAGGTATATTTGTAAAGTCCATATTTCACTGTATGGTAGACCTTACCATACTGTGTAAGACCTCGGACACTGTGACAGATAATGTACAATAAGGTCAGGCTGCTCACAACAAATCAACCTAATTATTTGAACAATAACATGTTTGTATAGTCTAGATCGGACTGCAATTATGAGCATGTAAATCTTGGATCTACATTACCCGAATATCTGGCTCGACCAAAGTTCTTTTCGCCGAATAGGGATAATCACTGCGACAAGATTCATATCTCTCTTCCACTGCTAATTATCATTTCTTCTGTGCTACAGTGGAAACTTTAGTAGCCAGTTTCTTGGAAAGTCTGCCATGTGTGTCATCAAACAAGAACTCCATGATAGCATGAATAGGTGTGCTGGCCACCGTGATAAATTTCAAATTGAGAGATATTTGTCAAAGCAGCATGAATAGAGAAAATATCGTATAGATTATTATTATTATTATTGTTATTATTATTTGAGTTTCATTCACAAAATCAATTGCTATGAATTAGAATCATGTTGCAGAAGCTTCCAACGTTTGTTGATTAAAGAAAATTGAAATTAAAAAGGAAAAAAAAAAAAAAAAAAGAAGGCTAATAGCTAACGTTTAACTTTAAAAAAAAGTTTCAACATGTTTCATAAAACTTTTTTTGTACAATCTTGAAATCAATTCGCTCGAAGCCGTTATTAACCTAAAAAAAAATTAAGTAAATGAAACGACAATATTCAATCACAAAACGATATACAATTTTTGTTATTTTTTGGTGTTATCATTATTATTTCACTCGTTTCATTAATAATCGTAAACATTAATATTCAATCAGAAAAACTCACAAAGAGTCAGAGATCAGACAGCGCTGTTTGTGCAGGCTGATCTTGATCTATCTTTTTGACAAAACAACGAAAGCTAGTCGGCAGAGCCTTTAAATGAGCATTTTTACCAAACAATCCCGAGTTTTAATGATCGCCAAGAAAGCAGGCATTTGCAAACATTGCCAAAAAATGGTAGAAAAAATTGTGTATATCAAGATCAGACTAGGTCTACATAAAAATAATCAATCGGTTAGCCTATATGTAAATAATTACACTTTTAAATAATAACTATATAATATAGTTTAAATAATAACTATAACATTGTCCGTTAACATGACAATGTTTTTTTGGACGTCTGGTAATTTAGTCAAAAGTGTAGATCAAGATCAGACTAGGTCTACATAAAAATAAATAATCGGTTAGCCTATATGTATATAAATACACGTTTGAATGATAAATATAACATTGTCCGTTAACATGACAGTGTTTTTGTAAAGCCTTTGGTAAAAATATAGATCAAGATCAGACTACAGAAATAGAATCAATTCGAATAAGAATATCTATATGCTTGTTTAACGCAATAGCAAACGACAATATTTTACACTTGTCCAAACTGAAAACAACTTATATCGACAGTATAGACTAACATCAGGCTACACAGAGCGTGCAGTCTGATTCTAAATCCACATCGTCCGTGTACCCGGCTCTGCAGAAATCACGAATTACTATCACTGATGCTAGTCACTGTTACACTTGATTTGTTACCTTCACATCGTGGAATATCATCTATGTGGGAAAGCAGCCAGTGGCTTAGAAAGATCATTGTTTGTAGATGCACCTAATGTGCCGTCTAATCCTAAATCTACAATGGTCGATTGTTTATAGATGCACCTAATGTGCGGTCTAATCCTAAATCTACAATTACCCCACTCAAAAAATACTTCCGACAATTTATGACATTGTTTAACTCTTCCGCTGCCATTTTAGACGAATTCAATTTTTCTCGTAGTCTAAAGGTAAACTTCCGTTGCGATTGAAGCCGATATTGGTCAAAGATTAACATGAGGTAGCGAACGGTGAAGATCAAAGATCAGACTGCACGATTTTTTGCAGTCTGATCTTGATCCACGCCGTCAGCAAATGCTATCTAAGGCGACAATGCCAGTTAAATATTTAATATCACACGGCACGTTAACTCTTACCATTGTCTGTCAATAAGACAGTAGGTCAGGTCTTTAGTAGATCGTGCAGATCAAGATCAAACTGCATTGAAAGTACATGTATTATTTCGATATTTCACAGTACCTTAAACTTGACAATCCTGGGTAAACGTTTTGGTAGACAGAGTAGATCTAGATCAAGATTAGACTACAAAATACATGCAGTCTCATCCTGAATCCACACCATCCGATAATTGAATTGAACATTTGAAAGGGATATTTTTTTCTTACCAGCACTTCTCCTTTTTTCACAATGTTTTCAAAAGCCCCCTACGTTAGAGTCGTTGAAAATGGAATTGTTCGGCGCAAAGTTAATAGACCTAGATCTATTACATTATAAATTGATCTTAGCAATACTGAGTCAGACTTTAGGTACTTACCTAGATAGTACAGAAAGTGTAAATCAAGATTAGACTACACAGACCAGGCAGTCTGATCCTGAACCTAGACAGTCCGATATCCGACTCTGCAAAAATTAATTCCAAGGATTGATAATAATTTAGTCAATTTCACACTAGATTTGTTCAACTCGCACCTTGGAACATGACTTCATTCGTGTTAGAAAGCAGCCAGTGGCTTGGAAAAAAACGATACGTGTAGAAGCGATTGAGGAAATGTAGACCTTGTATTTGTAAAGCAATGTTTTCATCATAACTCTTTAACACAGATCTATTTATCTAAAATTCGTCCATCTTCAAATAGAGTCTAGATCTAGCAGATCAAAGGAAAATGACAAACGACGGGAAAAAAAATTTTGGATGGATTATAAAACCGCCTTGTGTAAAGTATCGATATGAGTGAATGCTCCCTTTTCCAGAATGTTTCCAAAATCGCCAACTTAGAAGAAAAACAAAGAATAAAGTTAGTAGTTAGATATACGCTACAGAAGGTCTATTCAATTATCGTGTCGCTCAATATTATCGATGCCGTCTTTATGACTGACGTCCAACTCTGACGTAATTTTTGTCTACATTCTTTACAATGTGCTTGTTCTGCTAGAGATTATCGCTTTGGCATTTTAGGTCGGACAAATTAAGAGAACTTGGATATTTTAGTCATATTTTGGGTATTTTTATTGTTTATTATTGAGATTTGCTTAATTGTTCGCGTGCGTTTTGTAAATGAAATCTTTCGAATCGTCGCTAAGAGTGTGGATCAAGATCAGATACAGAATGTGCAGTCTGATCTTAGATTTACGCAATTCGCTATTTTCTAAGCTTTTCTTTCTTAGAAATTATAGGACGTAGATCAACCCACTGTATTAAACTAATGGTTGTTATAGAAGGGTCTTTATGTCGCTTTCAACATCAATTAAGTTATAGATCTACCACAGCGTCAGGTTACTGGTAACTGACACTCCTGTAGACGTTGTGATGGCTTCATTGAACAAAACTGATAGAGATCTGGATCATAAATTCATAAAATTAGTCTAGAACGATTTAGATCTAGATCTATCTGTCAGAAATATGTCATCTTGACCTAGATCTTTAAGAACGATTTAAATCTAGATCTATCTGTCAGAAATATGTCATCTTGACCTAGATCTACTAACTTCATTGTTTACTTTTTTTCAGAAGTCATTGAAGAAAAACAACTAACGATCACCGCTGAGTTTGTTGACAGCAAGATATATAAGTAAGGTAAATAAGCGTTGATCTACCGGGACATGTTTGTAAGGATCTAGATCAGCATTTCAGTATTTTTTATGTTTACTTGAATTATGGTTAGAAGTTTCTCACTGTATTTAAGACCTGTAAATTTCTGGGCTAATCATAAGGTTAATCTTTAAAAAAAAAAGGGGGGGGGGAGAATGGAATTTTGAAACGCCGGCAAATCGCGTTAGAGTTTAAATGGTGTCTAACGCTGGTCTCAACACTATTTAGATTATATCGCTGCAGCCAGTTCACCTATCCATGCTTTTGTCCAGTTTCTTCTACCATTACTTCGCACAATATTCTTCTCAGGTGCTGGCTGCTTTCCCACATATTGATCACTAAAACAGAGATCACGGGTGAAAAAAAAAAAAAAAAAATCTTTGTAAAATAACTTCTTTAATGTAGATCTATGCATTCTTTATCAAAAAGCTTGTAATTGAAAGCATCTGCAGACGACAAATCGGATGTTAGTAAAGCAAGGGCACCTTACCTTGTAAGGTGAGAAAACATTGTGGAAAAAGGAGAAAATGTTGGTTAGCAGCATTTTCTCCTTTTTCCTCAATGTTTTCCAAAGCTTTCTTCTTCAGGTTCGTTAAAACATGTGGTATTGTTCTGTAAAGAGTTAAGTTTTATTAACTGAATAATCTAAATATTTTGCAGACAAAACATTAACATCATGGCAGAAGGAAATATAATATATAGCCGTGCAGAAAGGCGTGACGAACAGAGAGAAAAAGAGGAAGAAGAATTATATATACAGATAAAGGAACTAAGTGTGAATGAGAGAACGGGGAGAATGGCGAGATGTGAGAGTTGTGTGGCTGATGAGTGTCCGAGGTCTGGTAGTTCGTGGTACGAGTGGTTAGAGCGTGTGAGACAGCTGTATGGAAGGGTGGCTGTTTTTTTTTGTTTTCTATGCAAGATTTATGTGTGTGCGGAATGTATGTCTGAACATGAAGGTCATCATGGAATGAATGTGAGGAGAAAGGAGAGTGAGAGACAGGAGAGAGAGGAAATGGGGGGACAGGGTGAGAGGCAGAAAAACAAAGAAAAGGGATTTGGAAAGGAAACACAGAGAATGCGACTGGAAGCAGAGAGTGAGAGAAAGAAGGAGAAAGAGGAAAATGAGAGTGACAGAATGAGAAAACTGGGTGAGAGAGACAGAAAGAGAAGACAGTATATTGATATGGTTCTAAATGAGAATGAAAGAACAAGAATGGAGATATTCAACAACAGCCACGCCATTGTTTATGATCGAGTTGAAGTAAAACACGAATTGGATCAGAAGGATTGTAGGATAAATGGATTGTGTGGACTGGAGAACAAAAGGTGGGTAGCCTGTGATTTTGGTAATTCTTGTATTAAAATATATAAAGTGGGAAGTCACTTGTTACAACGTTATATACAGTTTGTAGGGTCTAGGTCTGACCCTTGGGGTGTTACAGAAATACATTTAAAAGAGAATTCTGCTGAACCGAACTTAGTGTCCGGCAGCAGTTCGGATATTTCTGCAACAGACCGGGCTGATCCGGATAAACAATGTGTGATAGCAGTAACGTTACCACTGAAACGTCAAATAATGTTTATAGATATAAGTAAAAAACCCGCAAAACTACAAAAAGTACTTAAAACAGAGGAACAATGTTGGTCTATACAGTTTTATGATGACAAGATTTTTACCGTCTGCTGGGAACGTCGTGATGTCTCTCGCTATTTTGTTTATATAAAATCTACAGACGGAGTCACGCTAAACATGTTTGACACGGGTATCTATCGTTACTTCCATGGTCCTGATCTCGCCGTTGTTTCTGGACGAGTCTATATAACTGATGGGTACAATCACAAAGTACAATGTAGAAATGTTGAGGGTCAAGTTATCTCGGAATTTACAATGGAAGGGTCGGAGCCTACAGGAATCTGTGTAGAACCAGATAACAACGTGTATGTATGTGCATATCATCACAACAAAGTTTATAAACTGGACTCTGATCTGACTCGATACAAGTCGGTGTTAGATCAGACTGCAGGTTATATAGGGGGACCCAACGCTCTGTGTTGTTACAGAGACAAATTATTTATCAGCCATTTCGTGTCGCCATCTTTACAGAACTTTGTTACTGTGGTCCGACTGCTATAACGGCACCTCGACCTGGACATTGTAGATCATCATTTACTTCAGTCATCCAACATTTAAATCTGCACCACAATATATTCTATCGTTACCATGGTTACGGTCTTACCTCTTTTATAACCCATATGTGATTGAGTGTTTTTTAACGTAGAGTGTAGTCAAAGATCAGCCTGCACATACGTGTAGTCTGATCTTTGTCTACAATCTCCGCTTTTGCATCAGTAAGTTTTATTAAATAATCTCTATTTCCTGTCGATAAACTTAACGAAATATATTTTTGTGATAGTTTATAACGGACATTCGGCAGGATATAGGATAAATTACTTTATTCTCAACATTTCATTGTACCTTGTTTAGTTAGCAAGCTGCCGTTGGAAATCTTGTCATCAAGTACTCTTTTCTTTCTGTTTTCGTTCAATTTATTTATCTACGCCATTTTAAATCGTACTTGTCCCACCCAGTCCCTACCAATAATTTGCAATTCATGAATTTTTTACACCCCCCACCCCTCTTTGAAAAATTTCAATATTCTAGATATTCTATAAACATTGTTTGAGTTCCAAAAGTCGATCTATCAAATATTGTTTATCCGGAAAACAATGTGGCGGCAGTAATAATTCGTATGCACCATTATCGCCGTTCTAAATGTTTTCTTTGCACAAAAACTGCTGTCAAATCGCAGACTACCCGTCCTCTTATCTAGTCTCCATAATTCACATGTGATTAGATGATTTTATTTTATATTACTCGTTTGCATTTGTTCATTCTCCGGTCCAATTCGTGTTTTACGAGAGAGAGAGAGAGAGAGAGACAGAGAATGCGAGTTGCAAGAATGTTTGCGTTATTTTCATCTGTTTTTCCAAGTATTTTTGATTTAAGAAAGAGAAATTCCGTCAATTCTTTGTTTACACTTTGTTGTTGCCTAATTATTTATGTCAGTGATTTATTCAGTAAGAGACTATGTATTTGATTGAGAAAATACCATGAAAAAGCCTATTTATTGCGTGTCTCCTTCTTATTTGTTGATGGTTTGCCACCTATTGTCATGCTTAGTTCAGTGATAAATCAATTTTGATGTTTTGTTTTGTTCTTAAATACTAAATACGTTTCTACATGAGCAATTTATTAATACTGCCTTTATTTTCACATCTGATTAATGTGCTTTTTAATTTTAGATATATCTTATCACGGATAAATTTTGAATATTTGTTTTTCTGTAAACTCGTTGTTTTGTTATTGTTTCTACACTATAGTGATTGTCATGAAAAACTTCTTGTATTATATCAAGCCGGGTTCGGATACCTGACTATAATAGCACATCTTTGATGATTTATGAGTAAGAATCTCAACCTCGGTTGTCTATCTAAGGATTGTTTTACGCTATTTTGAACAATATCTAAGTTATGTCAGGGCGGCAAGTACACCTATCCAGGTTTTGCCGAAATTTCTTACATCAGTACTCCATTAATTTTTCGCAAACAACTGGCTGCTTTCCCACATAGACATCATGAGAGACAGCTGAATCCATCGGCTTTCATCTATCCTCCGAGACGAGCCGAGACTCGAACTAGCGATCCTTTGATTACAAACCCTGTACTTTACTGAGGCACCGCGCTTAGCACATCAGGTCCGTAATAGTGCCTATACAGTTCCTATACACATATTTGCTTGATTCTACGGGTTTTTTTTACACCATTATAACAGCTTAGGTCATGTCTTTCTTGGCTTTCTCACATCAGTGCTGACACAACTTTCTTTCCAGGTCACTGATTACTACCTCGCATTCATTATAGGTTTGAGGCGAAAAATCCCCGGAAAGCCTCTACCGGGTATCGAAACCGCAACCACCAGGCCACGAGTCAGATACGCTAAGCACTGAGCTACCCGGCGGGGCTCCTATACACATAGAGACACTGGGTGAAAGCATACAGGCATCACTAATGCTCTACAACCCAAACGAACAAACTTTAGAAAACATTTTGAAAAAAAAAAATGGAGAAAAGTTAGTAACCTGTATTTTCTCCTTTTCCCACGATAGTTTCAGGCCTGTCAGACAATAATACCATCCTTTAACCCTTATACTGCTCAATAAGTTAAGTAAAACTTTCAATCTGACAGTAAAAACCCGATTAATGTTATTTCAAACTTACGTTTTGGAGAAAAAAGTATCTCCTTATCGGACAGTGTAGATCCAAGATCAGACTGCACGTTTTGTGCAGTCTGATCTTGATCTACAGCGTCCGCAAATGGCCAGTGAGTCGGGCTTAGCAGCAGGGTTAAACCACAATTAACTTGTCTGCAAAATGTTTCATTATGGATAACATTTTGTCGTGCGGTATATAGATGTCCGGTCACTGGGAGACCGTTTTACCGCTTATCTCCCAAATCCTATATTGTGCTATAAATCGATAAGTAATTCCCAGTCAAGAGTAATCAACTTAGTAACGATGGTGTTTTAAGAATTCCTTTTTGCGGAAGAAATTGCCCATAAATAGCGGACAATGTAAACCATGATCAGATTGTACAGAACGTGCAGTCTGATATTAGATCTAAACTGTCCGCAAAAAATGAGGCATGCCTAACAACCCTTGCGTTGAACAAAATTCCGATTATAAAATATTCATACATACAAAACTCGTAATAACTTTACAGAATCCTACTTTGTCCATACTTATTTGAGGGGGCCTTCGGTCCAAGGTTCAATCCTCACAGGAAGCTCTGATTTTTTTTTTTTTTTGAGATTCCTACGGCCAGGCACCTAAGAGTCCCTGTATAATACTGGTGAAACCCAGAAAACACATTAACAAATTAATCGACTCCGTGATATGATTGAAATAGTTTTAAAAGCGACATAAAACACCATCCAAGCAAGCAATTTAGTACTTATAAATCAATTAATTAACCAATTAACTAAGTAAGCATTTAATCAAGTTAGGTCCTCCATGATGCAGTAGTTGAAAAGTTGGAATTCTAATCAAGCCATTCTTGGTTCTATCGTTATTGCCACTGTAGATCTAAGATCACATCACACGATCTGTGAAGTCTGATCTTCATCTACAATGTCTACAAAAGGACTGACACCATTCCAATTCGGAGATCTAAATAAGTGGGAGATTTCCCGACTTTAAAATCGTTATGACTAAAATGAAACCCAGTTTGTAGATATATGTACTTATTTTGGGGTCATCAGGTCCCGAGTCCACTCCCCACTCGAAGCTCTTATTTTTCATCTGAGTTTCCTTGAGCAAGCCACGTTAGAGCCCCTTTCTAGTTCTAGTGAAACCCAGAGAACACACGAATAAGTGAGCTGTTACCGTGATATGACTGAAATAATGTTTAAAGCGGCTTAAATCACCATCCAATTAATCAATCTAGGTCCTCCGTGATACAGTGTTTAGAGTTGGAATTGTAATCAAACTGTTCTTGGTTATATTCCTCCTGAAAGAGCAGGCTAACTGAAAGTGCCCTTGGGCAAGGTACTGCAGGTTCTCATTATATCATTGACTTAGTTTACATCCAGACGCAGCCGGCGACTTTCACCGTATTGTGCATAGTACTGGCAAAAGCAATCACCGTTTACACATGACTAGGTGCATAGGCTAAAGCAATACAACTGAGATAATGTTGAAGATAGCTTAAACCACCAAATAAGCCACTTAATCTGATTATGTCAAATTGCCCCACTTCTCAAATAGTCCATTTAGTGCTGCGGAAGAAAATATAAACCTGTATACTGTTACATGCCTATTGGGCTACTCTCTGACTGAAATTGGTTAATGCTCTGCATTCGTAATTGAACAATATTAAGATTGATAGTGTCCCTGGGCAATACACAGCAGACCACCAGCCTAGTAATCGAGAGACCCAGGGCACAAAATCATGAATAAGCAAACTGTTACCGTGATATAACTGAAATAGTGTTGAAAGTAGAGAGAAACACAACTCAAACACACAACAAAGCACATCATAAATAAAATCCGATTCATGGAGAATGGAGATCAAGATCAGACTGCAAAGAACTTGAAATCTGATCTCTAACAAACATTTTCTAACAAAGTGAACCTGGCTATTACAGTACAATTGTAGGTCTTAGAAAATATAGACTAATAACAGTAATATCAGTACAGCATTTTATTTGCTTTCAGTAACTTAAACGAAAGTTACAGAAAAAACAAGAAGCATCTCTCTTGGCGACGAATTCATATACTCGATTTTTTTCGATGGTCGAAACTACAATCCAATAAAACAAAGAAAGTTTTCTATCTTTCAGACCTGACCAAACAAGTAGACAGTATACATCAAAGATCAGACAACTCCTTCTATACAGCCTGATCTTGACCTATGCCATTCACAACAGTCCCTGTTTTTTGTCTATGGCACTGGGAGGGTTAATAGGTTGTTGCAATGTATCTGTCAGATAACACAGATATTTGCAAACGAAAATATATATAGTTGATTAATTGATTGATTGACTGATAGATAGATTAAATGGTGTTTTAAACACTATTTCAATCAGATCCTGGCGATAGTTCATATATTCATGTCTGCCCTGGGTTTCATCAGTACTAAACAATGCATTATATGCTTAACTTCTTGCTACACAATCCTGCGTTTTGACTTTAAAAACGAAAGCTTTTAAAAACATTGTGGAAATGAATAACATGGATTCAAAATCAGTAATTAAAGACCGCTTTAAAAAAAAACATCGTTGCATGTGGAAACATCGCTCTAAATGAGCAGTTTACCCCATACATCTTTAACAATAATATTTTTTAATCTCCGCCTTTGATTTCACCAAAACAATGTTTTTTCGCTGTTAGTGGAATGTGTATGATATCAACAAAACTTCACAGATTGTCGTTATCTGGCCACAGAGTTAAGAACAAGGGAGGTAAATCCAAAAATATACCTTATATTCCATCCTATAATTACCTCCCTTCCTATCCCCCCCTTTAACTTTTTCTTTACCACATAATCACGAGATTTAACGATCCCGTGGAAAAAAAAAAACTTTTGAAAACATTGTGGAAAAAAGGAGAAAATTGTGGTTACTAGTATTTTCTCCTTTTCCCACAATATTTTCCACACTTTCACAGACAACTACCATCATCTCAGCTCAATTTGATACGTCGTTTGCGAATGTTTTTAATTTGGACCAGTCTAAAACTTTGTCGTTTGGTCAAGAGTTTGAATAAACTCAACTTCTTTTCAAAATTTCTTAACCCATTACCGAACATTCCCGATATTGAACGACCTTGATGAATAGGGCGTTACCAGCATTCTCTCCTTTTCCCACAATATTTTCTACTTTTTCACGACCAAGTATCATAGTTCCAGCCACATTTAAATTGTTGTCTGCAAATGCTTTCGATTTGGACGACTCCAAAAGTTTTTCGTTGGTAACGAGTTAAACCCCTCTACATTTTTTTTTAACGGCTAAAAAACCATCTTACACAAAAATAGAGCAATTAAGTCTTTCTTATCTACTTGCCGTTAAATAATCAGCAATTGCTGGGACTTTTCTAGGTTTATCATATACCAGTAAATTTTTAGGGTCAAATACGAGTGTCGCACGCTGATAAATAACCCACACGACAGAAAAATATCCGTATCTACACAGTGTCAAATACGGTTCAAAATTTGGTATGATGACGTATCTCGCGTGCGGAATACGTACATACTGATATGCGATTTGATTGGTCAAAGAATAATATTCATCCGCCATTCATAAAAAAAAACGATGTAACTACCCTGTGCACCATTAACTGTTTCATTTTATTTTTCCGTTTTCAAATAAAATGCCCGTAATTGCAAAAGTTTGTCGTTAAAAGTTTTAATAACAGGAATATTATGTTGTAGAAACTTTCCTGGTACTTGTATTTTCTTCTCGATGCATACAAAAATTTTGACATCTCGCTCGACCTTCGTTCTTTTGCGATATCAAACTTTTTGACGCTACTTGAATCAGATACATGTAACAGCACCAGGAAAATTACTAACATACCATTTCGTATTTTTTGTATGTAAATTGTACTACACATATGTTTTATGGGTCATCGGCCCCTCTACCACCTTCTAAAAGTCTGTCATGCCCCTCTCTCTCAGTCTGTCTGTATGTATATGTCTGTTTTTCCTACTCTTTCTCACTCATTGGCCCCTCTACCACGTTTTAAAAGTCTGTCATGCCCCTCTCTCTCTGTCTGTATGCGTATGTCTATTTTTCCTACTCTCTCTCTCTCTCTCTCGACCTCAACCCCCATACACACACAGTTCCACCCCTCTCCCTCTCTCTCTCCCTCTCCCTCTCTCTTTCTCTCTCTCTCCTTGTTTTTCGTTCCTCTAAGCCTCTCTCCTGTCTCGCCGAACTGAAATTTGTACTGTCGCGTACAAGTTCTTTATGTACAAATGTATCTTGTGGTGTTGTCAAGCTCAAGGCAAGACAAAGATAGTATCTGTCAATTTTAATGTTATAATTAAAAATCTGTAGAAATGGGCGCCCAAAGCAGGAAGAATACGAGATAATCGTTCAAATCGTGGTAATGTATAAAGTCAAGACGAATGTTCCAGGGGAAAAAATAAACTATTAACCGCTCAAGAAGTTCAGTGCTCGCCTAATTGTAATTACTGTCTTTATACATTTGATTAATTCTTTCACTATAAATGGCGCCTAGGATAGCTTTTGCAGGCGGCGTAGATCAAGATCAGACTGCACAGAACGTGCAGTCTGATCTTGGATCTACGGCGTCCGCTCTCTGATGCTCATATTCGACCAAAATCAGTTTTAAATGCACCGCACATTTACGTCTAGATCTCTAGAAAAATCAAATCCATTTAGTGGACAGCGAAGGATTCAAACGCTTTACCACACAGTCACGAGTCTTAAAGGTACATCCTTACAGCCAGAGAGAAAAAAATGTTGTTTAAATTGACAGACTGTAGATTGGTTCAGGATTTAGTCAGCTGTGTAAACATAGATAAATAACCGATATTCATGGTGTAACGGATAAATACATACATCAAAAACTTTTGATTTAAAGCCGGAAACGTCACAACCGATTTCTTTGATGGTCTCTAGAAAATGACCATTGTATTTTGTACAACCTTGCAGCCGTCAGGGCCATCATTTGGCGTGAAGATACAAGAGTGATTGTAGTTTGATAAAGTAAAGATGAAATTGGTCAAAAACTGGTTGAAAACGAGTATAGATGTATCTTAAACGACCCTGGTGAAAAAAAAAACTTGCGAAAGATGTATTGTCAATCAAACTGATACCCTTTTATGCCATATAATCTCCCAGAATTAATAACACAAACATGATGACTATAGATCTTGCCATAAAGCCTGGTTTATTTCAACTGCTTTCCCACTTCTCTGGCGGTGCCTTAATCCGCGAGAGATCTAGTGTCTGACCCTAGCGTTAGATCATAGTCTTGATCATTTCTGACTTTCATGAGCTGTTTCATGAACTGTTTGAAGGTTAAAAAAATCTTTATATGTTACGTACAAATTGCTATTTCATTACCCGTCGAAATGATTATGGGGCGAATATTCAAGTGATCATCAATGTTTAGATTAAGATATATTCGCTGCAAATTGAAAATCTAAAAGTGTCCGTTTGAAGGTTAACAGGAAATCGAAGAATAATAACCAGGATTAGACTGCTTGGATAGGCATGCTAGTCTTTGTCTACAACCTTTGATAAGTCTATCCACAGGCCATTGAAACTCTATTGGTCTATCACAGAACGCTGATATTTTCATTGGTCGATCACCGAACACTGTTACTAAAAATAACATATAAGGCGCATCCCCTCTCTATCGTGTATGATAACTCAAGATGTGCAACGAAATCGGAGAAAAACAGACCCGCCTGTCTCTTTTGAAGGTGAATATTTAATCATCAATGTGCTATTTTTAGCAACGGTGTTCAATGATCAAGCAATGAAAATTTCGACACTCCGTAATACACTAATGGAGTTTCATTTGCCCATGGTTTATCACAGGTCATCATTAGTATGAAATAGTTCAATCTGTTTCTAATCAAAGTAATCTTCTCTCACGATAATTATAATGTCCAATTACACCTGAAATCAAAGCCAACTTAAGGTTTCACAGGGAGTTACGTATGTATCATTGCCCATTCTACCCGTACCACCTACTCGCAAATAAATATTCACGAACCCTTAAGCTACTGAATAATTTTGATGAAAATTTCGAGGAAATAGAAAAAAAAAAAAGTTTCACAACACCAAAATATTAACCCTTAGGCTGCAGATCGCGATTCGGGGCACTTTTGCGGACAGAGTAGATCAAGATCAGACTGCACAAAACGTGCAGTCTGATCTTAGATCTTCACTGTCCACTACAGTATTTTTCTGTCCAATGAAATCAACTTTGAACAAGCAATATTTGTTTTTTCTGTTTTTAACTATAGAGTGGATACTTTCGTTTCATTTACTTTGCAGCTTAACCTTTAAGCTGCGCTCAATGGGGTTTTGTGGACAATGTAGATCAAGATCAGACTGCACAAAACGTGCAACCTGACCCTGGATCTACACTATATGACATGGTCAGATTTTCTGTGAAAAAAGATATTTGAACACGCGCTATTTGGGTTTTCGCTGTTTGCTCAAAACTTTTATTGAAAATGTTTGGCAGTTTAAGGCTAGGGTTAAGGTTTCAAGGATCTTTCCGACGGGAAACAAAGCTCAAACCTCTCAGTATTGGTCAGTATGCTCGTTCTAAGCTGTCTGATTTTAAACTACACTGCCCGTTCAAGCACATTTAATTGTGCTTAGCTGCCTAAGGGTTGATTCCTGCTGAACTCAAAAAGCAACTAAAGCTATTACAGAGCGTTACGTGTGTTCTTCTGTCCATTTCCCTGCACCACCTGGGGGTTGTTCTCGATAAATCTTCATGGTTTCTTTCAGTGCCAACTATATAATGATTGAACTGCGCTCTGGTAGAAGGGGGTTATCTCTGTGTTGCATTATACTAAGCAAGACATCACATAATCATGGATCCATAAAGTCCATTTTGTTCAACAGCCAGCGGAATCATGAGATAGACTCGTCCTGTGACGTCCATAAAATTGACCAATAGCAAAAAAAATTCACAGAGCATGGCTCACTTATAATTTCGGTCTCTTTCCGACGGCTGAGTCAATGACCCTCTTCATAAACTCAGAATTTGTGATTTTATAGGCTTGTGTAAACAAATGGACAGTAGAGATTCAAGATTTTACTGCGCGTTTTGTCCCTTTATTTTATATTTAGGCATATTTGAAAGCTTTATGTTAATTTACTTCGTCATTGTCAACAAGTAATAGTGCTAATGGTTTATATCACAAAATATTAAAACCTGCTTTAGTACATCAGAAGATGAGTTGATCTGTTATGATTTCGTGACGCAATTGAAAAAAAAAAAACACTTTCAGTCGCTTTTGACATGACGCTGTAGGTTACAATGGGAGACAAAAGACAGTTACTTCCCTTGATAGCTATCCACAACTTCATAGGACCAGGATAAGGTATTACTTGGTTTTTATCCTTGATATCCTTTGCACTGTTCTGGAATGTTCAGGTTTAAATATCTCCTTTAAAATTTATCAAACCACAAATTCGATCTACTTGACGCATTTCGATGGTAATATCGTGTAAAAATTCGATTTGCAAAATTTATAAAGACCTGAAATATATATCACGAGTCAAATTATATTAGTCTCAACATCTCTTAGTAAAGTAACGACAAAAACAAAGGAAATCAAAAGGACCCGGTTGCAGTTTGTTTACTTTCGTTTTTATCTAAAAAGGGAGATTATTTGGATTTAACTTTTTTCTCCCATTGCGCTTGGTCTATTGTATCTGCCTTCAATTGAAGCGTCACAGAAACGTTTTACTTACGCGAATTCACAAAGTCTTCAATGTTCAGCAAAACATTTTTACGAATTTCGTAAATCAGAACTTAAGCGTAAAGTTACGATATAAGTATTTGTACGCAAAAACTTGTTGGTAAAGTTGTTGAATAGTTCCCAGGAAATTCGGAAAAGTTCAATCTTGGAGGAAACGAGGTAGAGGGCAATGGCCGGTCCTGAACAAATAAATACACTGGAAATGTGCCTCCACGATCATGCACGAACCGAGGCCAAGAAGCCACAAAATTATCTAGGTGTCTTATTAAGAGGAATTCGGGAGACTAATAGCCCAATGACCCATATCCTATTTGACCACTATTGTTGACCATAGCATGTGAAGATTTTGTAACTGTAGGAGCATAAAATTGAAATTTCACGCCTGAATATAAAAAGCCGGTTATGCAGACAGAGATCAGACTGTAAGTATGTCGTATTCGTTCAGTCTGATTTTAGTCTGTACAATCGGCATAGATATATCCGTAATAATTTACGACAAGATAAGAGTTAACCCTCTTTCACACAGTCTCTCGATTTTATCAACGCTGTGATGGAAGACTTTTAAAAAACAATGCTGAAAAAGGAGGAAACACAGGCTACCAGCATTTTCTCCTTTTCCCACAATGTCTTCTGCCCTTTTTAAGATAAATCTCCTTATTATTGTTTCAAAAAAGAACCATTTAACGTTGTTTTCAAGAGCCTTCAGTTTGAACCAGTCTACGTAAAACTGTGTCTGTTGTTAAAGAGTTAATGCCAATTTGGGCCACTAATAACTCATTAATAATTGATAGATTCTAACTGTATAATAATAAAAGTTGGAACTTTTACGTGAATACCATATGTTTACAATGGGATATAAGCGTGACAGTTCGGTATTTGCCTCTATCATTAGCCATAATTCGTCTGTAAAAACTGCCCGTGCTCACAATACCGATTGAGCCATGCTCTGTGAAAAGGGGGCTTATTGCATCTGCAAAAAGTATCGATCATGTCAGCCTGCGCAATCTGCGCAGGCTGACATGGGTCGAAACTTTTTGCTATATGTAAATTGTCTACATGTCAAAGGACCATTCTATCTCCTGATCCAGTTGATTGTTAGGCCAAATGGATATTATGGATTCATAATTATATAATGACTGGCTTGATATAATGCATTACAGAGATGCATTAAACCCCCTTTTGCCAGAGCATGGCTCAATTATTTAACCCCCCCCCCCCCACTTATCACCATTAAAGACGACTTATTTCGATTCAAAAGCGTTTTATGCTACGTGGCAAAGGTTATAGAAAACCATAGAATGTGTATATAAGTGTGCTTGGCGCTATGATCATAGGCCACTGAAACTCCATTGGTCTATTACCGGACAACGAAATTTTCCTTATCGGACACCGTTAATATAAATAGCACATTGTCAACTGCCTCTATATTGTATATAATAATCTTATTATATACAACATAGAGGCAGCAGCCAATGTGCCATTTATAGTAACGATGTAAATGAAAATTTGAGTATTCCCTGATATACAGGCGATGCACCAATTCGCAAGTATTCGATGATCAACCAAGAAAAATGTTAGTGTTCCGTAACAGACCAATGGAGCTTCAAAGGCCTGTACTATGATATACTAATAATTTGAACAATGTTGAAAACGGTGTGATAATATTTAACCATTTGTAGACCAACATGCAACACACGTTTTGAGTTCCACACATTTTCCTACAATAGAAAATTTCAGTTTAAATCCTTTCATCTCCATAGAAGGGTTAAATGGTGCGGATCAGATCAAGATCAGGCTGCACAGAACACTTAATATAATATTGAATCTTTCGGATGCTTTAAATGTGTTGTATTATCGTATCTTTGTATTGTTGTATAGTTGTGTATTAAAAAAATAAGACAAACTATGAACATGAAAAGTTTTTTTTTTATTTGCAGCGTAATAGATTTTAAAAGCCTATGGAAGCAGATAAATTTAGCCTTCTCGGAGCGAAAGAGTTACTACCCCTGCACGGAATACAGACGCGCACGTGCACGCAAAGATGGCTTAGGCCGCTCTGAGGTAAATCAAACATATTTTGAGACAGGACTCTGAACTCACGTGTAGCAGTTTCAATTTGTTTCCAACAAAACTGGATCTCAAAATAACGAACAGTGTAGATCAGTGATCAGACTGCACAAAACGTGCAGTCTGATCACTGATCTACACTGTTCGCAAAAGCACAGCCTGTTGAGATTACAGTGCTAAGAGTTAATGCCTATCAATGTTCTGTCAAACGTGTTTCTTCCTTTGAAGTCGTATTTTTTGTTATTTACTCTCTCGCGTGCAATAACAGAGTATTCCGGATTAATGGTCCCTCAAGATATTTGCATAGTTCTGTTTCTGTTTATCCTTTTCAGAGCTATAGGCAAAATCAGGGGCTTTTGCAGACGGCATAGAACAAGATCAGACCGCGCAGAACGTGCATTCCGATTTTTTTTTTTTAATCGAATATACGATAACTGAAGTCTGTTGGACAAAGTCTGTGTCAGTTTGAGTGGATTGTCATTTCAGCTGTCTAAAGATGTCGAGTTTATATATTTGGAAAAGAAAGTGTTAAATATATGAGTCATGTTGTGTGAAAACGGGGTTAATGCATCTGCAAAAAGTATCGATCCATGTCAGCCTGCACAGTTCACGCGGACTGACATGAGTCGGACATTTTAGATATTTGTAATTTTGTGCATTTCCAAGGACGATACTACCTCATGAACCAGTCGGTTGTTAGACAAAATGGATTTTGGTGATCCATAATCATGCATCACGGAGATGCATTAAGCTATCTTTTGCCAGAGCACGGCTTATTTCATTTCCGCTGGACTTCTGTGGCTCTTAGAATTGTGCGAATTCTTTGTGTGCAGGCTATTTCACGGTATTGATTTAACTATCATATAAATGCAGCACAACTAAAACTGAAAGACTGAACCTAATTTTCCAGTACTATAGTGTTAGTGCATTAAACCAATTGTCTTATACTTAATTACCAAACTGGCAAGTCAGCAGAAAATACTGTTAACAGATTTAGCTATGCAGAATTCGGAAGTAATTCGAATGTAGCAATAAGAAGAAAACGCCGATGCATTCTTCTTGTAATCAAAGCATGTCCTTCCCGGTCGTCACATGAATTTAATATTTCTATACGAATAACTGCATGCTCGAGTAAATGAGATTTTTTTTTTTCCTACTTAGAGCCCCAATCTCTGCCAAAAGTAAACAATGTGGTGTTAAAATGCATTTAAATCTAAAACATACCGTTTAAAAGTATGGAAGTTACTGTTGAGATGATAGTCTTTTATTGTACGGTCGGTGTAAGTATTAGTCCCTGGCAGAAAAATTGATTTTAAAAGTAGGTCAAAAGTTGTCTGGTTGCTCTATCTTTTGTTTAGTTTTTAGCTGATTTTAATATTTATTTTTCTGCCAGCGACTTACAGTTGGATCGACCGTACAATAAAAGATTGGCATCTGCACAATGATTCCCATAATTCTAAATGGTACGGCTTAAATTCAAATGCATTTTTACACCACCATTGTTTACTTTTGGTATTTCTGATACCATGATGACGTAATCTTAGTCTGCAGGCACTCAATGATGTATGTAAGGGGATGGTCAGAATGTATCCTTAGTCCGTATTCACCAAGCATTCTTCAGAACATTTTTAATCTTATTCTCCAGAATCTTCTAAATTTGAAGTGGCACAACTTTTGATCGGCTAAACCATTTGGCTTAGCTAATCAGACGTTGTTTTACTTTCAAAGTTAGAAAATGTAGAATTAGACAAAGAACATTCTTAAGAATGCTTGGTGAATATACGAACCATGACTTTTTTTCTTTTTTTGCTTCTGTAGTATTTTTTTTTTTTTTTTTTTTAATTCCAAATGTCTACCCACACAATTGGCTGAGAAGGAACGTCGTGGTCAATATAAAATTTGGACTGGGAATTCAGTATTTGAAATGCTACTTCAAATGGGTAAATAGATATAACTCAGATACTTTCCGACCATCCCTCATGTGCGCTTCTGGTCTTGTCAACTTCATGCAAAACCTCCTGGCATTCCACAGTACTGACATGCTTTCATTATCAATGGAATTGTATTTGCCGACTTTTTCTTCTCGCCTCCAAACTAAGGAAAAAAATGTAAACATTTTTTCTTCTCTCGAACATCAAAGATGCACCGTGGAGGTATTTCCTAAATATTTTCTTTTAATTGCTACTTATGTTGTTAAGCGTAATTAAACAACACAGAGCAGCATGTTTTCCCTGCCTCCTTTGAACTGTCAAATTTAACCGTAGTAATATATCAAACTTCATCTTTACCAAAGAAATCTTTGCTTCCTTAGTATCAGAAAAATATTGAATCTGCATTTTTTACAGTTTTATGCTACAGTGGCAAAGAATACCATCATTTTCAAATCTTGCAATAGACATACAAGATCTGACATGAGCAGACATTTAAGATGAAATTCTATTAAAAGAATATAGGAAAAAAATATCAATCGAGAAATTGGCGAGCATTTCTTTTGTTTTTTCTTGCGGACGAGTTTGATAATTTTTTTCATCAAAAGCCACAAAAGCCAACAAATGTCAGATTTCTTTAATCACATATCTGTATATCAAGAATTGTATTTCATAATGTTTTAAATCATATGCCTACATGTACATGTGTTTTGAAGTTTACATGAGGCCTATTCGCTTCTTTGACAGGTATATTAAGGACTCAAAATAGTTCCAAAGAAACTTGCATATAATGATTTTGCTTTGAATCTAAAGGTGACACAAACGCAGCTTAGTCACGATCACAAATTTTAACTTTAATTTCGTAAAAGATCTTGGTCAGCAATGTGTTAGAAATGCAGTCTGATCTTGGATCAATCAGGCCGCGTATTTAGTCAAGTCTTCAATGAAGTATCTATCAGTTGAATAAGCATGTATTTTCAGCTGCCAAAAGAGTCCGGTAGTGCAGTCGGAAGCGAATAGGACTCAAGACCAGGGGTTGCGGGTTCGAATCTCCAGCTCGGTAAATTTCTTTTCGACGATTGATCTAGTCAAAACTTTTTCCTTTTGGTAAATTTTCTGCGTGCCCAAGAACCATTCTACCTCAATATTCAACCAGTTGTTGGACAAAATGGATTGTATGGATCTATAAAAATGTCATGATTTGCTTGGCATATTGCATCATGGGGATGCATTAAACCCCTTTTGTCAGAGCACGGCTCAAGAATTTCAGTTGCGCTTTTGGGGGAAAGGGGGTCGCTTAACTCTTTACCACACAATCCTGACTTTTAACGACCCTGAAAAAGAAAGCTTTTGAAAACATTGTGGGAAAAGGAGAAAATGCTGGTCACCAGCATTTTCTCCTTTCCCCACAATGTTTTCTACCCTTCTCAAAACAAGTTTTAATTTTTGAGTCACCTTTATTTTGTCGTCTGCAAATGCTGTCAATTTGGACTAGTCTAAAATTTTGTCGTCTGGTAAAGAGTTAATGCATCTTCGTAATGCATTATACTAAGCAAGCCGTTTTGTAATATGGAGCCACTTGTCCAGAAAACGACGACTGAATCGTGAAGTTGAATGGTCCTTTCACTTGCGCAGGATTTACACACTGCAAAACGTTTCGACCCAAGTCAGCCTGTGCGGACTGCGCAGGCTGACATAAGTCGATACTTTCTACATACGCATTAAACCTTCTTTTCACAGAGCATGGCTCACTTAGATTTGCCTTTCGTCTCTGCCATGTTTGAGTGGGGTTTTGCGTCGATTTCAACAGTGTATCAGTCATATCGTTGAGACAGATCATCCATTCATGACTTCACCAATTCACGATTTGTGTTCTGTGAACAGTGCCTTGCCAAGGGACACTCCCACGCAGTCAAAGCTCTTATACGGTATCGAGCCTCAGCGTCTTAAATAAACATTCAAAGACCGAACCACTGAGCCCTTGGGGAAACCCCCCCCCCCCCCCCCCCCCCCCCACAGTTTCGCATTCGCAAGTAGAGTGGGTTAGATAACGAATTATAAATGGTAGCGATAACTGATGAGCCAACGCCCCTCCATTTTTTTTTTTTGCTGCATAATAAAAAATTATGTTGTTAATGTGAAAACCAATACGGAATGCTGAGGTAATGGGCCTAAATGATAAATAAATACAACATTTGTTTTATACTTGCAGGTAATTGTTATTTTTTTGTCAGAAAAAAAGTCTACTACGCAACTTTGCAAAAGTTCGGTCAATCTAGCACTGTACACGTGTTTTGTAGAGATACAAAGGATCATTACAAACACAAGAAGAACAATCATTTAAAAGGAAAGAAAATTGAAGTTTATTTTTTCAATATTATGAAAAACATTTTGGGAAAAGAACAGTTGCTTGTAACATGCAATTGCCCCTTTTCTCACAATATTTTCAAAAGCTGTTAACCGAATGGGCGTAAATGATGTGTGTATAGTCCCTGACTATTCTTATATCAGTTATATGTGCATGTATACTGTATATATGGCTGGAATCAGAGCCTACTTTTCGGTTTCCTCAGTAGCAAATACTGCTTACTTGTAAAAGGACAACGTGCATCGAGTGCTTATTAATTAGACGTTTTCTTGAACTTTCCAGGGCACATTTCTATGATCAGTATATGAAATAAAAATGAACCATGCTTTGTGAAAAGGGAGATTAATGCATCTGCGAAAAGCATCGACCAAGGTCAGCCTGCCCAGGCTGACCTTGGCGGAACTTTTCGCTATTGGCCAATTACCTGCATGTCCAAGGACCAGTTTTCCTCACAATTAAGTTGATAATAAAAAATAGTGGCTTTTATGGATCCATAATTATGTGATGACTTACTTAGTATAATGCATTGTGGAGATGTATTGAGCCCCCTTTTGTCAGAGCATGGCTTAAATTCAAAGTTCTTGATGATGATAACTTTCTGAGTAAAAGCTACCTTCAAGGACCCAGAATAATGGAGTGCCGTTGTTAGAATCATGTGACGGTAAAGGTAATAGTCTGAGGTCTAGGTAGCACAAGTGTAAAGAATTACAACTGAAAAAGTCAAATAATGTTCAGTGTATTTGTTGTACGCACAGGCCGCCGTGAAATATTAAAAATACATTGTACTTTTGAAGACGGATTTAAAACACTAAACAAACCAACAATTCACTGTAAAAGACAACAGCACCTGATTTCTTCGATTTAGATCAAGATGTTCAAATTTCCTTTTTGTCTATAAAACATCATTGCTACAGAGAGTATACTCTCAGCGGTTATTTTCTTTTGAACTTCATCGTCAAACATAATATTTTCACCGCAAAGATACTTAGATGTTCACTGATTTTTTTCCATAACACTTGCTTTATATCTTGCATTAAAGTAGACTTTGTAAATATTTAGATGAACATTTTGAGGCACAGAATGTGTAGCCTGATCTTGCATCTACACTCTCCGATATTCTGTAAATTCTGAGAGAAATAACATATATTGCTGTGCAAATGCAAACTTCCTTTTATCGTCAACTGAAAAAAAAAAACAATACACTTGTTAGACGGTTTTAAAGATAACTCTAATTACATGCATGCTGTGATGTTGTTTCGATAAGCTGAATGCAATCATCGGTTTATGTGCTAAGCTGTCTATCCTGTCGACACCTTGCAGCGCTCAATCACATACCACCTTCTCGTCTTAACTCTTTACCCCACTATCCCATATTTTCCATCCGTCGCTGCTGTTCTCCACCAGCTGTTGCAACCTCTTTTTTCCAACTGTTGCTAAACTCTCTTTTCGAACATTTGGCACCCTTCTTTTCCAACTGTTGCAAACCTTTTTTTTTCAAGCATTGTTAACCTCTCTTTTCAGACATTTACAACGGATTTTTACTAACTGTTGCTAAACTCTCTTTTCAAAGTTTTGAAACCATTTTATACCAAGTGTTGCTAACCTCTTTTTTCACACAATTGCAACCCTTTTTCACCAACTGTTTCTATCCTCTCGTTTCACAAATTTACAACTTTTTCTTTCCAACTGTTACTAACCTCTCTTTTCAGACATTTGCTACCTTTCTTTTCCAACCGTTGCTAATCTCTCTTTTCAGACATTTGCTATCCTTCTTTTCCATCTCTTGCTTACCTCCCATTTCACACATTTGCAACCGTTTTTTTACCCACTGTTGCTATCCTCTCGTTTCACTCGTTTGCAACTCTTCTTTTCCATCTGTTGCTAACCTTTTTTTTCAGACATTTGCTACCTTTCTTTTCCAACTGTTGCTTACCGACCTTTTAAGACATTTGCAACCCTTCTTTTCCAACTGATGCATTCCTTCTTTTCCAACAGAACCTGATGCAACCTTCCTTTCCAACTGTTACTAACCTCTCTTTTCAGACACTTGCAACCTTTCTTTTCCAATTGTTCCTAATCTCTATTTTCAGACATGTGCAACCCTTCTTTTCCAGCTGATACTAACCTCTTTTGCAACAGAATCTGATGCAACCCTTCTTTTCCAACTGTTGCTAACCTCTCTTTTCAGACATGTGCAATATTTTTTCAAAATGTTGCTAACTTCACTTTCAGACATTTTCCAGATGTTGCTACCTTCTGTTTTCAAATATTTGCTACCCATTTTTCCAAATGTTACTAACCTCTATTTTTAGACACTTGCAACCTTTTTTTTTCAAAATGTTGCTAACCTGTTTTCAGACGGTTGAAACCCGTATTTTCCAAGTGTTGCTAACCTCTGTTTACAGACATTTGCTACCCTTTTTCATAAATGTTGGTAACCTTTGTTTTCAGACGTTTGCAACCTTTTTTTCCAAATGTTGCTAACCTCTGTTTTCAGTCGTTTGATACCCCTTTTCCACCTCTTGCTAACTTTTCTTTTCAGACATTTGCTACCCTTCTCTTCCACCTGTTGCTACCTTTCTTTCGCAAATATTGCTATAATGTTCCAAGCCCTGTTCTTTATCTGTTAAGCCACATGACTACCATGTCTGGATGGATAGATAGACTACTTAGAGCCCACGTACATGTACTTATGGCCATGACCAAGTTTTGATGGATGTTGCATGACCATTTCTGTAAAACTTCTTTCGGATGTCAGATTAAACTTTACTTGCCGACGGCAAAAAGCAACTTTTTGCGGGGTCGAAAAGTAGGTTTCCATTGCTATTGCACGGACGTTAGTTTAGCATAAGCTAGCGTTGTGTAGATCTAAGATCAGACTGCACTTCGGTGCAGTCTGATCTTGATCCACGCCGTCCGCAAAAACCATTTATAGTCGATATTGTAAGCGAAAGAGTTAAAGAGATAAGATATTATTACCGTGATTTATGGTCCCAGGAAAATGATGCTATACGTCCGGCATGATACGTAAATTATAGGACATTCGAGGAACGATAATCAAAACATCATTCTGAATAACCAGATACATAACGTCCTATAAACGGATTTTCTAGTCCTGTAGAGGATCGCTTTTTTTCTTTCTGTGAAAATTTTGTTGAAAAAAATGAGAAACTGCCAGAGAATTATTGCTTCAGTGATTTAGTATATCAGCAAGTTGATATTGTATGTTAAGCCTGAATCGTGAATCATAAAAAGTAAAGTCACATGTTAACTTGTTTAAATAGTCCTAAAACAATACCCGTATTATCTATATACATGAGGATTAATTCAGCACCACCCATTTTCATGCTATAAGGTTGTGTTCGACACAATGCAGTTGTCATTCGGGCTATGGAAATCTGAGACTTGCTTGGCTATAAATTCGTTAACGGAACAATCTAATGTTTCAATCCATCAACAACCAACACTGTGTCTACTTTTAGCTGTAATGTATTGACAGCCAGATAGAGACAATGAAAACGTCAAAAACCTACGATCACGGAGACTAGGTCAATGGTCTGACGTACACGAAAGTCTCAAAAAACGTTGAGTGTTCATGCCTGGGTCAACAGCAATGGTGACATCAGTATCTGGTGTATCCTCCCCTTGCAAGGACAACTGCTGCAACCCTCCTTTTCATGCTAGGAATCAAACGCTGAATTTGAATATTCGTCATGGAGTGTATCTGGGCAAATTCCTGTAGATTCTGAACGGGTGGATCCTTTGCTTAAGCTTGACGCCCCAAATGGTCCCACAAATGCGCAATCGGGTTGAGATCAGGGCTTCTTGCGGGCCAAGGTAGTGTGTCAGTTATTTTGGGCGGTGCTTAAGTCATGCTCACGTGTATATTTAGCAGTTAAAAGGATGACTTAGTTTTATATCAAGAATGGACAAACCGTTCCCGGAGAACCAGTCTGTTTTGTTTAAATGGAGTTTACGTCGCTTTCAATAGTATTTCAGTTGTAACACGGCAACAGCACTCATTCATAAGTTCTCACTGATTTACACGCACTAGGCTAGGTCAAATCAAATTACTACTATCGAAGTTAACTGTAAACTTCAAAGCTGAAGTAAAATGTAGAAAACGAGTATCATTCTGTAGACAACAGACAAAAAGGAATGCATATATCAGGAGAGTTTGATGTATAGACTTAACGCCTCAAAGCAGACATCATAGCGAAATAATTAAAGCATCTTGGAAAACAGATTGTTTTAGATAGCTTGGGAATCAATAGACATACTGCTGAGCGTTTGGTTTTGTATGAATACAACAATTTAGCATTAAATACGTGAAAGTATACATTCCATAAATACAAATGACTCTAGCATTCTAATTTCAAGGCACATATATATATATATATATATATATATAGTCGCAATGTCTAAAATTGTTTTCAAATTTAGAAAACTCTGAAGAATAACCAAATAGTTTAGCCAATCAAAAGCTGTGTTACCTTTAAATTTACAAAATTCTGGAGAACAAGACTCTTAAAAGCAGTTGGTGAATACTGGTCAAGGTTTTGTAAATGATACATTCTGTGGCATTTCTGTCTTCAGATTGGTGTAGTATCAGTACAGTACGATGTTATATATAGGTGTATCTCTCGTTTCTCCTGATGGGTGTGACGTACATCTTATTACAAAACGGTTGCTATGTCCCTGTATTACTCTAATGAGCCTTTCTATCTTTGACTGACCCCTGTCCACACCAACAGCAAAAGTAAGATGTTTTCGAGGAGGGGGGGGGGGGGGCATGCTGAAAGTTGACTATGTATAAAGTTATATAATTACATATAAGCAACAACTGCAATTGATGATAATAATAATAACAATAATGATGATGATGACGATGGTGATTACAATAATGGTTGGTGATGAACAAATTGAACATATACTGTATGCTACAGTTTAAAATTTACAAACAACAATGTTACACTATTTACAGTAAACGATTCCTGTGATCCGTATAACGGGTACCGTAATTAATTTTCTTTTTGGTACCGTGATAATATAGGTCAATCAGGGTCACTCATGCGCTGCACGCTTTTTAACTGAAATCGTGCTGGTTGAGAAAGTCAATGAAGACATTCCAATTGTTTGTAAAACGTAAAGTTTTGTTGTTCAGAAGATGTAGTGAAACGGAGAAAGTTGGAAATACAGTAAATGGTAAGTTTTGTTGTTCTTTTTTTTTTGTATTAATTAATTTCGTTTTTGAATCGAACATATAATGACCACGTCTTCGTTTATTTCAATGCGTTATTTTAAGAGAATTACTGTCAGAGTGACCCAAATTATAAAGTATAAACTACTTGAACTAAACAATGACAACAGTAGATGGGATAAATTTACAAAGCTTTACCACACAATCTCGAGTTTTAATGACGCCGAGAAAGAGGCCATTGTTGGAGAAGAACAAACGCCGGTAACCAGTCTTAACTCCTTCTCCCACAGTATTTCCTCTATTTCTAAAACAAATTCAGTCATTTTAGCGGAACTTCATTTGTCGTCTACAAATGCTTTTAAATTGGACAAGTCAGAAATTTTGTCAGGTGGTAAAGAGATAATTGCTCACAGCGTAGACAATATTAAATGGCATATGATGTACCATACGATCCTCAATCCACGCTGTGCCATTTACCGTGTTCTCTAACGGGTAACTATTTACAAATGTATAAAATATCAAGTACTCAAAATAAACGATGATGAAAGATAGGTAGACATGTATATTGCTGCTAACAGTATAGACAATATTGGGCTGCACATGATGTGCCCCCTTACCCAAAGTCCACAATGTATGCATGGCTGACTATTTACAGGTTTACAAAGTGTCAGGTATTCAAAGTAAACAATGATGCCAGTTAAGTTAGATGTATCCGGTATCTATTATAGTATAGGCATTATCAGGCTGCACACTGTGTGCCGTTTGACCCAAAATCTACACTCTTACAGATGAGTGACTGTTATTTTTGGATTTGTATTTAAAGTAAACAGGGACAACAGTGGTTCAGATAAAATACCCACAGTATAGACAATATCAGGCTGCAATGGATATACCGCCCGGCCCAAAATCTATACTATGCATCTATCAAATGTTAACTGACTACATTTGTACTGAAAAAAAAAATATGATAACAGTGGATTAGACAAAATGTTTGTAGCACAGACAGTATTTGGCCTTACACAAAATTAACCTGGCTGCAGTGTACCCGATATGCTCTCCTGGCTAAAGTCCACAGCATTTATATTTGTACCAATATTTAACTCATTACCACACATTCCATAGTTAAAGGAACCCCGATGAAAGGATACTTTGAAAACATTGTCGGAAAAGGAGACAACGCTGGTAACCAGTATTTTCTCCTTTTCCCACAAGGTCTTGTACTCTTTCAGACTGAAGTTTTCTATAGGGTCACATTTGTCGTCTGCAAATGCTTTCACAATTTTGTCAAATCCATTTTTTTTTTTTTTTGTTTGATATAGAATTAAAACGGGGTGCGCCATATTGACAAGATTAGCATCGAGTCAGATAAACAATTGCTGCTCTCGGTGTAAGAACTATCAGGTTGTACAGTGCACACATAATGCCTTTTTGTCCAAAATGTTCACCGTCTAAATTTATCAAACTTTCAGTAGATGGCTTTTTATAATTACCTGTGTTAGAATCCATTTCACAGCGTTTTGTAATTATTTCATTATTTTTCACATTAGTTTACTTAGGTTAAATAGATCTTGATTTTCTGTTTTCATTAATTTTGAGAATGTGTATGTGTTATTTGTGAGGTGTTGTTGACCTAGGAAATAAGAACGGGATGATGAAAATGCCGGGCAGGATAACAAATAGTGCATTCCATCTCCTATTTTCAAATCTTCACATAGTTTACAAATTCTTTCAGGGAAGTTTATGCCATTCCATTTTCCAGTTTCAACTGGTAGCTTATGGTTAGAAGTTCTAAAGAGAAACATGTGGACTGCAAGGGAGTTCGGCAGTTTTGTAAGGTAAGATTCAAAACCAGAATCACTCTTATAGAGTCTGTAGTTTTTACCTTTGTTTGAGAGGCTGGAGAGGTTTGACCATTCTTGCACAAACTGATCCATTAAGCATTGTTCAATAATTTTATGTATGTTTTTCACCTTATTTTGATTTTGTGATAGCCATATTATGCCATTTCCTGTATTGTTAAAGATACTAGCAATATAAGAAAGCTATTTATACTCATGTCTTGTGTCATTTAAAATGAAGTTATATATTTGTTTTGACAACTTTCTACTTTCTCCTACAATGTTATTAAAGACCTAGTCACTCAGGGTCGTTAAAATACAGGACTTTGAGGTAAAGGGTTAAACTGCTGAAAAAATGAATCCGACATTTCCAGCCAGTTGTTAAGATGGAAGGATTGCCATTTCATAACCTTTTTACCCTCTTTACCAAACGACAAAATTTTACACTAGTCCAAATTGAAAGCCTTTGCAGACGACACATTGAATGTGGCTCAAATTATATAATTTGTTTGTGAAAGGATAGAAAACGTTGTGAAAAAAAGAGAAAATGCTGGTTACCAGCATTTTCTCCGTTTTGCACAATGTTTTCAAATGGATGATTACTGGGGTGGCGTTAAAACTAGGAATTGTGTGGTAAAGAGTTAAAAAGCTTACCTTATCAGACAGTGAAAGTCCACGTTCCTCTACAATCTGATCTGTATTCAATTTGTTCACAAAATGGTCTCAAAGGACCCATAAGGGTGTAAAAGGGTCCAGTAGGGTCCCAAAGTGGAGCTAAGCAGACTAAAAGTTATCAGGGTACAAGAGTAAGCAGCTCTAATAAAACTCGAACTTGTAATAAAACTTCCAAATTTTTAGGGATACCAATTTTTCTTTCACTGATGAGCTATAAATATTGGAGCTATGACTCCCAATCGATTAGGAAATCTTTAAGCGTAATCTCCTAGAACTGAAACTATAACTGAAGAGCTTATAGATCTGGCTATTGTTGCTATGATTCCCAATAGATTATCTTAATTCAGTGATTCCCTTGAACTGAAACAATGTCAGCCATTATCATATAATTCACCAGAACAAAACCTTTAATTTGGTACCATTCTTATCTGTTTGTAGCCTTTTTTTTTTCATGGCCACGTGCCAAAAGCTATCTGTCACTTATTTTTTCATTCGGCAAACCTCGGGTGATCCGTTGATAATCATCCTTCGGCTGTATTACGATGGGTGACTTGCACCTACGCGGTACATTTCTTTGCCGGAAAAACACCGATTTACTGTTGTAAGGCTCCATTTAAAAAAAAAATAGTCACATTTTTTTCTAACGAAATCTTTCTAAATACATTTACGTTGACAAACAGTTTTTTACATTTAATTTTAATGTGGTCTATCAATTCCGTTAATAGTTTTCACCAACAGATTGATAGATGTGAATAACTTCACCGTGGTTGTTGATTTCGTCGCTAGTCGGTTTTTGGGGGCGCCATGTTTGCGTTCATGTGACAGACATAGATACGGACGAGGTAAGATATAGGCCTAGTAACTGAAGTGTTGACGAGGTTGCTTTTTCGATAATGATATGCCTTTATAGTTGTAAGGGTTGTATATAGATTCTTTTATTGATATGGAACATTTAGAAGTTTTCCAATAATTATGTTATAAAATTAAAAGTATGAAAGTGTGTTTAATTACTCACTTTTGCTTTTAAAATATTTTTCTCTGATTTTCTTTTTTTTTTTTTTTGTGGGGGGGGGGGGGACGCTGGTTGTATACATCTCAGAGACTGACTTCAAATACCAAAAAAGAAAAAGTAAGGAAAGTAATATTTTAGAAAATGTTATAAAATTCAAAACCTGGAAATGAGTTTAATTACATACACTTGTTTTTTCCATTATAATTCAACAATTTTCGTTGTGTACATTTGGAAAGCTAACTTCAAACATTAAAAAAGAAAAGAGAGCAGATTAATATTTTGGCAAAACTTCGCATAACTCTCTGCTTAGACACATATATATGAGCCATGTTCTGTGAAAATGGGATTTAATGCATCTGCAAAATGTATCGACCCAGGTCAGCCTGCGCAGTCCGCGCAGGTTGACCGGGGCCGAAACTTTTTGCAATGGCTGACTTTTCTGCAAGTCCAAGGATAATTCAACCTGCAGATTCAGTCGATCGACAGGCAAAATGGATTTTATGGATCCATAATTATGTAATGCCTTGAATGGTATCATGCGTTACGGAGATGCATCAAATCCGCTTTTGCCAGAGCACAGTTCATAAATAATATGCTATTAATACAACAATTGATCGTTAAAGAACCATGAGGGCTTCCTGTAATGGGTATTATATCCACATAAAAGCAATCTCGGGATATCCTCCGGCAGCGGAAAAATGCTCGTATAATACCAACACTTAACCCATTTCTGCAATTATACGATTGTTTACCTTCCTAAGGCAGATTCCTTTTAAAAATATTGAGGGAAAATGGGCAATTATTGCTTCTGACAAGCGATTGCTAGTTTTTCATTAATATTTTCCGTACTGTTCTAGAAAAATATGTATTTTTCTTTTAGTGTAAGATTTATAATTTCTTGACATCTTTGAAAGAAAAAAATGAGTCATGTAGCTCAGTCGGTAACAGTTCTTGTTACCAATGCGTCGCAAGTTCGTATCCCAGCTCGGTTTACCTTTTTTCTCAAACAACAAATTTCACAATCTTCCGAATGTGAAAAACCTGTAGACGACAAATCCAAATTTTGTTTTAATGAGTGTGATTTGTAGGGTATAAAACAACGACAAATTTAATATCGCTGAAACGATGAAACTTGTCTTTGAAAAGGTAGAAAAACATTTTTCCAGCATTTTCTCCTTTTCCCAGAATGTTGGTATAAGCTGTTCCTATCCAAGGGTACGTTTCTCTGAACTACGTGCGCACGAAATTTGCGAACACAGTTTAGGTAAGCAAGCATCAAGTCTGAAAACAAGTTTCGCTGAACTGCACAACTTTACGATTTGAGTATATATTTGGATAACTTTACGCCATCTTACACCTTTGGGTAAAGCAGGGGTCGAATGTGTGTATTTTACAATGCAAAATAATTTGCATAAATTTGCATAATTTGCAGTGTAGTGAAAGGTACCCCAGGACAGCTTATGAAAACATTTTGGGAAAAGGAGAAAATGCTGGTTTCCAGCATTTTCTCCTTTTCCCAAAATGTTTTCTACCTTTCCAAAAACAAATTTCGTCGTTTCAAAAAGCGTTAAGTAGTTTTGGACTGAAAGGTATTTCGTTATGGATTCAGAATCCATTTCACACCTTACAAAAATATTAACTATCTAATAAGAAACTTTCGCAGAAATCATAGCCTGCGGTGTGAGAAAATTACCACACTTCTATAGTACAATTTAGATTATTGATATATGTTATGAATTGCTTTTAATATATGATGGAAATAATAAGTAAGGCTGCCTGATAAAAGTACATGGCTAGTCTCTTTTACTGGGTCCTCTAAATAGACCTAAAAGATAGAGAAACCTCTTTTTTTTATGCAAACACTTGCAATGCCGGACCCGCGGTAGCTCCGTGGTTTGTTTATCATTCTGCAAATCTCGAGTGATCAGTTTATCAAGTCCCCCGGCTGTATCACATAGCTTATATGTACCTAAACGGTACATTTCTACGCCAGAAATACGCCGCTTTACCGTTCTTAAAATTGTAAGGCTCCTCTTAAAAAAAAAGAAAACATGAGTCACTATTTTCTATCGAAATCTTTCTTAAATATTTCCGTTGACATACAGTTCGTGCGTTCAATTTTTAGCGTATTTTATCAATTCCGTTGGTAGATTTCACCGACAGATCGATAGATATGAATAACTTAACCGCGGTTGTTAGTGGTGTTGCTAATCGATTTATCTGGGCAACGCCATGTTAAAGATCCTGTGATTGGTACTTCAAAATGGAAACCTCCTTGATACGGATGAGGTAAGTTGTAGTAACGGAATTTTGACAAGTGGTTACTGTATCTCACACGTGACCTGGTGGTTGCGGGCTTCATACTCGGTTTCGGCAAACTTTCTTTCCGGCGATATTTTGCTTCTCACCTCTGTTTTCTTTCCGGCTATATTTTGCTTCTCACCTCTGATGCATGTGAGATAAGCAGTCAAGTCAGTGGCTTGGAAAGAAAGTTGTGTCTGTACTGTTGTGAAAAAGCCACGAAATATAATTATGTGTTGGTGTACTGACAGCCATGGTACGACATACGCTTTAAAAAAAATTGAAAAAAAAAAAGCATTAAACTCCAGTACAAAGAAATGCGATTCCGGAGACAATTTACAGTGATATTTGGGACAGCATAGATCAAGATCAGATTGAACAAAATATGAGCCGTGCTCTGGCAAAAGGGGGCTTAATGTATCTCCGTGATGCATTATACCAAGTAAGTCATCACATGTTTATGGGTCCATAATAGCCTCATTTTTTTTAACAACCGACTTACTCATGAGGAAGACTGGTCTTTGAATATACAGAAAGTTGACAAATAGCGAAAAGTTTCGGCCCAGGTCAGCCTGCGCGGACTGCGCAGGCTGACCTGGGTCGATACTTTTCGCAGATGCATTAAGCCCCCTTTTCACAGAGCATGGTTCATATACTTTAATCTGGGACCAAATTAACCAATCATTCAAAAACGCATCCTGAATTTAGAAAGTAAAGTACTTTCCGATTGGCTATAAAAGGTTTGGTTCGGCTAATCAGAAGTTTCTTTACTTTGTACATTGGGAAACATTCTTGAGTAAAACAATTAGAAGGGTTGGTAAATAGAAAATCTACTAGATTTCCAGTGTTGCTTATTTTTGGCGGATTTAAGTAGTCGTTTTAAGCCTTTTCTAAACGACAAATTTAGACTCGTCCAAATTGGAAATCATTTGCAGATGGCAAAATGGATATTACTCAAGTCGAGAGATTTGTCTTTGAAAAGATTAAAAACATTGTGGAAAAAGGAGAAAATGCTGGTTTACCAGCATTTTCTCCTTTTTCCACAATGTTTTCAAAAAAGCTTCTTCCTCAGGGTCGTGAAAACATAAGATTGTTTTGTAAAGGGTTGAACTTTTACCACACAATCCCACTTTTTAACGACCCCAAAAAATAAAGCTTTTGAAAACATTGTGGGCAAAGGAGAAAATGTTAGTTACCAGCATTTTTCTGCTTTGCCTGTAATATTTCCTACGCTTTAACTCTTTACCACACGATCCCCAATTTTAACGACCCTTGGGAAAAAGCCTTTTGAAAACATTGTGGGAAAAGGAGAAAATGCTGGTAACCAGCATTTTCTCCTTTTCCTACAATGTTTTTACCCTATCAGAGAAAAAAAAAATATCATTTGAGCGACGTTGAAATTGTCGTCTGCAAGTCCTTTCAAATTGGACAGGTCTAAAAGTTTGTCGTTTGGTAAAGGGTTAAGACACTATAATCACCATAAGGGCCATGTTTGATTTGTCCTCTGCTAAGGTTTTGAATCTGGAATACTCCAATTGTTTTTCGTTTGTTGCAGAGCTGAAACACAATCCGTTTGTCTCTGCTTCTAATTAAAAACATTTTGTATAAAATCATGCCACCTTAGGGTGTATACAAATGAGTCATGCTCCGTGAAAAAAAGGGGTTTAATGCATCTGCAAAAAGTGTCGACCAATATCAGCCTGCCCAGTCCGATCCGCCCAGGCTGACATGGGTCGAAGCTTTTGCGAGTTGTAGATTTTCTGCATGTTCAATGACCATTCCACCTTGTGACTATGCTAGCGTTTGACAACATGGATGTTATGAATTCATAAATATGTGATGACTTGCTTAGTATAATGCATAACGGAGATACATTAAACCCCCTTTTGCCGGAGAGCCGCTCAAAAAATACGGAAACAGTGGTCGGCATTCTAATTGTATTTTTATAGGTCTATTTTCGCTTGTAAACGGCAGAGGTCAAAGAAAGGTAAATTTTTATAGGCCGTCAGCGCATCAATACATTGTTGGGATGCTGCTTTTGATCAGATAATAAACAGACAGAATAAATTGTTAACATCTACAATTTGGCTTTTTAAAAAAAAAAAACAAAGCCAGGAGAAGTCAGCATCGATGTTTTCAAAAAGTTTATTGGCTTTTAACCCTTTCCCAAACAAGCCCTGGTTTTCACGTGTCTGCAGTACAAGTCTTTTGAAAACACTGTGGGAAAAGGAGAAATTGCTCGTTACGAGCAATTTCTCCTTTTCCCACAGTGTTTTCTACCCTTTTTGATAACTTTCTGCCATTTTTATCGGATTTAAAATTGTCGTCTGCAAATTCTTTCAATTTGGACCAGTCCAAAATTTGTCGTTTGGGAAAGGGTTAATTTTGATATGTTTTGGTACATGTAAACAAACAAGTAAGACATTACATGACTACCGCTGCGTAGAAACCGCTTATGCATTACATGACAGTCTCGCGACATTCTTCCCACGTTTTCAAGTCGCGTGAACTTTTACCGCGATGTTCTTTCTCTTTTTTTTTTTGACGAAACTCTTTTTTTTCTTCTTTTTGCTTAGATTTTTCAAAACCCGAAGCGTTACCCAGTGTGGTTTTGCGGACAGTAAAGATTAAGGTTGCAGGTGTAGAGTGGCGTTGGCTCTACACTGTCCGATGAATGTTTTTTAGATGAAAATTAGTTCGCCCTTGTCCGGCTAATAAATTAGATGAAACTTTCAGCCTGATGGTAAAAATCAATATGTTGGCATTTCAAAGTTATGGCTGTTGGGGAAATATCTCCTAATCGGACAGGGTAGATCCAAGATCAGACTGCACGTTCTGTGCAGTCTGATCTTGAACTACACTGTCCGCAAAAGGTCAGTGGATCGCGATTAGCAGTCTAAGGGTTAATAATTCAAACCACATATTCTTTTTTTAATATTGGTTGGAAATTTCCATTGACTAATTGGCGTTTAGGGTTAACTCACAAAAAAAAAAAGCAAAATGCAAATCGCTTTCACTTTGCTCATTGGTATGAGTGTAGGATTCGAAACATGGGTGCCCAGGTTCGATCCTCACTCGAATCACTTTCTTTCATAGCGATGTCCTTGGGCAAGAACACTTCAGGACTCTAGCAGAGTACTGGTGAAACCTAGCGACGTGTGAGAATGAGTTAGGTGTCCCCGTGGTATGACTGAAATAATGTTGAAAGCGGCGAGAGATCACCATTCATTCATTGAACACATCTCGGTGAAAATGAATGCTATTACTTCATTTCTAAAATCAAAGCGATAAAGAAGCTAGTATACGATTTTACCAGCTGCTGTTGTTATGAATGATAGCAATAGAGAGATGAAAGTCAATTTATATAAGAAAATTAATACCATTAATAAGTACTTTCTCTTGTACGACGGGCCATCTACCTATATCCTGCCGGGACTGCATCGGTGATTATCACAACAATGGAATTAATTGAGCCATGCTCTTGAAAACGGGGGATTAATGCATCTGCGAAAAGTATTGGTTCAGGCCAGCCTGCGCAATCCGCGCAGGCTGACCTGGACCGAAACTTTTCGCTATTGGTCTATTTTATTTTCTGTAGTCAAAGGACCCGGTCAGCCTTATGACACAGCTGGTTGTTAGACAAAATGGATTTTATGGATCCCTAATTCCTAGTATGTGATGACTTGTTTGGTATCATTCAATACAGAGATGCATTTGGCCTCCTTTTACCGGACCACGGCCCATTTATATTTGATGGGATTAATATGTCTGAAAATATTGGATATGTGCAGGCTGATCTTTGTCTCCACTCTTCATGGTACAGCCATGGTCGCAGGCGGAGAAGCTTTAGAAAGGCTGCAAACAAGTTTAAAGATACATCTATACTCGTTTCAGCCAGTTTTTTTAAACGATTTCATCTTTATCTTATCAAACTATATAATCATTCTGGTATCTTCATGCCAAATGTTGCCCCTTGCGTTTGCAAGATTGCATAATTTACGACGGATAGAAATTGCTTTTCATTTTCTGGAGGCCTTCAAAGAAACCAATATTGTCACGTTTCCGGTTTTAAATTGAAGATTTCCAATATATGCATTTACCCCTTGCACTAAATACATCGGTAGTTTATCTATGTTTACACAGCTAACTAATTCTGAACCATTCTACAGTCTGTCAAATGTTGACAGCGTTTTTTTCTCTCTGTTTGGAAGGATGTATCTTTAATCCTGAGGGCATTGTTGCTTATTCTAGTTGCTTTTTGCTGGCAGTGTAGACCAAAATCAGACTGTGCAGAATTTGTACTCTAATCTTCGATTTACACATGTTCATTCACATTGTTTTTTAACAGTCTTAACTTAATTCTAGTAATGCAGGTAGTTTGCCACGTGTCTTATGATCATGTAGTGATTTCACTGACAGGGCGAGTGATACTACATATAACTGAGCTCTGTGAAAAGGGGGTCCAGTGCATTTGCAAAAAAGTATCAACCCAGGTAAGCCTGCGCAGTCTGCGCAGGCTTACCTGGGTTGAAACGTTTTGTTCTGGGTCATTTTTTGCATGTCCGAGGACCATTGTACCTCAGGACTCAGCCGGTTGTTAGACGAAATGGTTGTCATGAATCCAGAGATATGGGATGACTTGCCTGGTGTAATGCATGACGGAGATCCGTTAAACCCCCTTTAGCCAGAGCATGCCTCAATTTGATTTGCTCAAAGAAGTAGACGGGACGACCGAGCCTCTGAAAAACAAGTTGCAGTAGTCCCGATAGCTCATGCGATGATGCAGAGCTGCTGCTGTTGTATTTTCTGATTTCCTGAAGAGTTTACCCTTTAGCAACAGTCTTACGAACATGAAAGTTCGCAACAAATGCATAGCTCAAATACAAACCGCCATGGCTGGGATTCGAACCCGTGCGGGCAAAGATCCTCGTTTATCGAGGTTTGAAAGACCAATACACTAATCCCTGAGCTAAAGAGAATTCTCCCCAACGCAGTTGTTCGGTAGTTGTTGGCCTTTTCCTAGCCGTAAAATAAAGGTATGTATCAAATTAATATTAATATCTATCAATGAGACAACGCTTAATACCTCCCATTTCCATAAGTAAATTTCTTAAAGTTAAGGACGTTTTCTAGAGTTTTAATTCTTCCATAAAATGTCTTTGTTTTATCATATATTATGTAAAATTTTATGCTGCATACAAAAATAAAAAGAAAATGATATGTTGTCTTTGTTCTTATTCCTTGATATAGGCGTCTTCCGCTTTAGGATCTCTTCATGTTTGATAGTTGTAAGAGTGCCAAATAATTAATTGGGTTATCTTTAAGACTAGTCCATTCTAAAAGCATATTAGCCATGCTCTGTGAAAAGGGGGCTTAATGCATCTGCAAAAAGTATCGATCCATGTCGCAATTCAATTTTACTGAATGTTAGATCAGAATATACAAATATTTAGCTCAGATTTTTTATAAATTATAAAATTAAACTTGTCTGACAATGTTATAATCATTTTTAAGCAAAAGGCACAATTTTTAGACTTTTGGGGTATCCTGTTACCATGGAAACAGGCGTTTAACAAGAAAACGAATTCGACAACATATTATTTTCTTTTTATTTTTGTATTCAGCATAAAATTTGACATAATATATGAGAAAACAAAGAAATTATATGGAAGAATTAAAACTCTAGAAAACGTCCTTAACTTGAAGAAATTTACTTATGGAAATGGGAGGTATTAAGCGTTGTCTCATTGATAGATATTAATAATAATTTGATACATACCTTTATTTTACGGCTAGGAAAAGGCCAATGTTATTGTGACAACAAAAAAAAGTACGATGCTGGCAGAAACTTGTATTGTAAAATAAGGTTCGTAGTTGCCAACTTTTGTGCTAGTTTTACGATACAATTTTTTCTGTCAGCAACTGGAACTTTTACAGATTCTGCTGTAACACAGCATAAGACGCATGACAGTACCAATACTCTTAAATGGTATAAATTAAATTTGCAATTTGAGACTTGGCTGGTTTACATTTACATTTGGCAGCTAGTGGGCCTTTAATGAATGCTAATTCGATAGGCCAGGCAAAATTTTGAGTAGGACTTGTGTAGTTATATGGACTGAGATAGAAGCATTACTATTTAAATGCCAGATGCCTCGGCATGTTTGTATACCATAGGTACTCCATCCTGGCGCCTTCGTCCTACCTAATATGGTTTGTTTCCATTTTGCATTTTGTCGCGACTTGCTGGTATTAACTCTTACCAAACGATAACATTTTTGACTCGACCAAATTGTAAGCATTTGCAGACGACAAAACAAATGTAGCGCATATGAGAATTTTATCTTTGATAGAACAAAAACATTATGGGAAAAGGAGAAAACGCTGTTTACCTGCATTTTCTCCTTTTCTCACGATTTTTTCAAAACCCATCTCTTTCAGGGTCGTCAAAACTCGGGATTGTGTAGTAAAGGGTTAACAAAAGTAATCCGAAAGTCTGTAACTTCTGCAGAAAGTTCACACAATTCACACACTGTTCATCTTGTATCGTGAATGAAGGCTTGTTTTTCACATCTTTTACTACTTTGACATTTCATATTGCGTTCGTGTAACACTTTGCTTGTATTTTTTTGTATAACGTGTATTGTCTATCCAATAAAATACCGTGGCTGTCGTAGTGTTTGCACATGTGAACAATTATCTGGCAATAGAGACCAGACATTAAAAGATGAAAAGTGCCGTTTTTATTGGAAACAATAATAAATCTGTAGGAGAATATGGAGTGTCATTCACTTGACAAAATCGTATTTCATGATCAGTGGTATCCTTTAAAGATGCATATTTAGATTCTAATGCAGTGAATTCAGTTTCTCATTTTCATAAATCCCTGATAAATACTCCCTACATACTTTTCATTGCAAGCATAAATACACTAAACGATTATATTCAGTCAAAAGGCGCATTTCTGGCCTTTACATGATGGAGGGGACGTTTCGCAATATGGAACTCCGGCTATTTTAATGAGACCAGATGGCGTCATAAGACCAGATATGACGTCATTGTGCTTGATATCAGATTTCGATCCCATATAATCGAAACGTGTTATTTGTCATACGATAATTTCCAAAAGCCGTCGCAATTCAAAGATGGGAAAGCAGCCAGTGGCTTGGAGAGAGAATCGTGCGGGTAAAAGAAAATCCGCCGCAATATAACTGCAATTATATTGAAACCTGCGTTTAACACCATTCAAACATACAAATCAAAATTTTAAGAGACTCTCTCTGTCTCTCTGTCTTCTTCTCTCTCTCTGTCTGTCTCTCTCTGCTTCTGCAAGTCTGTGTTTCTCTCTCTGTTTCGGATTATAAATTAGAATTTTGTTGCCTATCGTTTTGACAGACTCTTTCATACTTAAGCGTAGTACTGATACCAAAAATATCGAGAACGCGTATATAGATCTAGGTGTACTTGCCACCGTGCTAAAACTGATTGATTGGTTTAATGTTTAACACCGTTTTCAACATTATTTCAGTTATATCGTGGCGGCCTGTGCACCTATCTATGCTTTCCTGGAATTTCTTTGACTAGTACTATGCACAATATTCTTCCCAAGCCACTGTCTGCTTTCTCACATAGCCAATTTCACAATGGTCAGCGGTGATAGAGGAGTGAATCCTGTCGAACTGACTACCATCAGTCCTCGGAAAGAAATTGGCCGAACCGGGGATCGAACCAGCGACCCCGTATTCTCAAGTCCTGTACGCTACTGACTGAGCAACCGGGGCTCTGCTCGTCCTAAAACTGATACACTGATGAAAAGGGTTAAAAACCCCAAGGAAACCAACTTAACAAACGTTTTACATGATACAAATATACATAATATAACCCTCGTAAATGCTAATTACTTGAAACAGACATTCTCAGTAGGTACCAAAGATACAAAAAATGCAAATCCAACGCCGTTATTGTCGGAATATCTTTTTGAAAAAAGCAGACAATATAGATCTTGATCTACACTCTCTGCTTAAAGCAAAACAGTCCAGGTCCAGCGCTTTTTATGTCCGAGTTCCATATTTACATTGCAATAGAAACATACAAGATTTTACATGTGACACATACGGCCGCTAATGAAAGACAGATTGCGGCGTTATTTCTAGGTAATACCTTGTGAATATCGGTTGCGCTATCATAGTCGATGATAGTAGTTCTGGGCTGTCGGAGAGGTATCGCTCCTGTGATGTGTTCATAAACAGTGTAGGTGGGATAGTTTCGAGAAAGTGTTTCTTTCAAACGGAAAAATATTACCGCATGAGTAAAATTAACGAAGTCTAATGTCTATGGTGTTAGTTTAAACATATTCATTTTACATCGATTGAGAAACAAGTTCTTGCAACTTATACTAATCTCTCTCGATTCTGCCATGCCCATGGCGTTGTTGACAGTTTTCGAAAGGATTGTGGAAAAAGGAGCGATGTTTGTTGCCATCAGTAACTATTGCTCCTTTTCCTATAGTGTTTTCAAGTGCAAATTGGGATCATTTTGTTTTATTTGACCGAGATATTTTGCCCTTCGGGTAATTTAAATCTATTGTTAGGTAGGTACATATTGGAATTACTCTTTTAACTTTTTAGCCAGACAACAAAATTTTCGACCTGTCCGAATTACAAGCATTTGCAGACGACAAATCTAATGTAGTACAGAAGGTTTTGATTTGTCTGGAAAAGGTCAGGAAACATTGCGGTCGTTAAAACACGGGATTGTTTGGTAAAGGGTTGTTGAAGTTGCCCGGCGTCTTGGATTCGAAATTGTTCTTGATGAAATTCTTTTACTTACTTTCGAGGCTAACTCTCTGATTGGCTTAGGCAAATTATGACAGCCAATGGAGAGCCTTGACCTGACGCGTATTGTTGAAAGTGAATTTAGTCGTTAGGCTGCTAAGCGCGACTCAATGGCCTTTTGCGGACAGTGTAGGTCTAGATCAGACTGCACAGAACGTGCAGTCTGATCTTGAATCTACACAGTCCGATATGGATATTCCTCCCCCCCCCCCCCCCCCCCCACCCCCAATAACTTTGAAGTATCAATAATTGGATTTATACTATCGACTTGAAAGTTTCATTTTAGTTATTTAGCATGTTGTGGATTAAGAATAAAAGGTCTATCGCCGCTCTTATATCTTTATATTCTCAAAACAAGCCCTGGTTTTCACGTGTCTGCAGTACAAGTCTTTTGAAAACACTGTGGGAAAAGGAGAAATTGCTCGTAACGAGCAATTTCTCCTTTTCCCACAGTGTTTTCAACCCTTTTTGAGAACTTCCTGCCATTTTCATCAAATTTAAAATTGTCGTCTGCAAACTCTTTGAATTTGGACCAGTCCAAAATTTGTCGTTTGGAAAAGGGTTAAACTTTAGGTACATAAGACGCCCAGATAAAGAGTTACCAAATTCATAAGACAGTATTTCTTCACCAAGACCTATGTGGTGGGTACCCATTAGAATTATCTAAATGAGACAATTCGAATGGGTACCAACAACATGAGCAATGCTCTGGCAAAAGGGGGTTTAATCCATTTTGTCTGACAACCGAATGAATCAGGAGGTAGAATGGCCGTTTTACATGCAGAAATTTGAATACTAGCACAAAGTTTCGACCCGGGTCAGCTTGCGCGGTTGCTATAAAATTATGATCTTGACAGAAAGGGGTTGTAGAAAATACGAGGATTTTATTTTTTATAAAATATTTTCGGAACAGTAATTTCTCATCCCGTTCGTCACCGGGCAGTCCTTATTTTTGTGTAACATGGATACGTATGGTTGAAACATAGGAGGTACCTAGTTGCGTGGATAGCTCAGTCGGTAGAGTCGTTTGGTCATGGTTTTGACAGTAGCTTGTTCGAATTCCGGCAGTGGCAAATAATTTTCGTCATTCTTTCCCCTCTCAGTGAGATCTAAATCATGTCCAAAAGGCGTTTTCATTGGAAATATAATCTTTCTTCTTCTTTATCATCATCACCACCATCATTTTGATGATGATGATGATTAACTCTCACCCGATAAACCTTTCATTATCACTTTATATTGTTGTTTATGTTTGGGATAAGAGGTTTAAAATCCCGTACTGTGATGAGCTACTAGATGGCGTTTATATTATCTTGTCACGGTTCGTGGTTTTAGACAGGTATTCCCAAAAAACCATAATATAAGCTGTTAATGAAAGGTTTATCACGTTATAGTTATACTGTTGTTATTATCATTATTATCAACATTATCATGATGCCAAACTCTAGTATAGGTCTCACTTGATAAACCTTTCATTATCAATTTATATTATTGTTTATGTTTGGGGTAACAGATTTAAAATCACGTAGAGTGACGAGATAATTGATAAACCAACTCGATGACGTTTATAATTTTTTATCTCGTCACGGTTCGTGGTTTTAAACATGTATTCCCAAAAACAATAATATAAGCTGTTTATGAAAGGTTTATCGCGTTATAGTTATATTGTTGTTATTTTTATTATCATCATTATCGTGATGTCAGACTCTAGTATTATGTAGCTTTAAGAACGCGGATGGAAAATGTTAACTCTTATCTGCAGGGTATTATATTTCAAAACGAAGTCACGCACGTAAAACTTTTGGATTTGATAGCATTACCTTGTTTTTGATTGATCGTGCAAGAGGATTTTCGTGATTGCTGGTCCATTAAGTCTGTAAGCGACAATCAAATAAACTCTTCGATTTTTTTTTTTTTTTAACCCTTTACCACACGACAAAATTATAGCCTTGTCCAAATTGAAAGCATTTGCAGACGACAATTTCAATGTGGCTCAAATGGTACAACTTTCCTTTGATAGGGTAGAAAACATTGTGGGAAAAGGAGAAAATGCTGGTTACCAGCATTTTCTCCTTTTCCCACAATGTTTTCAAAAGGCTTCTTTCCCAGGGGCGTCAAAAGGTGGCATTATGCGGTAAAGGGTTAAGTGGTGTTAACGCCATTTTCAACATTATTTTTGCATATCGCGGTGGCCAGTGCACCTATCCATGCTTTCCCGGAGACTCTTTTACGGCAAAAAATGCAATCCATTGAAAATCAGGAAGATTTTTTTTTATTCAGTTCATGGAGGCTTGACTGAAAGGCGAATGGTTTAGATCTAAAATCAGACTGCATGTTCTGTGCACTCTGATCTTGATCAATGCCGTCCGCAAAAGTCCTTTGTTAAGCCTATAGAACTGAAAGGCATAAAATATTTTACTAGAGGAAAATTTGAATCTCTGTCTAAGTTGAAGACATAACGTATAAAAAAAAAACATTACCAAAGATCATTTTCAGCCAGTTGTTTGTTGTCTGCGCATGTCATATTCTTCGTAGATTCGACCTGTCTTATATGACGCATCACCCATTCCCCGTATACCAGGGAAAAGTAGGGCTTATATCGAAGCTATTAGCCTATTACCAAAGCATGTAGGGGCTGTTTTAATAAATGGTCGGTGCATAGGTTACATGCTAGCCGATCACAGCTGAATGAATGGCACCAGGTAGCGTTTTATTGAGTAAACGTTTATTTCATTTGAAATTCAAAGTCACGGTTGTTGTTTTGAAAAATTACTCCGCTACTGTACCCAGGATGCCCAAATTAGATAGATGTGTATTTGTAGAATGCCATCTAGCGGGAGATAATGGCTAGTTGTTAACCCATTTCATGATTATTTAACTGTAATCATTTTTGTATCTTCATGTCAAATGTTGCCCCCGACGTTTGCAAGGATGCAGAAATTACGACCGATAGAAAACGGCATTTCATTTTCTTGGGGCCATCAAAAAATCACTGTTGTGACATTTTCTGTTTTATATCGAAGATTTCGGGTATATTTATTTATCCCTTTCACCATATATTTGGTAATTTATCTGTGTTTACACAGTTGACTTAATTCTTAACCATTCTACAGCCCATCAAATTTTAATAGCGTTTCCCTCTGTGACTGTAAGGATGTATCTTTAAGTCTTTCCTAAACGAAACAAAAACATGTACAGGGTTCCATTTTGGGAGGAATTACAGACAACAAATTAAATGTGGCTCCAATGATGGGATTCGTCTTTGAAAAAAAAAAATGTGAGAAAAGGAGAAAATGCTGGTTTTTCAGCATTTTCTCCTTTTATTGCAATGTTTTCAAAAGTATTATTTCTAAGGGTCATAAAAGCAAGCTATTGTTTGTTAAACCAAAAGGCAAATCGAACTTATTCTTGACATTTAACTGAACTGGCATTTCCGCTATTATTACAGACAATTACTAAATTGAAGTTGAGATTACTTCAGGTGTTATCACATGAATTTTAGACTTGTCCAAATTCTAAGCTTTTTAGGCAGACGACCAATCAAATGTTCTTTAAAAGATAAGATTTGTTATTGAAAGGGAAACAAATAAATTGTGGAAAAAAGGAGTCGTTTAAAGCTGTCATTCTCAAAGTCGTGAAAGCATGTGGTTGTATCAAAATGGGTTAATCGCAATAAGTATTATAAATGGCATATGAACGGGCATCGCCTATATCATTATAGATGGTACTTAACGTATAAAGAGGTTACCTACATTTAGCGCCCTACCACACGACAAAATTTTAGACTTGTCCCAATTATATGTTGTCCAAATGATAAGATTTTTAATTGAAAGGGCCAGAAAACCTTGTGTGAAAAGGATAAAATGCTGGTTACCAGCATTTTATCCTTTTCACACAGTGTTTTCAAAAGTTCTTTTTTTTCCGTCTGGGTTGTTAAAAGCGGGAATGTTTGGCAAAGGGCGACGGGTTATCTAGGTAATTGGTGAGATTTGTGTTTTTTTTTCTAAAAATCCCCCTTAAACTACCATTTTGGTTTGGTTTGGTTTGTATTGGAGTTTAACGCCATTTTAACAGCGTAGGTCATATCATGGCGGTCAGCGACGCACCTATGCGATTCCTGGCTTTCTCACACCAGTACTGACACAACTTTCTTTCCAAAGCCACTGACTACTTTTCTCACATGCATCAGAGGTGAGAGGCGAAAAATTGCCGGAAAGAAAGTTTGCCTCAACCGGGTATTGAACCCGCAACCACCAGGACACGAGTCCGACACGCTAACCACTGAGCTACCCTGGCGGGCCTTAAACTACCAAATGTTTTCAATGAAAATTTTCAGCTAACTGCAAAACCTCAAATAACGCGATTTTTTTCAAAAGTTCATTTCACTATAAAGCTCTATATCGGACAGTCAAGACCAGACTGCACGTTCTGTGCAGTGTGATCTTGATCTACACTGTCGGGTAAAAGGGAATTGAGTCCGAACTTTAGCAGCATAAAGGGTTAGATATAATTCCTGATTCGAGGCTCGTGCAATTAAAGAACCGTAAGTCGAGTGGGTGTAATTCTTAGAAACTCTTATCTTTATGAATGAGGATTTTGAGTACGTAGTATAATTTCCTAGTAGGTTACAGGGATGGCTCGCTGGTAACGTGAAGGACTCATATGCGGGAGGCCCCGGGTTCGAGCCTCACTGGAAGCACTGTGTTTTTGTGTCCTTTGGCAAAACACTTCCGAGCCCTAGCCTAGTATTCGTGAAACCCAGCACAAGCATGAATATGTGAGCCGTCGCCGAGATACAACTGAAATAATGTTGAAAGCGGCGTAAATCAAAGATCAGACTGCACATTTTTTGCAGTCTGATCTTGATCTACACTGACCGTAAAGGCAACGATTGTTGTCAAAGGCATTTTAAGGATTAAGCATATTATAAAATCAAACACAAAAAATCCCCACCCCCATGAGTTACAGTACCAGTTGGAACATGGGAAAAAAGGAAACGACGAAAGCGGCACACCATAGGCCACTAGATATTATTCTTAGTAACTAAGAGAGACAGTTATTGCAAGTATTCTCCTAGAATACACTGTTGAAAAAACACCAAACTGTATGTTGTATTTTCTTATTCTATTTTCGTCTTTTTTTAACCTGAATTATTGGTTTACACTGTAGGGAAACGACGGCGTATCTTCCTTTGTTAAAGATACATCCTTACAGCCACAGAAAAAAAACGCTGATACAACTTGAAAGTGTGCAGAATGGCTCAGAACACAGTCAGCTGCGTACACGTAAATAAATAGCCAATATATATATGGTATAAGGGATAGAAAAACTCAAGGGATTTGTCTTCATTTAAAACCGGAAATGATAACAGTGATTTCTTTGAAGGCCTCCAAAAAATGAATGCATTCTCTTTCCGCTGTAATCTGTGTAACCTTGCAGCCGTCAGGAGTAACAATTTGCGTGAAGATACAATGATTATAGTTTCATAAAATAAAGATGGAATGGGTTGAAATCTGGCTGAAAAAAGAGTATAGATGTATCTTTAACTGGAGTTCTACCTGACTCAGTGGTACAGTATAGGACTGGTAACCTGGAGGTCCTAGACTCGAGCCTTACTGGAAGCAATACGCTTTTCGTGGGAGTGTCCTTGGGCAAGAAACAGTTTAGAGCCCCGGCCTAGTGCTGATGAAACCCAGGACATAAATGAAGCGAAAGAGCTGTATCTCATTTTGTTAACTATACTAGACTATATTGAAGTTCCAACGCAACACCAAACTTACTTATTTTTTTCATATTAATTTCTAGGGTTTAAACATTTCACATCCAATTCCTTGGGCATATAAGAAATTCACCGTGTACAAAATTTATTGATTTTCTGTCACAGTTGAATGAAAACAAATGACAAAACGTGTATTGGCGCCAAGTGAGTTCCACGTGCAGCACGTGATTATAACCTTCTCTTGGCGAGTTCAGGATCGTATGTATTATAGATTAGATTAGATTTTATTAATTACTTATGCATACACATGGATTTCGTAATATACTCATATATAATACAAATTAAAGGTCACTACAAGTGTTGAAATAGATAATGAAATGACGTAACAAAAAAAAAAAGAAGAGAGAGAAAAACAGAAAAGAGAAAGGCATCAGGAAATAGAAGGTGGAGAATGAGCACTAACAGTTTTAGGTTCGAATCACTATAGCGTATGTATTGTACAGCTTAGCCGCGTCAAAAAATATCACATAATTTTCGTGTTGCGTTGGAAGTTTGGTATATATATATACATATTGTACTCTTTCGAGTACAATTCATGTCGATTTCAATGGAGTACACCGGTGAAAAGTGAGCTTTTAAGATGTGAAATCTTCATTTATATTGGTATTCGTGGATTTTGAGACTGGATATACAGTATTAAAGGACACTGTGATATCAACGACCGTAATAAGGCGATAATGGTTTGTTGATTTTGCCACATTGTTTGATGATAAAATCTATCTGCGCCATCTGCACATACCGTGACACCTGCACACACGTAGTATGGTCCCTGGACTTGCAGAAAATTTACTGATAGCAAAAGGTTTCGACTAATGTCAGCCTGCGCGGACTGCGCAGGCTGACATGAGTCGAGACTTTTTGCAGATGCATTAAGCCCCCTTTTCACAGAGCATGACTCAAATGAACTGTGGGACAAAATCAACAATTTACCATACTCCCTTAGTTTCTGTACCTTCAGTACTTTGACCTGGTATCTGCGGCTTAACGACATTAGCTGGGCAACAATAAACTGGGCAACAATAAACATCGCCCCAGCCCGTATATAGATGATGATTCGGTTACTTTTGGCCATTCACAGCTGATACTGACACCTTGTATGTGACTGCGGATTTATAGGATAATGTATCTTGCTGTGTTATAGGATACTGGAAGATTTTAAAGTTAGATTGTGAACGAACAATGAAAATCTTCTATTTCGACTGGATTATTTCTTTATTTAAGGTAAGTTGGTTTGATTCTTTTTTCTTCTTTATTTCCAAGCTTTTATTTTTTCTAAATGAAATTATGTGTTTAATGTGAGCTATGCTCCGGGAAAAGCCGGTCTAATGAATCTGCAGAAAGTATCGATTCAGACCAGCCTGCGCAGTCTACGCAGCCTGACTTTGGTCGAATTTTCTGCAGCTCAAAGACTAGTCCTATTTATAAGCCTCTACGTATGTAGTCCAAATATTTAGACGTATACATGCTTATTTACCTTTCAACATTTATCATCGGACATTTCACATTTGATTTTTCTTATTGCATGTAACGTCTAAACGGGTCCCATTCAGTTTTATGTAGCAAATCCGATCATCTTTAAAACCAGAATTATAACAAAAGAGAACTTCATTTACCTGTAGATAGAACTTTTTTTGAAAATATTCAGCCGCTGTCTTGATAAATAATGGGCAGATTCATTCAGAATTCAATAAAATCACTCGCAAGTTGGATTGCCGACAGAGTCGCCGCCATGTTTTTCAGTCATGCAGACAGTTGGATGACAAATAAGAATTTACTTTAAGTTTATGAACGAAATCTGTTACAGTAATCAAACAAGACCGAAGCGAACAAAATTTCGTTTTAAAAAAAGACATCATACCATTCTGTAAGTTGCACTGACCCGCACATGACGGTTCATTCGGAACAATCATATCTCTTCCACGGCAATTCATTACAAAACAGAGTGGTGTTGAATCGGAATGGATTTAGCTCATAAATAGGCAAGTTTTGGACAAATATCCTTTTTCAATCGAGAAATTATTCATTTATCTTACTTCTGATGTATATTTTATTGAACAAGTTCACTTGAAAGTATCCAAATTTGCTGTTCAAACAGCGACAAAATTCGATGTCGGAGTTTGCTAAAAGAAACTATGAAGGAGCCGATAAGACACTACGTACACGATGAATGTCAGAATGAAAAATAACGTACGTAGGGGCTTATGAATAGGACTACTACGTATGTTGTTTTTTATTTTGACATGCGTCGTGTACGTAGGATCTTATCCTTCAACAGCAAATTTGGATACTTTTAACAGAACTTGTTCAATAAAATATACATCAGAAGTAAGATTAATGAATAATTTCTCGACTGAAAAAAATATTTGTATAAAACTTGCCTATTTATGAGCTAAATCAATTCCGATTTAACACCAGGCTATTTTGTTATGAACTGCCATGGAAGAGGTTCGATCAGTCCGAATGAACCACCATAAATAGGGTAATGCAACTTACAGAATCGCATTATGTCTGTTTTTTCTTTTTAAACGAAATTTTGTTCGGTACCGTCTTGTTTGATTATTGAAATATATTTCGTTTAAAAAAAATCTATAGTGAATTCTGGTTTGTCATGCAACCGTCTGCATGACTGAAAAATATGGCGGCGACTACGTCGACAATCCGACATGAAAGTGATTTGATTGAATTCTGAATGAATCTGCCCATTATTTATTAAGACAGCGGCTGAATATTGTCAAATGAAGCTCTTCCTAAAGGAAAACAGAGATCTCTTTGGTAATAAACCGTAATAATACCGGTCGTAGAGAGATCCGATGTGCTACATAGAACTGACAGGGAGCCGTTTAGACGTTACATGCAGAAGAAAAATAAAATGCTGAAAGTCAATAGATAAATGTTGAACGGTAAATGAGCATGTATACGTCTAAGTATTTGGACTACTCAATGACCAGTTTACCTCATGATTTATTTGGTTGTTAGACAAAATGGATTTTATTGATCAAGAATTTTGTGATAACCTGCCTGCATGGTAAAATGTACCACGGAGATGCATTAAACCCCCCCCCCCCTTTGTCAAAGCATGGCTCATGTATCTTTCACTTCGATTGTAAAAACGTGTACAGCACTTACAACATACATTTGAGCCATGCTCTGTGAAAAGGGGGGCTTAATGCGTGTGCGAAAAGTATCGACCCAGGTCAGCCTGCGCAGTCCGCGCAGGCTGACCTGGGTCGAAACTTTTCGTAATTTGTCAATTTTCTGTATGTCCAAGGACCGGTGTACCTTATGATTAAGTCGGTTGTTGAAAGAAAAAAAGAGGTCATTATGGATCCATAATTATGTGATGGCTTGAATGGTATCTTGCATCGCTTCGATACATCAGGCCTCCTTTTGCCAAAGCATGGCTTATTTACTACTGTCGATGACTACTTCCTGGAAACCTTAACCAATACTCCCGCCATAATGTTGGTACGTCCAAGGGCTTACTCCGCTCACCACAGGATTCGAACCCGGAATCTTCAGTGTAAGAGGCTGTTGCTCTACGACTACACCACTGTAGGCAACTGAAATTGTGTTTTTTAGCTCGGCAATGTTGACAGAAAAAGTCGTGTTGTCAAAACCCTGCTGCCGTAAAATTTGCGTTGTATGCGCCTGCGTTGTTTGCGACCTTGACATTTTCTGATATCTTTGTCATTACTGAAGATATTTGCTTCAAACTCCGGCAAGTTTTCTACAACCGAAACGGGCAACCCGTACCCCTTCTCTGAAAAAAAAAAACAACAACTAGAGATCCACTAGAAAATAACTGAGAACACCTATGCCCCCTCTTTTGACTCGGAATTTAACCGAGAAAGCAACTGCAACCAAGCATTGGTATCTACATGCGGTGTTCTTCTACTGCTGTTATCATAAGAGCAGGTTACCCTAAAAATAACAGTTTTTCCCGACTTTTTTCGACATGAAATTTCATCTTTATTGTGGTCACTGAAAGACTACAACCAACCTATTCAATCCAACGTCTTTTCAAACAATCCCGTGTTTTAATGACCCAACGGAGAGAAAACTTTTGACAACAGTTTTGGAAAAGATGAATATACTGGTTACCTAAAGCCAGCATTTTGTCCTTTTTGTGGAGTGTTTTCTACCTATTCAAGTACAAATGATCCTAAGTACTGTTTGGGCCATATTTTCTTTTGTCTTCTAATGCTTTAAATATGGACAAATTCAGCATGTTGTCACATTGTAAAGATTTAGGAATGTATTGTAGCCTAAGTAAAGCTATCAGTCAAATGATCTAAAAGGGGTTTTCTTACAGATTTTTTGCTGCGAATTAAATCTTTCTTTAAAGACAGATAACTACGACATTTTTTTTCCTTGCAAACGTAAAGAAACTCGGAGGTTAGATGCAATAAAAAGGTATTAATTCGGTGTTTAAATAACAGGTTGGTCGCTTTGCGATCCGTAAGTCAGCCAGTTTCTAGTAGTTCAGATATGACGTCATCGTATATACTTACTTAGATACAATCCCACAAGATCGACTCGTTTTATTTATCACGTAGCATCTCCTTTAACCTTTGCGAAATTTTGGCGTGGAAACCGCCCTTGATTTGTAGGCTATGATCAGATTGGACGGATTGCCGTACAGTTCTAGAATGCATAATAGACCGAATCATGAGGTAAATTGGTCCTTGGACATAACAGAAAATGGACCAATAGGGGAAACTGTCAGCCCAAGTCAGGCTGCGCGGACTGCACAGTCTGGCCTGAGTCGATACTTTTCGCAAGATGCATTAAGCCCCATTTTCTGACAGCAAGGCTCAATTATTCTTTTTTACAGTACTCTCCCGACCTCGCTATGTATTGAATTCATTTAGGGTTTTACGGGTGTTTGGTGTGTGTGTGTTTTGTTTTGAGGCACATCTAATTTGTCGTCTGCAAATGCGTTCAACTCGAAAAAGGGCAACATTTTGTCGTCTGGTAAAGTGTTAAGCGTTCTTGATCTACATCGTTCTAAAAACGGCACTTTTATATCGCTCATAGAAGCTTACGCTTAACCTTCTACCTGCCAAATGAAATTTTCAAAACAATAATAAAAACACGAACGTTGCTATTTCAAAATTATTTTAAAAAATATCTCCTCATCGGACAATGTAGATCCAAGATCAGACTGCACATTCTGTGCAGTCTGATCTTGATCTACACTGTCCGCCAAAGGTCATTGAGTCGCGCTTTGTAGCCTAAGAGTTAAAATGCAGGAATATAGAACGGGGTCCTAATTCTCGCAGGCGCGCGGACCGGTAACTTATTTAACCAGGCAGTTGACATAATCTAGAGTGACATCTTCAGAGAGAGTAATCAAATATTCCTTGTTATAGAAAGAAAATTAATAATTAATAAGCCCTTCTAGACCTGTAACAGATAACGTAGTTATCAGGTGTCTTCTTCAGGATTGCAGAGAATAGACAAATATATTTGAACCGTTCTCTGGCGGCAAAAGGGGGCTAAATGCATTTCTGGGAGGTATCATACCCAGCAAGTCAACGCATGATCATGGATCCATAAAGTCTCTTTTGTTTAAAACACGACTGTATCATAAGGTAGACTAGTACTTTGACATACAGAAAACTGACCAATAGCAAAAAGTATCGACCCAGGTCAGCCTGCGCGGACTGCGCAGGCTGACCTGGGTCGATACTTTTCGCAGATGCATTAAGCCCCTTTTCATAGAGCAGGGCTCAAATATCTTTGAGCCGTCCTCTGGCGGCAAAAAAGGGGGCTTAATGCATTTCCGGGAAACATGATTCCAAGCAAGTCATTACATGATCATGAATCCATAAAGTCCAATTTTTGTCTAACAACCGACTTAATCCTTATGTACACTGGTCCTTTGTCATGCAGAAAATTGACCAAAAGCAAAAATGTTTCGACCCAGGTCAGTCTGCGTGGACTACGCAGGCTGACCTGGGTCGATACTTTTTTTTTTTGGCAGGTGCCCCCTTTTCACAGAGTATGACTCATTTTGTAAAGCATTTTTCCAAAGTGCTCAAAAAATATGAAAGCAAAGGTTTCGAGCCTATTTCCAAACCCCAAATAAATCATACATGTATGTGAGTTTTTTTCTGTGAAAAATGGGGCTTAATGCATTTGCAAAAAAAGAAAAAGTATCGACCCAGGTCAGCCAGCGCAGTTACCAAATTCTAAAGCACCATTTAAAGCTTAACTTGCTGAATAAATTAACTAAAATTTCTTAGCCAATACTTTTGAAAGTACAATTATTGTTTTTATCACAATATTAAAACGCTTTTCACAAGAAGAAATCTCACAGACTTGGACAGTGTAGATCAAAGTTCAGACTGCAAGTTCTGTGCAATCTGATCTTAATCTACACTGTCCGCAAAAGTCCGTTTAGCGTCATAAGGATTAAAAGAAATACGAAGAGCCTGCAGCAACATTCAAGTCGGAGTGTCCATTGGCAAGGGACTGTAAAGCCCCTACCCAGACCCCTTTTTTGGGACTACAAAGTCCGAAGTTAGTATATTTAGGAACCTAGCAAAGGCATACATAATTATTTTTGATGAGATTTCGTCCTGATATGATAAATACGTTTCAAATTCTAAAGCAAAATTTATCTCCTGACCTGCTGAATAAATTTTATAAAATTTCTCAGCCAATACTTAAAGATACATCTATACTCTTTTCAGTCAGTTTTTAACCCATTTCATCTTCAGTTTATGAAACTTTAACCATTCTCGTATCTTCATGCCGAATGTTGCCCGTGACGGCTGAAGTGTTTGCACAGATTATGACGGACAGAAAATGCTTTTCATTTTTTGGCAGCCTTCAAAGAAATCACTGTTGCCGTTTCCGGTTTTACTTGAGGACAAATGCTTTGGGTTTCTCTATACCTTACACCATACACTTTGGTAATTTATCTATGTTTACAAAACTGATCAAATTCTGAGCCATTCTACCCACTTTCAAATTTTAACAGCGAGTTTTCTCTCAGGCTGTAAGGATGTATCTTTAAAAGAAATTCTAAGAATCTGTATAGACCCATACCAGTCAGTTTTTAACCCGTTTCATCTTTATATTATGAAACTTTAATCACTCTTGTGTCGTCATGCCAAATGTTGCCTATGACGGTTGCAATGTTGCACAGATTACGACGGATAAAAAATGCATTTCAGTTTTTGGCAGCCTTCAAAGAAATCACCGTTGTCGTTTCCGGTTTTAATTGAGGACAAATCCTTTGAGTTTCTCTATCCTTTACACCATACATGTTGGTAATTCATCTATGTTTACACAGCTGACCAAATTCTGAGTCATTCTACGCACTTTCAAGTTTTAACAGCGATTTTTCTCTCTGGCTGTAAGGATGTATCTTTAAAAGAAATTCAAAGAATCTGTACTGACCCATATTCTAGTGTACGGGAATTGGAATCTGTAACTCCCTCTGCGCCAAATATAGTTGAGCCGAGCTCTGGCAAAAGGGGGCTTAATGCATCTCCGTGATGCATGACACCAAAGCAAGTCATCACATAATTATGGATCAATAAAATTTCATTTTGTATATCAACCGACTGATTCATGAGGTACATAGGTCCTTTGACATGCAGACAATTGACCAATAGCGAAAAGTTTCAGCCCCGGTCAGCCTGCGCGGACTGCGCAGGCTGACCTGGGTCGGTACTTTTCGCAAATGCATTAAGCCCCCTTTCAGAGAGCATGGCTCATATTAAATCGACCTTTTTCGCCGACTACAAACACAGTCCGCTGAAACCACGAAAATAATTTATCTAGCATTCTTGGTAAAATAAGCGGACGGTATAGATCCAAGATCAGACTCTACGTTTTGTACAGTCTGATCTTGGATGTATACCGTCCGCATAAAACCCCTATTTTTTCGCATCCGGCGCAGGAAAAGGGGTAAAGGGTTTGAGAAACCTCGGCCCTGTCGTTAACTATCTGTCAGTTACAGATTCCCAGACGTACAAAAGTCCCAATTCCTATCCATCTTTACTAAGAAAAATTCCGAGAGTAACCCTTTACCACATACCAGACTTCTAGATAAAAGGGAGTGATAGTATTCTAAATCCATTATTTCTCTTCCAAACCCTATGTTGTGGGTACTCATTAGAATCGTCTCGATGAGACGATTCTAATGAGTACCCACAACATAGGGTTTAGTTGGAGAGTTATTAATACTTTCAATTTTGAAATCAAAATCACTCCATCTATCTGGCGCTCTGATTCATACAATTAAAACATTTTACAACCTAGAAGAGGTAGGCTCTTGAAAAAAAATACGGAAAAAAGGGGGAACAAGTAATTTCTCCCTTTACAAATAATTTGATCCAGATTTTAATTTGTCTACTGTTTTGATTAATTGACTGGTTGTACGGTGTTTAACGCCGTTTTCAACGTTATTTCAGTATATCGCGGCGGCCAGAGCCACATGTACAGGTATTCAATCTTTCCTGGAGTTTTTGTCTCTAGTACTTCGCACAATACCATTCCTCTCTCACACCTGACCGTTGTTTCAACGATGGTTATGTTGGAAAGCAGCCAGTGGCTTGAAAAGAATATTGTGCGTAGTACTGGTAAAAGAAACTCCAGGAAAGCATGGATAGGTGCACTGACAGCCGCGAAATATAACTGAAATAGCGTTGAAAACGGCGTTAAACACCAGACAATCAACCAATCAGTCAATCGCACAATATTCGTCCCAAGCCTCTGACTGCTTTTCCACGTAACTATTCTCAGAGCAAGGATCAGCGGTGAGAGAGAAATCCTCGGAAAGAATTGTCGTCTGCAAATGCCCGCGTAATGGAAATGTCTAAATTTTGTCTTCTAGTGAAGATTTAAATCTGGATAATTACATACAGTCAATCTAAAAAAGATCTAGTCGAAAGAGCATCGTTTGGAATCCAATGAATTCAAGTAAAGGCCGGCAGCGACATGCATTTCAAAAATGAGTCATGCTCTGTGAAAAGGGGGTTTAATGCATCTGCGCAAAAAAAAAAAAAAAAATATCGACCCAGTTCGGCCTGCGCAGTCCACGCAGGTTGATCTTGGCCGAACCCTTTTGCTATTGGTCAATTTTCTACATGTCAAGGGACCATTCTACCTCATGATTCACAGTTGTCAGACAAAATAGAAAATAGGGATCTATAATTATGTGATAATATAAATTGATTGTGCTTCATTTAACTGAGAGAGAGAGAGAGGGGAGGGAGAGAGAGAGAGAGAGCTATCTTTAGGAACATTGAAAAAGTATGAATCATTTGGGACCACTTCAAAAGCGAACAGTGCTCAAAATGAAAAAAACGTTTATCAACACGGTTGATCACTCGATGTTGAAAAGGCATTTCATCACACTAAATTGCATTTTATCTGTCGTGCATTTGATCACTGTTTGTTTCGATATCGATCTTTACCCACTGTTTCACTGTACCAAACAATCCCGAGTTTTAAAGACCTTGTTGAATATAGCTTTTGAAAACATTGTGGGAAAAGAAGAAAATGCTGGTAACCAGCATTTTCTTTTTTTTCCACAATGTTTTCAACCCCTATCGTTTGCATATGCCCGGAATTTGGAGAAGTGTAAATTTATGTCGTTTTTGAAAGAGCTGAACTGTCTATTTAAAATGTTTCAAGTTTATCTGTTTGTTTGAATTGTATTCAACGCTGTTTTCTGCATTATTTCATCTATATTGGCGCGGCCATTGTGGCATTGTACCAACCCATGCTTTCCTAGAGTTTCTGAGCCCTGTAGCTCAGTCGGTAGCGTACAAGAATTGAGAACAGGAGGTCGCTGGTTCGATCTCCGGCTTGGCCAATTTCTTTCCGAGGATTGATGATAGTCATTACGACAGGATTCATTCCTCTCTCACCGCTGACCATTATTTCGACGATGGCTACGTCTGAAAGCAGCCAGTGGCTTGGAAAGCTGAATATTGTGCGGAGTATTGGTAACAGAAACTCCAGGAAAGTATGGATGGGTGCACTGGCCGCCGCGATATAACTGGAATAATGTTGAAGAATGGCGTTAAACACCATACAACAAACAATCTCTTACTACCACTTCGCACTATATTCTTTCCAAGCCACTGGCTGCTGTCCGACATAACCGTCATTAAAACAATGATCAGAGAGAGGGATGACTCCTTTTGAAATAGCTATTGTCAGTTCTCGGACAGAAATTTGCTGAGCATGGGATAGGAACCAGCGACCCCGGGGTTTCAAGTCACGTGATCGACGTTACGTCATTACACTTAAAAGTAAAACTATTGATGAAACCGGAGATACGAGAATTATGGCTTTTTTTCTGTGTCAGGAGAAATCGCAAGATCTTTGACTGTAGTTATAGAATATTTAAAGATATCGAAATTCATAATTGATATACCCAGAGGCGCTGTTACTGATATCTGGGATATCGCAGCGGTTTTACACGTCTCTTGCGGTATAATGCCAGTGGTAAGGAATCCTAAATGGGTTTCTTCATTGGACTAAAATTTAAGTGTAAACTATTGATAGCATGGCAGAGAGAGAGAGAAAGAGAGATAGACAACGAGAGAGAGACGGAGAGACAGACAGACAGACAGACAGACACAGACAGACAGACAGACAGACAGACAGACACTGGGGGTAGTGAAAGTAAGCGAGAGCAACAGAGATAGACAGACATGCAGAGAGACAGATGGACGGACGAGCGGGCATGCTGGCGGGAGGACGGACGGATGTACGGACGGACGGACGGATTATGCAGGCGTCAGGTCGGTCGGACGACGGCCGAAGGTACGAACAGACGGACAGACATCTCTAAACTGCTTGAAATATCGTCAGTAGTCGTAGACATAAGTATCGAGATAAATACTCAGTGGTCTGAAAATTAACGATTGTAATAATTAAATGTCAATTATTCGTGGAACGAGACAAACCCACCTTGGTTCAACAAAGATAATACAAAAAGGAGATTTCTTTACTACTGCCTTCTTCTTTTTTTTAATTAACCAGGTCGGTCGCCGCCATTTTGAAAGTGGTCCGACGGAGAATAGCAGCAAGTGCCGAAGGCACAAGAGGAAAAGAGCACGAGAGGGGGATCTCGCTGGGGGGCGGGGGGCTCAATGAGATTTTTTTTTATTTAGGTGCGCCTCGATGTGTGTTTTTAATGCACTTTCTGATGTGTTTAGGGCTAGATTTTGAACAGCTGTGTTGGTCACAAAGTTTTGCTTGTTAAATACGAAAAAACAATAAACGTAAGACTCACGATGATCTTTAACTACGTTTTTATCCCCTCTACGAATCTCAGCAGGCGGTGGCATCAAGGTTAAGGTCTGTGTTAAAGCAGAATTTCAGCCGAAGCGCAAAGTCTCTATCTCAGCACGACGCCTGATGTTTTATTTTTTTTGGAAGACTCATTTCTTCGAGATACAAAAATGTCTATCCAGTTAGAACACCGATAAATGGTGTAGGCTTTTTCTAGATTTAGGCTGCGCAAATACCCATGTCGATAGGCAAACATACATAGACGGCAAAACGCGAGATCTTTTGCTTCATTATAATGTAGCTACGGCCTAATGTCGAACTACGACGGCTGGAAACTTCCCTTCTTCCTTTTTTTTAACACAAAATACATATGTACGTTATTGGAACCGAAAAGTCTTGGACTAATTTGGAACGGGCGGCACTTTATATGGAATAAATGGAACTTCCGGTACAGTCTCAGGACTTAGAATGCTCATGCATGTAAATTCAAAACTCATTCATTTATAGGAACTTCCGGTACAGCCTCAGGACTTAGAATGCATTTATATGGAACTTCCGGTACAGTCTCAGGACTTACAATGCTCATACATGTAAATTCAAAACTTTAAACAAACTTTGCAGCCCAACATATTGACTTGAAAAAAATAGAAAAAATATATTGAGAGGATAAAACCTTTCTTCTGTGGCTGAAAGCAAAAAAGTGGTATGGCCGATAGCATACTCGGCCAAAAAAGTGGTCCGGCGACGACGGCCCTGTTAACATAAATTTTAATTCTTTACCATACGACAAAATTTTAGACTAATCCAAACTGAAAGCATTTGCAGACGACAAATAGAATGTAGCTCTAATGATGATATCTATCTTTGATTTCTATCTTTGATAGGATAGAAAATATTGTGGGAAACGGAGAAAATGCTGGTTACCAGGCTGCATTTTCTCCACTTCCCACAATGTTTTCAAATGCCTTTTTTTTTTCAAGGTCTTTTAACCTTAGTATTGTGTGGTAAAGGGTTAAGCAAAAATAATCCTTTTTCAGATTGCACAACACTTGCCTTCAGTCTGATCTAGATCTGTCCTCACCAATATGTGTGTTTTACCACACAGAGAGTACTTGTATCATTTTTGCCTTTAATTTGAAATAAACAAAAACATTACCGCAATTTACCTTGATACCAGTCTATCATGTGCTCAAAATATGTTAATTTCTATACCACACAACCCCGACTTTTAACGACCCTGGGGAAGAAGCCTTTTGAAAACATTGTGGGAAAAGGAGAAAATGCTGGTAACCAGCATTTTCTCCTTTTCCCACAATGTTTTCTACCCCTCCCAAAACAAGTTTCAGATTTTCAATCACATTTAGTTTGTCGTCTGCAGATCCTTTCAATTTGGACCAGTCTAAATTTTTTTCGTTTTGTAAAGAGTTAACCCTTAGGCTACGAAGGGCCTTTTACGGACCTTGAAGATCAAGATCAGACTGCACAGAGCGTGCAGTCTGATCATGGATCTGCACTCTCCGGTAATGAGATTGGGGTTTTTAATATCGACGTCAAAGTTTCATTTGACTTACTTAGCAGGTTAACGGGTAATATTCAGAGCACCAGAATCGTCTCATCGCTAGATGTAGGTACGGAATCGGCCGAGTTGTGACGAGTGGGAAAGTCTCATACATAACACATCCGCCCTCCACTACGCTAGACAGTTGGAATTTCAAGCTATACCCTCTGCAAAACAATTTTTCATTCTCACAACACTTAGCGAGGGGGTCTTTGGAAAGCATTGTGCGAAAAGGAGTAAATGCTGCTAACCAGCATTTTCTCCTCTTCGCACAATACTTTTTTGTCCCTTTCGGAAACAAATCTCGCCAGTAAATGCGCCTTTTTATTTGTCGTCTGCAAATGCTTTCAATTTTGACCAGTCTAAAAAATGTTGTCGTTTGAAAAAGAGAGGCCCTCCTGGGTAGCTCAGTGATTAGCGTATCTGACTCGTGACCTGGTGGTTGCATGTTCGATACCCGGGTGAGGCAAGCTTTCTTTCCGGCGATATTTCGCCTCTCACCTCTGGTCCAAGTGAGAAAAGTAGTCAGTGGCTTTGGAAAGAAAGTTGTGCTAGTACTGGTGTGAGAAAGCCAGGAAACACATGGGTGCGTCAATGACTGCCATGGTATGACCTGAGCTGTTAAAATGGCCTTAAACTCCAATACAAACCATACAAATGACAAAGAGAGAGACTTTACTTTAATGTCAATCAATGTCAATGAACAAGGCCTGGGAAAATTGGTTGAAAAGTGCACAGACTGTTACGTCACAAACTATTGGTTCAAACTGAGATAATATCTCCGCGCGGTAACAATACATTGAAAGCAAATGTCAAAGAAATTCGTCTGCACGATATTTAAAGGTGCCAGTCGCTCTCACTTCTTCAGTAGATTTCGGGCGCCTTTTTACTTACGTTCGTTTTTGGCCGTTTCAATTTTCAACATTAGTTTTGTCCGGCCGTATTTTAACCTTTTACCAATCTCGACTTTTAGTTAACGATCCTGAGGAAAAAAGACTTTTTGAAAACATTGTGGGGGGAAAAGGAGAAAATGCTGGTAAACCAGCATTTTCTCCTTTTCCCCCACTATGTTTTCTATCTTTACAGAAATAAATTTTGATTTTACAGAAATGGATTTCGATTTCTGGGTCACATTTTTTTTTTTTTTGCGAATGCTTTCAGTTTAGAAAAGTCTAATATTTTTGTTCGTCTGGTAGAGTTAATTCTCTTAAAGTGATAGCGCCAAATACTAGTATATAAAGTCGACCTTTTTCGCCGCTGAAAGTAAAACCCACCGACAAACCAGAAAAAAAAAAAATATATATATATATATTTAGTTAGGCATGCTCTGCGACAAGGGGGCTTAAAGCATTTCCAAAAAGTATCATTCCAGGTCAGCCTGCTCAAACCATTTGGCTTTTGGTCGATTTCCTGCTTGTCCAAGGACCATTTTACCTCTAGATCCGGTCGGCTGTTGGAAAAAAAAAACGGATTTTTATGGATCCAAGACTGTGTGATGACTTGCACGGTATAACTGCATCACGGAGATGCATTAAGCCCCCCTTTTGTCAGAGCGTGGCTCATGTAAGCTTGACTAAACAAGCGAACGGTAAAGATCCAAGACCAGAATGCTCGTACTGTGCGATATGATCTTGATATTATAGGCTGTCCGCTAACGCTTTGTATTTAGCTATGATACAGTACTGGTTACGCTGACGACAGACTGTCATTATCTTCAGGTGGTGGCATTTTTTAAGTACATGTACATACCTATCTGATTTTGGCATTCTGGGTAGAGAACCGGACTACTTTTCAAAATGGTATCTGACGCAGCGAAATTCGAAATGAAATATCCGTTTATTCCGAACAGTGCTATCTGGAACGATTCGTCCAGTCATGGTTAGCTAACATAAAACCTTTCCAACAATCTTTTATAGGCTTGGAGAATAGCCCCGTTATTAGCGCAGTGTAGTGGAGACATTTTTAGTTGGTAATCTGTGCAAACTCTGCACAATTCTGTTTTCTTTAAATCTATATTTAGAAACTGTATCCAAATATTTATAGTAAACAAAAGTTGTTGCTTTTTTTAGCGCAAAACAGGCTTGATCTTTCCACCGAAGTATTATTTATAGCCATTTTCCCGAATTGCCACTTTTTAGCTAGAGAGGTTTTAGTTTACGCACCGCGTATTAATATCTATCCTGTGGAGGATAGTGATGCGTCATAGCAGACAGGTCAATCTTCGAAGAATGTGACATGTTCAGACAACGGACCGATTGTCTCTCAGCGGCTCCCTTTCCATTTATTGTCAATACAGAACAGAATAGAACATTTATAATCGTATTATTCTGATTAATCCCTCCATCGCTAAATATCCTCAGTTTGAGTTACAGAAATCCGGATGTAGACGATCCTTCGTAGTTCGTAACGAGTGATTTCGTCCTTTGCCTTAATCTTTTCAGACTGTATGTTTATATGTATTTAACCGTATTTCATGTTGACCAACTGCCTTTCCCAAAAATATTTGAGCCATGCTCTGTAAAAATAGGGTTTAATGCATCTGCAAAGAGTATCGACACATGCCAGCCTGCGCAGTCCGCACAGGCTGACATGGGTCGATACTTTTTGCCTTTTTAAATTTTCTGCAAGCCCAAGGACCATTCGACCTCAGGATTCAGTCGGTTGTTAGACAAAATGGATTTCATGGATTCATTACTATGTTATTTCCTGCTTGGCACAATGCATCACGCAAAATGCATTAAATCCCATTTTCCAAAAGCATGACTCATGCAGATTTGCCAAGCCCTGTAGCTCAGTCGGTAGCGTACAGGACTTGAGAACAGGAGGTCGCTGGTTCGAGGATTGATGATAGTCATTGCGAAAGGATTCATTCCACTCTCACCGCTGGCCATTGTTTCGACGATGGTTATGTGGGAAAGCAGCCAGTGGCTTGGAAAGAATATTGTGCGGAGTAGTGGTAAAAGAAACTCCAGGAAAGCATGGATAGGTGCACTGGCCGCCGCAATATAACTGAAATAAATGGCGTTAAACGCCATACAATCAATCAATCAATCATTTAGATTTCGTGTTCGCCCGGTCGAGAATCTAACAGTGGTTCGCATATTTGACTCGTGACCTGGTGGTTGTGAGTTCGGTTAAGGCAAACTTTCTTTCCGGGAACTTCGGCACCTCACCTCTGATGCATGTGAGAAAAGTAGTCAGGGACTTGGAAAGAAAGTTGTGTCAGTGCTGGTGTGAGAAAACCAGGAAACACATGCGTAGGTGCACTGACCGCCGTGATATGACCTAAGCTGTTAAAACGGTGTTTAACTCCAATTCAATCATTCCAATTTGTGTACTGCGTTGGAGGAGACAATGAGTTTAAACTGAATGATAAATTTCCCTCGATACCCATTGGGGAAAAATGTCTCCAGCTGGTACAAAGTACCTGGCACATGTTTGGTATTGTGGTTTTAGAACTAAATTCAACTCACACGCAAGGAACTACACTGTACCTACCATTTACTGATTATAAAGCCGCCAAGATTTAAGGTGTACTCGCACTGAAAGTATACCGACGACATTGTATAAGTAAGCCATGCTCTGTGAAAATGGGGCTTAATGCATCTGCAAAAAGTATCGACCCAGGTCAGCCTGCGCACTCCGCGCAGGCTGACCTGGGCCGATACTTTTTGCTATTGGTCACTATTCTGCATTTCCAAGGACCAATGTAACTCGTGATTCAGGCGGTTGTTAGACAAAATGGGTTTTTATGGATTCCAAATTTTTTGATGAATAATTTGGTATTGAGTATTACTGAGATGCACTATGCCCCATTTTGCCAGAACACGACTCAAATGTTTGTTTGCAGTTTGACGCCGCTTTCAGTCTTAGTGTAGGTTGTATCGCGGCGACCTATGCACCTATCCATGTTTCCTGGAGTTTCTGTCACCTGTGGTTGGCACTTTAGTCTTCCCAAGCCACTGACTGCTTCCCTTCATTATGCATCTCGAAACAGTTATCAATCGTGAGAGACGAAGTAAATGTTGTTTGAATAATCAAATTTGTCAGGTTGAGAGGGTACAAAACACTGGTTCACCCAGAAAATGGGCTGGTTACCATCGTATTCTCCTTTTCTCACAATGTTTTCGAAGCGTCTTCTACCTCGGGGTCGTCATAATTAGGGATTATGTGGTAAAAGATCAAAATGAAGCAGTATTTCAGCAGTTTTGAACCCATGACCGGCTCATTGTTGGCGACCCTTTGTGTCTATTGCGATGAGAGCAGGCCTAGATCAGAACCTATGTCCGCGCAGAGTGATCTTACTGATACATAGCACTCTGCAAATCTCGGATGATCCGTTAATCAAATCCCTCGGCTGTATCATGTGGCTTGATATGCACCTACATTTCTTCGCTTTTCCGTTCTTAAGGTAAGACCTGTGTAATGCACTTCCGGTGAACATTGGGCAAAAATTCTAATTGGTAGTTAAATAAGGATAAATAAGGATTTATGCCGAAATAATATTTTTGCACATTTCTAATGGATCAGAAATTCCGTTTATGTCTATCTTGAAACTTTTTTTTGATACTTTTGTTTGTTTTCTAAAAAGGGAGGTAATTATTATCTCTTTTTCAATTGAGAATATAGCGGTTTTAAATTTATAAATGATAATTCAAAAAAGGAAAAAATGGAAAAAATGAAAAGGTGAAAGTAGTTCAATAATACTCATTTTTAATTATAGCTAATTTTGCAGGATGATATTTTAGTGGAAATAGCTGTTTTCCATTACACAGGTCTTACCTTAAGGTGTTACCATCCTAACGTTTCTAGTGCAACATGGAATAAAATTTCTTATTAGTTGACGAATAAGGATTTATATTGATAAAATATTTTTGAACATTTCTAACCGACCAGAAATTCATTTGTTGTCTATCTTGAAATTATTTGATGATATTTTTTGCTAGTTCTCTGAAAAGGGAGGTAATTATTATCTCTCTTTGTATTGAGGATAGAGTGGCTGTAGATTTATAAATGATAATTCTAAGAAGGAAAAAATGAAAAAAGTGGCTCGGTCAAAGTATTACAATAATACTCACTTTTAATCATAGCACATCTTATAGGATACTATTATTATGGAAATAGCTGTTTTTCTTTAGAATGGTACTACCTTAAATAGTAGTACTCACTTGGAAAAAGAAAACACTAATCACAATTTTCTATCAGAATCTTTCTGAACACACTGTCATTGACGAAGTGTTTGTACATTCATTTTCTAATTAGGTCTATCAATTCCGTAGACATTTTTCAATGACTTGTTGCTTATCGATTTACATGGGCACCGCCATGTTTAATATCATGTGACTGGCAGAATTTTAAAATGGAAACCCCCTTGATACAGACAAGATTAAATATAGGTACGGATTTGGCCGAGTTGTGACGAGTGTAGGTACGGAATCGGTCGAGCTGTTACGAGTGTAGACACGGAATCGGCCGAGTTGTGAGAAATGCGATACATAGCAAACCCTTTACTAAACTACTCCGAGATGTTTATTTCTAGTTCACACACTACACCTATTTCTGTCCTATATTTCTTTTTTTTTATGTACATGTAACATCTTGATATACACTCCATGTACCAAGTCGTTCTGTATATTGTATGTGCAACTGATATTGCACTTTGTACATGTCATAATAAAGTATGTTCTGTTCTGTTCTGTTCTGTACGACCCAACGAGGGAAGACGTTTGAAAAATCTTAGTGGAAAAGAAGAAAATGCTGGTTAACAAGCATTTTATCCTTATTCCCATGTTTTCTACCCTAAAAAATAAATTGATTGATTGTATGGTGTTTAACGCCGTTTTCAACATTATTTCAGTTATATCACGGCGGCCAGTGCACCCATCCATGCTTTCCTGGAGTTTCTGTTAACAGTACTCCGCACAATATTCTTTCCAAGCCACTGGCTGCTTTCCAACATAACCATCGTCGAAACAATGGTTAGCGGTGAGAGAGGAATGAATCCTGTCGCGATGACTATCACCAATCCTCGGAAAGAAATTGTCCGAGCCGGAGATCGAACCTGTGACCTCCTGTTCTCAAGTCCTGTACGCTACCGACTGAGCTACGAGGGCTTGGCCTTAAAAAATAAAACAATTCCCGAAGTTTTAATTTGTTGTCTGCAAGCCCTTTGAATATAGACCAGTGAAGTTGCAGAGCTCCAGATGGTGGGAGTGATTTTGATTATAGAATTGAAAATATCAATAATTCTCAACAAAACCCTATGTCATGGGTACTCATTAGAATCGTCTCATCGAGACGATTCTAATGAGTACCCATAACATAGGTTTTCGAAGAGAAATAATGGATTTAGAATACCATCACTCCCTCTTATCTGGAGGTCTGGCTGACCTGGGCCGAAACTTTTTGCTATTGGTCAATTTTCTGTATGTCAAAGGACCAGACTACCTCAAGATTCAAGGGGTCCTGCGTGGCTCAGTGGTAAAGTGTAGAGCTCGTAGCCTCTAGGCTCTCGGTTCGAGCCTCACTGGATCCACTGGTTTTTTCGTTGGACTGTCCTTGGGCAAGACACTTCAGAGCTCTAGCCTAGTACTGGTGAAACCCAGGAAATGAATGAATATGTGAGCTGTCGCCGTGATATGACTGAAATATGGTTGACAGCGGTGTAAAACACCATTCAATCGACCTCGAGATTCAGTTGGTTGTTAGACAAAATTGATTTTGAGAATCCATAATTATTTAATGACTTGCTTAATATCAATGATCACGGAGCCGCATTAAGCCCTCTTTTGCCAGAGTATGACGCATACCTTCTTAACCCTTTACTGCACAATGACGCCTTTTGACGCCCCTGGAAAAGAAGTCTTTTGAAAACATTGTGGGAAAAGGAGAAAATGCTGGTAACCAGCATTTTCTCCTTTTCCCACAATGTTTTCTACCCCATCAAAGCAAACTTGCACCATTTGAGCCATATTGAAATTGTCGTCTGCAAATGCTTTCAATTTGGACAAGGCTAAAGTTTTTGTCGTCTGGTAAAGGGTTAATATGGGTAAGAGGGTCTTGAAAAGAGTTTGGTTTCATTGATTATTCTAATCGAGAAGGGGTGATGCGAAAAAATAACATCTGCTTGTTCTGCTGTGTGTCACTTGTCGGCAAAATAAATTAAAAAGCTTTTAAACAGAACGGGCCAGAATAAACAACTTTCACGTCATGTGTTGAGAATTTAGTGCGCAGGCTCAGATGTGACTTTTTTTTTTTACACGCATATTTACTCTCTATTAAACAACCCCGAGTTTTAAGGACCCTAAAGAGGAAAGCTTTTGACAAAAAAAAAAAGGCGGGCGGGGGAGAAAGTAGAAGATGCTGGAAACTAGCATTTTATCCTCTTCTCACAATGTTTTCTACTCTTTGAGTGACAAATTCCATGGTCTGACCCACGATGAATGCAAATGTCTGCAAATGTTTTCAGTTTGGACCAATCTAGAATTTTGTCGTTTGGTAAAGAGTTAAATTTTTACTAGATGACACAATTTTAGCTTTGTCCAAATTGAAACCATCTGCAGACGACAATTTCAATGTGGCTCAAAGGGTGCAATTTTTCTTTGATAGGGTAGAAAACATTGTGGGAAAAGGAGAAAATGCTGGCTACCAGCATTTTCTCCTTTTCCCATAATGTTTTCAAAAGGCTTCTTTCCCAGGGTCGTTAAAAGGCGGCATTGTGCGGGTCAACGGGCAATTTTCCCTTTGTTGTCGTTGTCTCTGGGCTCCTGCGTAGGTCAAGTGGTAACGTGTAGGCCTCTTTACCACATAGTCCCATGTCTTAACGACCCTGCGGAAGAAAAGTGTAAAACGTTGTGGTAAAAATGAGAAAACGTTTGCAATCGACATTTTCTACCTTTTCCACAACGTTCCTCGTTTTCCACTCAACATTTCTTTTTCAATTTCAGTTTGTCGTCTGCAAATGTTTTCAATTTCGACATCTCTTTAATTTTGACTTCTGTTATAGAGTTTACACTTTTCCTGTTACATAAGTGAAATGAAGCGATGGTAAAATCCCAAATTTCGCTGTTTCAAAAGGTATTTTGGGGGAAAAGAAATCTCCTTGTCGGACAGTGTAGATCCAAGATCAGGCTGCACGTTCTGTGCAGTCTGATCTTGATCAACACTGTCCGCAAAAGGTCAGTGAGTCGCATCTAGCAGCTTAAGGGTTGAAGGCCCAGAGGCGACCAATAAAAAAGAAATGTGGTGTTAAAATGTATTTAAGTTTAAATCATGGTAGAAAAAGGAATATACTTAAGGAATGAAGAGATTTTTTTTTTCATGGAGGTATGAAAAAAAAACCTAATCACACTTTTGCGATTAGATTTTTTCCCGCGCACTAGTTACCTTGGTAATCAGCGCGTGCCATTCAAAGTGAGTAAAATATGACGTAATTTATGCTATATTTCTCGCGCTTTACGTAGTATTGTAATGGCGTTACTATGTAAGGAGGTACCTCCATGAAAAAAAAATTCACTTCATTTCTTATAATTTAATATTACAGACAACATACACCCACGGAAATAATTCAAACTGCATTCATTTTCTTTATTTTTAAATATAACTTTGGAGTTTCTGAAGCCCCTTCCACTCATATCTGTCTGGCGCAAGAATACAATAGGGAAGCAGTTTTCAGATCCCCAATACTAACGTGTCCTGAAAATCGACCAATAAAACGAAAGTAAATTAACACGGCAGTGTGTAGGACCTGCAATGTGTAACCTTCACTCTGAGTAGAAGCATGGTGAATATTGCAGTGGGAATTCATGATGAGAATTTGTTTCTCTCGTAACTTTTATTGTTGAATTGTTAGTTTTTTTTCTTCATAAAATGATATTCAGGGCAAAAATAAAGGCTAACTAATAAACTTGGGACTCTGTATAAAATTCTTAAAAAAAAATGTGGAATATTGTCTACATGTTTGTTTACATTAGTTTGACAGCTAAAGTAGTTCCGGCATAACGTGATTATTTTTTCATGGAGCTATGAAAAAAAATTTTCAGCCATTCAGAACTCGCCAATATTCATGAAAACAATTGATATTAAATTATTACATGTACAAACCTAACATATGTATCAACTAGGTTAAAAGTTGCCAAGTCGCTCCATTTTTCGATTACATTTTACCATGTTTTAAAACTCATTTTTTTCGGTCAGGGGCTAACACTTGGACCTACTGTTAAATAACTGGTTGTCATCTTAACATTCATATCCATACTTTTAAATGGTATGACTTTAATTCAAAGGCATTTTATCACCCGCATCGATTACCCTTGGCCGCTATTGGGGCTTTAAGTAGGAGGAAATTACTTGCGTTGACCCGGTCAGCTCAAATTGATTAAATACATATTTGTCTACCGGAGTATTAACACCGTTAAACGAATCGTGGATTTATTTGGATGAATTAGAAAAACATTGAAATACTTTTTAGCGGTAAATTAATTTACACTTTTTTTCTCTGTTTTTTTTTTTTCAGTTCCTGTTTATTTTATAACTAACAGCTCCAGGGGCCTTCTGCGGTCATAGCAAAGGTCGATATAACATTGTAGAAATGAGCAGACCATTTCTCAAATATTTTGGTAATCACTATTAAACATTTAAGTTCAATACACGAGAAATTGCTCGTCACAAGTAATTTATCCTTTTGCCACAGTGTTTTCAAACTTAGTCTACTTCAAGACGCCAAGTTTGTCTGAAAAGTTAACTGAAATATTCATTTTTTCTTATTTCTGCATGTTTTACACGTACTACAAAATAAACACAATAAATACGTAATATTGAGTTAAAGTAACTTTCCTGGTGCTTGTATTTACTTCGAGCAGCGTGAGAAAATTTGATAGCGCGCGAGACCGAAGTTAGAGCAAGATGTCAAAATTTTCTTACGCAGCGAGAAATAAATAAAAGCATCAGGAAAGTTACTACAGCATATTATTTCATGCTTTTCGGTAATTTACCGAGAAATAACGGTGGATTACGGTTTGATATTTCATGGTTACGACCACGGAAAATACCGATTTAATATTTTGTAACTTTTCAATTCAAGGCGGAAACAGTAGTTCCCGCGCACTGGTTACCTTGGTAGTTAGCGCGTGCCATTCAAAGTGAGAAAAATATGACGTAATTTACGCTGTATTTCTCGCGATTTACGTAATATTGTAATGCGGTATTATGTGAGGAGGTACGCCACGGAGAATTACCGAAAAAAACTGTGCTGAGTTTTGATGAAAGTTCCAACAAAATAGCGGTTAGAAGCATAAAAACAAATTGAATATTTGTGGTTTTTTTTTTCGATGAAAGATATAAATTTATTTCATCTCGTGAACATCATCGGTAATGTTTTCACCCGTGGCTGCGCCACTCGTGAAAATATTACCGATGATGTTCACTCGATGTAATAAATTTCGATCTTTCACCGAAAAAAATACAAATATCCTCAATATATTCCTTTCATTATATACCTTCGACTTTCAGCAAAAAAATAATGCAATCTTTGAAATTTTAGTCGAAGACGGTAGCCTAAACAAAATAAAAAAAAAATCATGGATTAGCAGGTAATTACTTCGTTTTAATGAATGGCGGATGAATATCATCACAGCGTAAAATATTGACCAATCAAATCGCAAATCAATGCCTACGTATTCCGTGCACGAGATACGTCATCATACCATATTTGGATCCGTACTTGACACTGTGCAGGTCCGTATTTTTTCTGTCGTGTGTGACTTTTTATCGGTGTGCGACATAAGGTATTCTATGTAAAAAACAAATTACAGATAATATAATAAATACTGAATATTATGTTGTACTTACTTTCCTAGTCCTTGTTTTTGGTTTGAGCAGCATGAGAAAATTTGACATCGCACGAGACCGAAGGTCAAAATTTTCTTTCGCTGCGAGAAGCAAATAAAGGTACTGGGAAGCTTACTGCATCATATTCTTTTTATCATATATGTACCTATAACTTTCATCGACAAAATTTTGGAATCATTGACATTTTATTTGTAAACGGTAAACAGAATAACACAAATAATGGTGTAGTGGCTAGTAACTTCGTTTTTATGAATGGCGGATGAATATCATAGCGTTACGTTTCGATGAATGAAATTGCAAATGATGCATGCGTATTCCCTGCACGAGAAAAGTAATCATACCATATTTGGAACCGTATCAGACACTGTGTAGATATGGATTTTTTCTCCGCCGTGTGTGATGTTTTATCTGCGGTAGACTTATGTATTTGAGCCGGAAATTTTATAGGTATGTAAGAAAAGTGTGATAATAAAGCCGGCAAGTCACCCCAAAGTTTCGAGGGTTGGGTCTCCTTTTAACCCTTTACCACACAATCCCGAGTTTTGACGACCCTGGGCCAAGCCCCCGTAGCCCAGTCGGTAACGTACAGGACTTGAGAACAGGAGGTCGCTGGTTCGATCCCCGGCTTGGCCAATTTCTTTCCGAGGATTGGTGATAGTCATCGCGACAGGATTCATTCCTCTCTCACCGCTGACCATTGTTTCGACGATGGTTATGTGGGAAAGCAGTCAGTGGCTTGGAAAGAATATTGTGCGTAGTACTGGTAAAAGAAACTCCAGGAAAGCATGAATAGGTGCACTGGCCGCTGTGATATAACTGAAATGATGTTGAAAACGGCGTTAAACACCATACAATCAATTAATTGACGACCCTGGAGAAGAAGCCTTTTGAAAACATTGTTGGAAAAGGAGAAAATGCTGGTAACCAGCATTTTCTCCTTTTCCCACAATGCTTTCTACCCTATCAAGAACAAATTCCATCATTAGAGCCACATTTGAACTGTCGTCTGCAAATGCCTTCAATTTGGATAAGTCTGCTTTTTTGTCGTTTGGTAAAGGGTTAAGGGAGAACTGGTTGGGGTTGTAATTTTAACAAGAAACTGCTGATTACATATACTAACGAAGCTTCAAGCAGATATACATCATACCAAGCAAGTCGTCACAAAGTATGAATCTACATTGTCCAACAACCGGCTAATGCATGTGATGAAATAGCCCTTTGATTGGTGGGTAGTAAATTTACCATATAGCAAAAAGATTCAACCAAGGTCAGGTTGCGCTGATTGCGCAGGCTGACACGGGTCGCCACTCTCCACCCCCCCTTTTTTTTTTTTGCATTTAAACCACCTTTTCACAGAGCATGGCTCAAGTATATTCCGGATTAGGTAGGTAAAATTTTGGAAGAGAAAATAAAATGTTAAATCAGTTAGCAGGAATGATACCATTATAAATGATATTTACGGGTGACTTGTAAAATCATAATAATGGTTGAATGATTGCAACAAGTCCTTTAATCTATTGGCTGTAGGGCGGAATTTGTTTTTTTCGGCGTTGCTGAATGTTCTGGCTTTTGACCTTCTTATTGGACGTGATCTAGTCGAACGAATAAATAGTAATCTGTGATTGGTTAAAATTGTGGACACGTTTATCATGCGGGACCTGACAGGCCTTTAGTAATTGCTGACGTAGTTACTTATCATTATATCTCTTCGTGTTGAACAATAAAAGAGTGTAAATATTTTTATTCTAGTATCTCTTACGCCATCCATCTTTTTTTAAAAATACAATTCTTGTTCACTTTTCCCCAGCTAAATGTGACTATGGAGGAATTTTGCGGACAGTTTAGACAAAGATCAGACTGCACAGACATGCAGTCTGATCTTTGTCTACACTTTCCGCTTTTCTGTTACTTGTTGTTGTCATACAATCCCTGTTTAACTTTTGTTTCAATCGTGTTCTACGCCGTTTTCAACGATATTTCGGTTATGTCGCGGAGGCCAGTATACCTAGCAAGGCTTTTCTCGAGTTTCTTTTAGAAGTACTTCGCACGCTATTCTTTCCAAGCAACTGGCTTTTTTTCAACATGATCACCGTAGAAACAATGATCAGCGGCGAGAGAGGAATGAATCCTGTCGCAATGAATAGTATTAATCCTCGGAAAGAAACTAGGTGGGGACTCGATCCAGCGACCCTCCTGGTCCCAAGACCTACCGACTGCACTACCAGTCTCGGTCCCCATTTAAAGCCCCAATAGCGACCACAAGTAAATAATGTGTGTGGTAAAATACTTTTAGATTTAAATCATACCTTTTAAAAAGTTTTGAAACTATTGTGAAGATGACAACCTGCTATTGTACTGTCGGTCCCATTGTTAGTCGCTGGCAGAAAAATGAATTTTAAAAGAAGGTCAAAAGTTGTACGAGATAGCTATCATGATAATTTTAGAGAACTATCGCGATAAAACAGACTTTCCTGGAAATATTATCTAGCTAACAAAAAGTTTCACGATAAAAATATCGCGATATTTCTAACTGTTATCACGATTTTTTTTACGCTCGTGCCCACAATTGACATTCACAGTATCTATATTTAGATACTGTTTCGGATCATCTTTGTCTCCTGTACAGTCAAAAACTTCCGAGTTCATCCAAATGTTGATTTTTCCATTTATAGATATCGAGAGACGGGTAGAACTATCGCGATAATTTTACCTCGATGTCAGCTTCGTACACGAATGAGAAATAATCAACATAAAATTTTCTAGATAGCAAAGTTTATCGTGATAGTAAAAAGTTTTCTGAAAAAACTATCTAGATAAAATTTCCAGGAAACTTCGAATTATCGTGAAAGTTTTCTCAAATTATCACGATAGCTATCTCGTATCTCGCGGCAGAAATATGCCACCATACATGTCTACATTTTTTACTAATCACAAATTTCTATTCATTCATTTGTTATCAGTACCAAAAAGTAGGTCAAAAGCCAGCAAATTCAGCTACGCCGAAAAACCTAAGAAAAGGAAAAACCAATTTTTCCGTTTATAATATATTTTTCCTCATTTTCTTTCTGTCGTTTAAAGATAAATCTGTATTCGTTTTCAGCCAGTTTTTAACCCATTTCATCTTTATTTTATCAAACTATAATCATTCTTGTATCTTCACGCTCGATGTTGCCCGAGACGGTTTCAAAGTTGCATAGATTACAACCGATGGAAAATACATTTTATTTTCTAGATACCATCAAAGAAACCACTGTTGTAATGTTTCTGGTTTTAAATCGAAGATTTCCGATATATGTATTTATCTTTTACACCATATATATCGGTTATTTATCTATGTTTACACAACTGACTAAATTCTGAACCGTTCTACAGGCTATCAGATTTTAACAGCGTTTTTTTCTCTCTGACTGTACATCGCTGACCATTGTTTCAACTATGATTATGTGGGAAAGCAGCCGGTGGCTTGGAAAGAATATTGTGCGGAGTACTGGTAAATGAAACTCCAGGAAAGCATGGATAGGTGCACTGGCCGCCGTTATATAACTGGAATAATGTTGAAAACGGCGTTAAACACCATACAATACAATACAATGTCTCTAACTCTAAGGGTTCATGTATAAAATTGTCTGCTTAAACTGTGTAAAATAGACTTTCTTTATGAATAGACAATATTTTAGACTTTGCCAAAATCGATAGCAATTGCAGACGACAAATTAACTGTAACTGAAATGAAACGATTTGATCACTAGAATTTTCTCCCTTTGCCACAACGATTTTAAAAGCCATCTTCATCCAGGTTGTTCAAATACCAGATTGTCTGGTGAAGGATTAACCCTTTACCACACAGTTCTGAGCTTTATCGACCTTAAGGAAAAAGCTTTTGAAAACATTTTGGGAAAAAGGGGAAAATGCTGGTAACCAGCATTTTCTCCTTTTTCCCAAAATGTTTTCTAGCCTTTAAACCGAAAAAATCCATCATTTTAACCCCATTTAATTTGTCTTCTGCACATGTTTTCAATTTAGATAAGGTTAACATTTTGTCGTTTGGTAAAGGATTAACAGAAATGAATTTGTCCAATAAGGTGAAATACCCTTGTAAGGGTACCGGACTTTGTAGGTTTCCCAATGTGTGCATTTTTTTTTTTTATTATTATTACTTGAAATATCTTATCCGCGTTTAAACTATAGGAGAGTTTTAATTCATGGAAGTTTCTGGATTTGATAGGAATAGGAAAGAGCTTTCAGATTTGATACCTGGGCCCGTATTCACCAGCCATTCTTAAGAAGGTTCTTTGTCTTATTTTCCAGATTTTTTTCAAGTTTGAAAGTAACACACCTTCTGATTGGCTATACCATTTGGTTTAGCCAATCAGAAGGGGGAGGCGTTACTTTCAAATTTGTAAAATCGTGGAGAATAAGACTGAGAACGTTCTCAAGGACGATTGATGAATACGGACCCTGGACTTTTTAGAATGGAATAGTTTTAATTATTGGGATATGTAAAGTGCAACCTCGAAAAATCAAAAACTGGGATTAGATTGTGAAGTTATATAACTTTCCTATAATTTTGCATTGCACAGTTATTTCCATTAAAAGGAAATAAACACGTATGATTATGTAAATGAGCCATGCTCTGGCACAATGGATCTTTTTGCATCTCTGTGATTCAGTATACCATGTAAGTCATTATAATTATATAAGAAGTATTCATCTATAAAACCCGTTGTGTCTAACAACTGATTGAATCAATAGGTAGAACGGTCTTTGGACATGGGGAAATTTTACAAAATAGCAAAAAAGGTCTCGACCCCTGTCTGACAGCCTGCGCCAAGCCCCCGTAGCTCAGTCGGTAACGTACAGGACTTGAGAACAGGAGGTCGCTGGTTCGATCCCCGGCTTGGCCAATTTCTTTCCGAGGATTGATGATAGTCATAGCGACAGGATTCATTCCTCTCTCATCGCTGACCATTGTTTCGACAATGGTTATGTGGGAAAGTAGCCAGTAGCTTGGAAAGAATATTGTGCGGAGTAGTGGTAAAAGAAACACCAGGAAAATATGGATAGGTGCACTGGCCGCCGTGATATAACTGAAATAATGTTGAAAACGGCGTTAAACACCATACAAGCAATCAATCTGACAGCCTGCGCAGTCCGCGCAGGCTGACATGAGCCGATACTTTTATGTAGATGTATAAAGCCCCTTTTCACAGAGCATGGCACACTTTTTTTTTTTTTTCCAAACAAAGCTCACGGACAAGGTAAGCCTACTTGCCAGTGCTTTGCCAGCACTGTTGAAAATGAAAAAAAGACACATAAAAATAACAACAAAAACTAAAAGCGTTCGTACGGGCTGTTATCATTTTGGTTGGATGAAAAGAAAAATGGAAGTTTTATTTTGAATTATTATTATTATTTCAGAGTGATTGGAAATAATGCAGTACAAGGATTTACGGAAAACTTACATATTTCGCTGTTTAACCCCGCTCTGTGTTTTATTCTGGATAAATAAAGGTGAGTGCAAACATTCCAGTGTATTTGTCCATGTTTGTCTTTTTGTCCGTAACTTTTCATCAGAATTTCAGATGAGAAGAGTATTTTGTACTTATGTAGTGTTTAGTGTTTACTGAAAGATGTTATAAACTCATGCTGTGAAGACTCAAAGTAACAATTGCTGCCAAAAAGAAACAAAATGAGTATTAAGATGCATTTAAATTTAAATCGTACAGTTCAAAAGTATGGAAATTATTGTGACGATGGCAATCTGTTATTGTACAGTCGGTCCAAGTGTTAGTCGCTGGCAGTGAAATTAATTTCAAAACTAGGTTAAACGGTGCCAGGTCACTCTATCTTTTGTTTACTTTTTGCCTGATGTTAAAATTCAGTTTTCTGCCAGCGACTAACACTTCGACCGACCATACAATAACAGATAGTCGTCTTCACGATATTTTCCATACATTTAACCCTTTCCCAAACGACAATCTTTGGACTGGTCCAAATTGAAAGAGTTTGCAGACGACAATTTTAAATTTGATGAAAATGGCAGAAAGGTCTCAAAAAGGGTAGAAAACACTGTGGGAAAAGGAGAAATTGCTCGTTACGAGCAATTTCTCCTTTTCCCACAGTGTTTTCAAAAGACTTGTACTGCAGACACGTGAAAACCAGGGCTTGTTTGGGAAAGGGTTAAATGGTATGATTTAAATTTAAATGCATTTTAACACCTGCTTTGATTTTTTTACCCTATTGGCGCCTTTAAGTATACAAAATAACTTTTTGTGAAGACAGAAAATTTTCAGAATTTGACGAACTCTACTTGTCTTACTTTCTGCTCTTCATTGAAAATATAGACCGGTCCTAGTGTCTTACCACGAGACGATTTGTCTTTTTTTTTTTTTTTTTTCTCTCTTTTTCTATCTGTCTATCGGGGCCCAGCGTGGCACAGTGGTGAAATGTTGGACGCGTGACCTGGAAGCCCCAGGTTCGAGCCTCAGTGGATCCACTGGGTTTTCGCAGGAGTGTCCTTTGGGCAAAACACAGAGCCCTATAGCCTAGTACTGGTAAAGCCCTGGAAATGAATGAATATGTGAGCTGTCGCCGTGGTATGACTGAAATAATGTTGAAAGCGGCGTAAAATATCCTTCAATGAACCAACTGTCTGTCTATCAAGACGTTTCCTTCTATCTGTCTAGTATCTCTCGTCACAGCGTATTCTAGTCTATCTCTCTGAGTTCTTTTTCGATTACGCGTCTCTCAATATAATAAATAATACTTATTATGCAGGCCATTTGTCTGTCTTTATGCCAATCTGTACCAGAAATAATAAATTGCTATATCTACTTGTATTGGCCTCAGGATATTGTCAAGGGAAAGAGAGTATTGGAGAAAAATTAGAGAAAGGAACGGAACAGAACGGAACGAAGGAAAGGATGGATGAAATGTGGAAAGAGAGAGAGAGAAAGAGTGAGAGTGAGAGAGAGGGGGGAGGAAGGAAGTAAGGGAAAAGGGAGGGAGGAACGAAGAAAGAAACGAAGGGAGGAAGGAACGAAGAAAGAAAGAAAGAAAGAAAGAAGGAAGGAAGGAAGGATGGAGAGAGAGAGAGAGATGGAGATAAAAGATGAAGGGCAAACTTCACTTCATTGAGACCATTTAGACAAGAACCCACTGACTGAAAATATTATCTTAGTCAATAATCTGATATTTCTTTCCTGATATATTTTGATATACCATAATCTCTTACACAAATAGGATGATTGGTAATCTAAATAACTGAGGACTCTTTACCCTTCCTTACCATGGTCTTAAAGAAAGGTTGCCTTTTGCGGACTATGTAGATCAAGATCAGACTGCACAGAATGTGCAGTCTGATCTTGGATCTACACAGTCCGCTAATAGGATATAAACTATGGCTATAATGAACATAAACGTTTGTAGACTTCAAAGAAAAGAAATCAGTGAGATTCGATGGATTTTTGCTGTTCAGAAGGCAAGCATTAGGATTTCAAAGGAAACACTTATGTGGTTTTTAGCATTTAAAGTCTGAAAAATGCAGATCTTCACTTAAAAGAAAAATACTATTGTGAATCGGTAGGTATATAAGGTGCAAAAAATGAACTTAGGGATTTTAAAGGAAGCACTGCGTAGTTTTCTGCACTGTGTAAATCCAAAATCAGACTACCCGAAATCGAGCATTTATTCTCAGCTTTACACCTTTTGTTTCTTACATCGATTCGACAAGCTTAAAGATACATCTTTACCCATTTTCAGCCAGTTTTTATCCCATTTCATCTTTACTTTATGAAACTATAACTATTTTTGTATCTTCATGCCAAATGGTGCCCCTGACAGCTGCAAGGTTACACAGATTACGACGAATAGAAAATGCATTTCATTTTTTGGCAGGCTTCAAAGAAGTCACTGTTGTCGTTTCTGCTCTTAGATGAGGACAAGTCCCTTGAGTTTCTCTATCCTTTACACCATATATATATTGGTAACTTATCTATGTTTACCCAGCTGACCAAGTTCTGAGCCATTCTACACACTTTTAATTTTCAACAGTGTATTTCTCTCCGGCTGTAAAGATGTATCTTTAGATAAAAAAAAAAACGATACTCTTGTCGGATATTCTTTTGATATTTAGGAATGTCTGTCTTTTTTTTTTCATATTTCATTTATTAGATTGAAGGACACTGCTGATATACTGGCTTCTTTCCTGTCGGCATTAATCTTTTGACCCTTACCACACAGTCCCGTCTTTGAACGACCCTGATAAAGAAATATTTTGAAAACATTGTGGGAAAAGGAGAAAATGCTGGTAGCCAGCATTTTCTCCTTTTCCCACAATGTTTTCTACCCCATCACAAAACCTAAGCTCATTTGTACAAATTTTGAATTTATCGTCTGCAGATGCTTTAAATTTGAAAGAGTCTAAAATTTGTCGTTTGGGAAAGGGTTAAGTATTTAGAAGCCTTAGGCGACACCAAATGAGCCACGCTTCGGCAAAAGGGGGCTTAATGCATCTCCGTAATGCATTGTACCGAGCAAGACATCAAATAGTTACGTGTCCATAAAATACACTTTGTCAAGCAATCGACCGAATCTTGAGGTAGACTGGTCCTTTGACATGCAGAAAATTGACCGATAGCAAAAAGTTTCAGCCCAGGTCAGACTGCGCAGGCTGACCTAGGTCGATACTATTTGCAGATGAAGTAAGCCCGCTTTTCACGGAGCATGGCTCAATGTATTTTAAGTAAAGCATAGATCAAGATCTGGGTCCGTATTCACCGACAATTGTTAGGAACATTCTTAGTCTAATTCTCAAGAATTTTCTGAATTTAAAAATAACACAACTTCTGATTGGCTAAAGCCAAAATGAAATGGTTTAGCCAATAAGAAGTTCTGTTACTTTCTAAATCTAGAATTCGACTTAGAATGAAATTAAGGGTGGCTGGTGAATACCGACCCAGACTGCATTTACGTCTGATCTTGCGTTTCACTCTCAGCTTCTCTTTTGACAGTTTCAGAAATTAATTGCACATTACAAATAAACATCACAAACCTATTTAATGTAATTCAACCTTTGTTCTATCGAATTATACATGTTGATTGTTACAAAAGCAGACTTCGGTGAGATAATTTGAATTATGCTCTGTGAAAAGGGGATTTAATGCATATGGGGGGATTATCGTCCGCGCAGGCTGACTTGGCCGAAACTTTTCGCTATTGTTCAGTTTTCTATATGTCAAAGGACCCTTCTACTCATGATTTGTTCGGTTCTTAACTCTAAGGCTGCTAAGTGCGACTCGAATACCTTTTGCGGACAGTGTAGATCAAGATCAGACTGCACAGAACGTGCAGTCTGATCTTGGATCTACGCTGTCCGATAAGGAGATATTTCTCCCCCCAAAAATACCGTTGAAAAAAGCAAACTTTGGGTTTTTGGTATTGGCTTGAAAGTTTCGTTTCTCTTATGTAGCAGGATAAGGGTTAAAAAAGTGTCTGTGTGATGGCTTGATGTGTACAAGGCATGACGGAGATGCATTAAGCCCCCTTTTACCAGAGCATGCCTCATATGTGTTTTTACAACTTGATCGGCAATTGAAAGTAGATAAAATAATTATAATTGTCTTTGAAAGGGTAGAAAACATTCAGGGCAAAGGAGAAAATACTGGCTGCTAACATTTTTTTCTTTTTCGCATAATTTTGCACAAAACCTTCTTTCCTCGTGGTCGTAAAAACACGGGAACATTTGGCAGGCGGTTAAAAAGCATCTGAATTATATTTAATTGGTACTATTTTTATTTCACAATGCTGTCCAACGTACTCCTCTCTGTTTGTTTTCTTTGGTGATGCAGTCATAAATATTCATCCGCGGTTAATCGCCTATAATTGCCTGGGTAATGACAAGACGTAGATTAGATTATCTCAGATTATAAACAGAAGATGCTGTATTTAAGTGCAGTAATTTGCTTACGCTATGATCCTGCATGTTATGATATTATTGGTATGAAAGGATGGGGGTAATATCTGGCAGGGTTTTTCTTTGGTTATTGTTGTCGTCAAAAATATATGTGGAATATTGTGTTTTAGTAACTTTATTGATGCTTATATTTGATTCGAGCAGCGTGAGAAAATTTGACATCGCGCGAGAGCAAAGGTCGAGCGACATGTCAAAATTTTCTTACACAGTGAAAAGTAAATACGAGCACCAGGAAAGTCAAAGCAACATAATAGTCCTTTTATTATCTGCCTACAATTTTCAACGACAAAATTTAACAATTATTGATATTTTATTCGGAGTGGCTATTTACAGTTAACTGTAAACAGCCAAAAAAACGTTAAAATGGCTATTTACAGTTACCTGTCAATAGCCAAAAAACGTAGAATTGGCTATTTACAGTTAACTGTAAATGGCCAATTCTACGTTTTTTGGCTAATGACAGTTAAAACTGTATAATTTGTGAGTTAACATACAATATGACATTATACATGTATAGATAATTTCGATGTCTCACGTACATGTTTTTGGGTCGCAAGTTTGAATCTCAGAACATACCGTTCATGAGTTGAAATGTGACAATTTTATGTTAAATTTTCTTATTTCAGTGGTACAAAATGAATATTAATGCATATTTAGCATTTTTCCTTTATTGAATAGGTAATACAACTTGAAACTTGAGGTATTCATGCTTTTAAATGGAAATTTGCGGTCTGGTTCCTATTTTTATACTGAGCATTGTTTGGGTCAGTGTGTGCATGTCTCTTTCCTGTAATTTCTAGGATATGCTAGAACCTGTCTGTTAGTTACTAATAGGCAGGTTATGCCAAGTTTAGGATGTGTCCTGACTGACAAAAAATATTAGTGAGCCAGTCATAGCTTATATATCAGTTGAGAACTTCACTAGATAATAGTATTCATCTAAATTTGTATGGCTTAACCTGTTTTGTTACCTCATCAGTTACAGTAGTAATTAAATGTTTCTATGGCAATTGACCAGTCCTATTTTACTCAACAGTTGACAAGGAAAATTTTAGCCAAACTGTGTTTTGTTCATACTTAAACCTATGCTGAAATGATGCATCAGTTATTGGACAGGACAGAACAGAACAGATCAGAACATTTATGAATTAAATTTGAACGATGGTTGGTTGTATTGGGGTTTAACGCCACTTTAACAGCTAAGGTCATATCATGGCGGTCGGTGACGCACATGTGTTTCCTGGCTTTCTCACACCAGTACTAACACAACTTTCTTTCCAAAGCCACCGACTACTTTTCTCACATGCTTCAGCAGAGGTGAGAGGCGAAAATACGCCGGAAAGAAAGTTCGCCTCAACCGGGTATCGAACTCACAACCACCAGGTCATGAGTCCGACACGCTCACCACTGAGCCACCCAGGCGGGCAAAATTTGAACGACATGGCAATTCATCGTTACAATACAAAGTAACAAATATATGGCTTTTAAGCCCAAATTTTAAATGTGTGCTATCAGCAACAGTTGTAATAGTCTTAAATGATTTCTTCATTTGAAAAAAAAAGAAAAAAAAAAAAAAAAAAAATCCAGCCCACTAATTTGAAAAGGGAGAAAGAATCTGTCATAAGAATACAGTAATCATCATGGATAAGTGTTGATTTTTTATACATGTAAAGGCAGACAAAACCAACAATTTGCAACACCAAAGCCAAGGCAAAGTTTGCTACATAAATGTAATTTTCATAGTGAGCTGTTTAAAATGTATTTATCTTAGTTATGAAATATATTTGCTCGGTTTTTCTTTTTAACATGACAATGTGTGTTGAAAGTCAAACAATACAGAGGATCAGACGTTGATGCTAACTTTAAGCCGGGAAAATATTAGTGTCGCCTTGTAGATCCAATTCTCAAAAACATGGTTGAAATTGTAACTCATATTGCATTATTACAACGTTAAAACCCATTTTAACTGTAAATAGCCAAAAGACGTAAATTTAGCTATTTACAGTTAACTGTCAATAGCCAAAAAACGTAGAATTGGCTATTGACAGTTAACTGTAAATAGCCATTTTAACGGTTTTTGACTATTTACAGTTAACTGTAAATAGCCTCTGCCTATTTTATTTGAAAACGGTAAACAAAGTAAAACAAGTGACCTGTAACTTCGTTTTTAAGGAGCATTATTTGTCATCTTAAAAGTGTGTCAATTTGGACCGGTCTAGAATTTTTGTCTATCGATAAAGTGCTTATCGTTGTGTTTCTGATATTTGGATAAGTATTTTGCTGAAGAAAAAAAAAACTTATAGCACAAGCGCATGACATTGTTTTGGCGGCGTGGTGAAAGGTATGCTTGGAAAAGTAGGTGATGAAAAATGTGTCTGTTATGTACAGTAAGCTAAGAAACGAATTCTTTTGATAGCACTTAAGCTGCTATTTGTACCCACTGACCTTTTGCGGACAGTGTAGATCAAGATCAGACTGCACAAAACGTGCAGTCTGATCGTTGATCTACACTGTCCGATACGGTATTTTCTTTCCGGTGAAATCAACTTTGAAACCGCAATGTTTGGGCTTTCGGTAGTGAGTAGAAATTTGCGTTTCATTTATTCAGCAGCTTAAGTGATAGAAGATATATAGTTTTTTTTTTTTTCTTCGGAAATGGTATTGCGCTTGGCAAGGCTAGTACAAACCTAGTAAGAAGAAGAAAGATCTATTTAAAGATGCATCTTTACAGTCAGAGAGGGAAAAAAAACCGCTGTAAAATGTAATAAATTGTAGAATGGTTCAAAATTTAGTCAGCTGGGTAAACATAGATACATTACCGATATATTTTGTGTAAAGGATAAATACATATATCGGAAATCTTCGGTTTAAAACCGGAAACGTCGCAAGTGATTTCCTTGGTAGCCACAAGAAAATGAAATGCAATTTTTACCAATCGTAATCTATGCAACCTTGCAAACGTCAGGGGCAACATTTGGCATGAAGATATAAGAATGATCATAGTTTCATAAAATAAAAATGAAATGAGTTTAAAATCTAGATGAAAATGTGTATAAATGTATCTTTAAAAAAAGATAGATCGCTTAAGAAGTATTTTTTTTGTTGTTGTTGTTGTTGTTGTTGTTGTTTCAGTATGAAGACGAAATGATGAAAAGTAGCCATGCCTCCAATTGCTGCTTTTTCCTCATTGTTTTACAAATAGCAAAAATGTAAAAAGGTTCAATTAGATATATAAGCCATGCACTGTGAAAAGGGGGTTTAAAGCATCTGCAAAAAGTATCGACCCTTGTCAGCCAGCGCAGTCCACGCAGGCTGACCTGGGTCGAAACTTTTTTGATTTTCGTCAATATTCTGTATGTCCAAGAACATTCTTACTCATGATCCAGTCGGTTGTTAGACAAAATGGGTTTTATGGTTCCGAGAAAGGTTAAAAAAGGGTGTTGCCGATCCGACGTTATAAACACTGCGCCAGGTAGGACCTTTACTGGTTTGCCAAAGGTACGGAGAGGTCTGACTTATACTTTTTATCACATTTAACGGTCAAATAGCTGCCAAACGTAAACAAATCGGGTATTTAAATGTATTTAAATCATACCGCTTTAAAGTATGAAAATAAATGTGAAGGTGACAGCTTGTTACTACTGTATGGTCACTCCAAGTGTTAGTTGCTAGTAGAATCAAAGCGTTGAAAACACTGGTGTGGCATTTGTCAAGGCAGCCATTGTATGGAATTAATAATTTGAAAAATAAACAACAGAAATACATGTAGTTTCAAAATATTCGCTTGAAAGTCAAACTACTATATAGTCATGCAAAATTCGATAGAGAAGGGTGCAATCTTGTGGGACGAACAAGTCCGGGCGAACAAGCCTTGGGATGAATAAGCTAAAGAACGAACTGCTTTTGGGACGAACAAGCACGGTATGTGTGTATCATTACGCCACCAAAGGCCATAGCGGATCAAGCTTTTTTCGATAAAAAGGGAGTATTTCCACGATCGATGGCCTAATCCAATTTATTGTAATATGCCATTTTCAATTTCATATCTGAGTGCAATCGAAACACTTATTTGTCTTAGAAAAAAATGATTTTAATTTGGTTTACTTCCTTCGGTTTGCACACTACGATACATAATCCGTATTGAACTCATAGTGGCATTGTCTTCGACAAATGCCAGAAAAATGAAATGATTATCAAAACCAGCTAAAAAGTAAACCAGAGATAGAGCGACCTGGCAACGTCTGACCTAGTTTTAAAATTCATTTTCCTGGTAACAAGTAACACTAGGTCCGACCGTAAAATTGCAGACTGGCATCTTCACATATAATTTTCATGCTTTTAAAATGATTTGATTTAAATCCAAATGAGTTTAAACATCCGAATCATTGTTTATTTTTGGTCGCTACTTGGACTTTAAAGGGGTTAAAACCAAATTCATTTAAACACCATTAGGCCATGCTCTGGCAAAAGGGGGCTTAATGCACCTCCGTGATGTATCATACCAAGCAAGTCATCACATAATTATGGGTCCATAAAAGCCACTTTTTTTTAAATAATCGACTAAATCATGAAGTAAACTGGCCCGTGAACCTTACAGAAAATTGACCAATAGCGAAATGTTTCGGCTCAGGTCAGCCTGCGCGGACTGCGCAGGCTGACCCAGGTCGATACTTTTAAGCAGACGCATGAAGCCCCCTTTTCACAGAGCATGACTCAATTATAAGTCATTCCCAAAGCCTTCTGTCTCGGAAAAAATGTCAAAAAATCAGCTAACAGAGAGACACCATAGAAAGGTGACTACGTATTCCATTGTAACTCTAATGGGATTACGACCTTATATCCAGTCTGCGGTCGAGCGGTCCAACTGAAATCACAATACCCGGCGTAACCTAATGCGATTGGTATCGTAACCATATATTTATCTTATTAAGTTATCCCTTAGGCTGCTAAGCGCGACTCAAGGACCTTTTTGCGGATAGTGTAGATCAAGATCAGACTGCACAGAACGTGCAGTCTGATCTTGGATCTACACTGTCCGATAGGGAGATATTTCCCCAACCCCGCATAACGTTGGAATACCAACATTTTGGTTTTTACCATCGGCTTGAATGTTTCGTTAAAGTTGTTTAGCAGGATAAGGGCTAACTTTGCATTTGGAAGTTAAGATTTCAGTCGTTAAGCTCTTCCATTCATATTTCATTGAGTCATGCTCTGACTAAAAGGTGTTTAATGCATCTCCGTGATGCATGAACGAGGGAGCATGTCATCACATTACATTATCTCCCGCTAGATGGCATTCTACAAATACACATCTATCTAATTTGGGCATCCTGGGTACAGTAGCGGAGTAATTTTTCAAAACAACAACCGTGACTTTGAATTTCAAATGAAATAAAGGTTTACTCAATAAAACGCTACCTGGTGCCATTCATTCAGCTGTGATCGGCTAGCATGTAACCTATGCACCGACCATTTATTAAAACAGCCCCTACATGCTTTGGTAATAGGCTAATAGCTTCGATATAAGCCCTACTTTTCCCAGGTATACGGGGGATGGGTGATGCGTCATAGTAGACAGGTCGAATCTTCGAAGAATATGACATGCGCAGACAACGCATCACATTATTGTGGATTTCGTATTACAACGGACTGAATCATGATGTACACTTGTCCTTTGACATGCAGAGAATTTGCCAAAAGCAAAATGTATAGACTGCGCAGGCTGACCTGGGTCCATATTGTTTGCAGATGCATTAAGCCCCCTTTTTACAGACCTAACTCTTTCAGCGACAAACATATCAACTCGACGTCTTTTGACGGATGTAGATGCAATCCACTGAAACTCCTAAATATTGTTTCTCTGATGGTCATGATTTAACAAGCGGGCGGTATAGATCCAAGATCAGACTGCACGTTCTGTGCAGTCTGATCTTGGATCTATGCCGTCCGCAAAAGCCCGTCTTCTTCGCATGTGGTGCTTAAACGGTTATCACCTTTTCTACGACGTCTGTTTTCCGTCGAACAGTGGATAACTAGAGTTAAAAATTGTGACAAAACAAGAAATCGCTAAGAAAATGTTGGTACCTAGCATTTTCTCCAACCTTTTCAAAGATAGTTATAGGAGTCATACGCGGATCAGGAGACCTCGGTAACGGGTGATTAGAAAATTATTACCGCCTGGACCCAGGCTAGGCCCTAGCGATGAAGGTCTAGGACCCGTAATCTGGAGGTCCCAACTCAAGGCAAAGGGTTTTGAGTGAGTTGCTGCCATGGCATTACCGAAATAATCTGATTGATTGATTGATTGATTGATGTTCAACACCGTTTTCAACATTGTTTCAGTTATATTGCGACATCCAGTGCACCTATTCATGCTTTCCTGGGAGTTTCTGTTACCAGCACTTCTCCCAATATTCTCCTTAAGCCACTGGTTGTTTTCCCACATATCCATCATCAAACAATGATCAGCGGTGAGAGAGGAATGAATCCTGCCGCAATGACTGCCATCAATCCTTGGAAAGAAATTAAATTTGCCGAGCTGGACGTTCGAAGCAGCAACCCTCTAGTTTCACGCCCTGTTCGCTACCAACTGCGCTACCGGGGCTCGGCCTGAAATAAACTTGAAAGCGGCTTAACTCCATTTTGTCGTCTAGTAAAGAGTTAAGGCTATCTATTTTTATCTCTATCGTTACTTAATCTCCGTCGATACTTCGTACCGTCCGTAAAGAATAAAATATGGCTGTTTAATTGTAAAGAAAACAAGGAAGTGTCATAAACGTTCAACAAAGCTTTGAAGACTGTTGTCCCTGTGTCAGAACTGAACACTTCCGGCTTATGTGCACCGACGTTTTACCGTAAATTACAAAAAGAAAACCACCAGTGAGTTATACATCACTGCATTTGCAAGTTTTGACGCCCTTGGAGATTAACCTTTAGGCGGTCAGGCGGGACTCACTGACCTCCTGCGGACAGTATAGATCAGGATCAGACTGCACAGAACGTGCAGTCTGATCTTTGATCTACACTGTCCGATAAGGAGACAATTTTCCCCCAAAATTACCTTTGAAACAGAAAAAAATTGGGATTTATCATTAGCTTGAAAGTTTCATTTAACTTATTTAGCAGCTTAGGGGTTAAAACGTCTGGGTCCGTACTCACCGACTGTTCCTAAGAATATTCTTTGTCTATTTCTCAAGAATTTTCTAGATCGGAAAATAACACAACTTCTGATTGGCTGAACCATTTGGTTTAGCCAATCAGAAGTTGTGTTACTTTCAAATTTAGAAAATTCGTCAGTATAAGACTAAGAATTTTCTTAAGAATGGTTGGTGAATACGGACCCTGATGTCGATAAACGGAAAGATTAAAGGTGACTCAGATTTGTACGATTTTTTAACTCATGGCTGCAATGAATGCATGCCTCAAGACTCCAAACCGACTTGAGTGGCAAATGATCTTAATACTGGCATGATTATCTCCCTTTAATAAATGCAAATAAGAGGCTGGGAAAAGTGTATGGAAGTTTGTGTTGGTATATTTGGTGAGGCTGAACAAGACCTTTAGAAAATTGACCAGCCCGCATAGCTCAAGTGGTAGAGAGTAGGACTTGTAAACGTCAAGCCTTGGGTCACTTGAGGGTATGGGTACGAGCCCCACGGCTGGGCATGTTAACCCGTATTCTGCTAAGCGCGACGCACTGACCTTTTGCGGACAGCGTAGATCAAGACTAGACCGCACACCACGTGCAGTCTGATCTTGGATCTACACTGTCCGATAAGGAAATATCTCTCCGAAAATACCTTTGAAATAGGAAAATTTAGGTTTTTACTACCGCCTGAAAAGATTCATTTTTTTAGCGGGATAAAGGTTAAGAAAAATACTAATAGTCTTTCGGATGAGACGTTTAACCGAGGTCCCGCGTGATGGTGCACATTAAAGAACCAGGTGTAAATTAGGACATGTTTCGTCTTGTAACATGTACTATCCCCCGTGACATGACTAACAGTCTTCAGGAGACGTCGCCATCTTGTGCAGCCGCTGGCGACGATATATACACGGCAATTCAATTATCAGTCGGGTGGCGGGTTCCACAGTCTGTTTGCTTGCACCCAGTGCCAAGGCACGCGTCTTTCTTCGCCGGACTTGTCTCGCTTACTCGTTGTTGTGATTGATGGTCGTAGCAATCTATGTAGAGATCAGAATGTAGAAAGGAGACTGAGGGACTTGACATTGCAACTGAGATGCTCCAACTTCAGCTCAGATTTCCATGTAAATATTTTAGCAACCTGTGTTGGTTGAAGTTATTTGCATATTATGATTTTTGCCCCAAGAGCCGTAGTCTGGTACCCCGCCGTACTGCAAGAGTACGTCAGGCAAAGCGCAATAAGGGCGTCCCCCATTGGTAATATGCAGAGGAGACGGGATATAGTTATTTCACATGATCAAATCGGATTATAGGCTGAATTCAAAACAGATCGCTTGCAATAAAGTCATGGCAGTGAGTTTTTTTACATTTCGTTCTTATTTAGCGAGAAAAACTACGTATCAGAAATGCTTTAAGTATCCGAAATGTCAATGAACCTATATAACGTCCGAAAACAGGGCTACTTTTAAAATGATTCATAGTCGAATTTTTATTTAAACCATAGCCCAGCAGCCCGTCTTAGGCTCGTTAACGTATTTTTTGTACAAAATTGATCTCGTTTTATAAACTGATCAAACTGGATCACATGATATTGGGGAAAACTGGGAAGGATGTAGGGGTACACTTGAGGACACCTAGGAGGCCGCCATTATTGCGCTTTGCCTGAGCCGATAACGTAGTGGTAGGGACAGGTAATCCAGACTACCAAGAGCGTTGAAATAAAAGGACAGACCTTTTCTTAAAGGTGGAAAAATCAGATGAAAAACATGGAGCGCGATTTCAGGATTTATGTCGCATTAATATGTCACAAAGGAGTAGAATAAATAGACCCAAGATCTGACTGCACTATTTGAGCTCCATCGTCCGCAAACGCAACCAAAAGCCGGTGCTTTAACTCTTTTAACAAACGACAAAATTTTGGACAGGACCAAATTGAAAGCATTTGCAGACGACAAATCAATTGCAGCTTAAATGATTATTTATCTTTGATGGGGTAGAAAACATTGTGGGAATAGGAGAAAATGCTGGTTAAATTGAGTTTAATTTGATTTACTTCCTTCGGGTTGCACAAATGAAAACAAAAGTGCCGTCTTGAACTCATAGTGGCATTATCTTCGACATATGCAACACAAAATTAAAGGTACATGTACATACGAGCCTGGCAAAAAGGGGTTTAATGCATCTCCAAGATGCATGATACCAAGCAAGTCATTACATAATTATGGATCCATAAAATCCATTTTGTCTAATAACCGACCGAATCTTGAGGTAGACTTTGCCACGCAGAAAATTGACAAATATCAAAATGTTTCGACCCAGGTCAGCCTGCGCGAACTGCGCAGACTGACAAAGGTCCAAACTGTTTTGCAGATGCATTAAACTCCCTTTTTACAGAGCACGGCTCTTGTATTTTCTGTAAATCTGTGTAAGTGTAAGAATCTCAAGAAGGCTTATGCATCATCTATGGCATCTAAATTAACAGTGACTAGGATCGAACCTGTGACTGAAATCGAACTTCGGACACGGAGCATAAACTATACCACTCGTTTGCTGTGTTTTATGTACATTTCTTTAAGTCCTGTCAATTAAATGACGGTATACCTCAGGGGATAGTAACTAGTTCAGAATCCTTCTTAGGTATATGAATAATTTAGTGAGTATCAAGTAAAACTGTCCCCTGGGACTCACTAATTTCTACCATATTTGGCAATATTAACTGTAATATCGGGTTAACTTTTCTCACGTGAATTAGATAAAGTTGTCCTATTACGATCGCTGAACAGACAATTTAACTGCTAATTAAGAGATATTTTGGGTTCATAATTAAGGGTTTGGTTCGTAATTAAGGATCGAATGGCGGACGGTGTATATCAAAGATCAGACTGCACGTTCTGTGCAGTCTGATCTTGATTTACACCGTACGCTAAAGGTAATCATGTCGTTTATGGCGACGAAAGGGTAAAGACAATAGATTCGTTCCCATGGAAGCGACAAAAGATTTTATTGATGTTGTCAGGTGCTCATGCTAATCGCTTAATCGTTTTTGAATAATGTCATCGCCCCAACCACCTGTTGACTGCCGCTTCCGGAACCAATGTCATAATGTGCAGTGATGGTAATCAAGGGGTGGGGAATACGAATTCCAGGGGCGACAAATTTCTTCATGGAGATTTATAATATGACATATATTGCGGAAAGATCTATCCCTCTCTTGCTACTGAACATTGTCTCGGTTTCATTTGTGGGACCATGTCCGGTAGCTCAGTCGGTAACGTAGAAGACTCTAAAGAAGGAGGTCGCTGGTTCGATGTCCGCTCTCGGACAATTTTGGCATGATTTACATTACATCTTTCAATCTGCCAAGCCCCGTAGCTAAGTCGGTAACGTACAGGACTTGAGAACAGGAGGTCGCTGGTTCAATCCCCGGCTTGGCCAATTTCTTTCCGAGGATTGATGATAGTCATTGGATTAATTCCTCTCTCACCGCTGACCATTGTTTCGACGATGGTTATGTGGGAAAGCAGCCAGTGGCTTGGAAAGAATATTTTCGGAGTACTGGTAACAGAAACTCCAGGAAAGCACAGATATGTGCACTGGCCGCCGTGATATAATTGAAATAATGTTGAAAACGGCGTTAAACACCATACAATTAATAAATCAACACGTTTCAATCTGACGTCGAGTCATGATCATGACCGGTCCCAGGGTCCGTATTCACCGACCATTCTTAAGAACGTTCTTCAGTCTTATTCTCCAAGATTTTCAAATTTTGAAAGTAACACAACTTCAGATTGGCTAAACCAGATGGTTTAGCCAATCAGAAGTTGTATTACTTTCAAATTTAGAAAATTCTGGAAAATAAGACTGAGGACGTTTTTAAGAATGATGAGTGAAAATGGACCCTCATCCGACCCATTTACAGTGTCCATCTAGCCTGTATAAGTTTATACTGGAAAATATATATATATTTTTTTTTAATTTCAACATCATTTGGGGATCATCTCTTCATATTTTTTAAGTATCTTAGTAGCAAAACGTCTTTCAAATTTGAGCTGAAGTGCTTCAGCAGCCATTTTCCTAGTTGGCGCCATCTTGGATAACAACCTCATTTTATGACGTCTAACTATAAACAAATGACGTCATGACATTAACGACTTTCTTACAAGTCTTAGTTATAGAGAATAGATGGTTGGTGTCTTGGATGGGTTAAGTTTATCGGGCAAGGCGGAGGAATTTATCTGGTGAGCCGAAGGCGAACCGGATAAATTCCGGAGCCGAGCCCGATAAACTTAAACCATCCAAGACACCAACCATCTATTCTATTTATCCTGTCACGCACTGTAAATGAACAAAACAAAACAAAACAAAACAAAAAAAAAAAAAAAAACAGACATGATACAAAGACTGTACCTTTTATTCAATATCTTATGGTATTGATGCCATAAAATTCCCGAGCCGAGCCTGACAAAATTTCCTGGTATCAAAGACACTACTGTCTATTCTTCAAATTTTCCAATCCATGACACTATTCTGTTTATCCTGTTTCACATTTACAAACATAAATCCGACTAGATAGAATATTTCGATCGAAATTAAGGCACGTATTGACATCTTTCGCACTATGAAAAAAAAAACACACACACACTTGTAAGGCGAACTGTGCAAAGCGCTTTTGGTATGCAGCTGTAATAATGACGTCATGAATAATATTGACTACGTCATAAACGTGACGTAAACCCTCGGAAGATTGTTGTGGCGAAGAATTCTAATTTATTTTAAATAATAAGAAAACTCAACATGTGCATCGAATTTTAAGCGATAATTTTACTTTGAAATATTGATTTCGTGTACCGGCACCTAAAAAAGGAGTTCCGGCTGGTCACATGACCAACTAGCCTAATAAACCTTGATCACGTGACCAACTGACATAATAAACCTAGTCACGTGGTCAAGTGACCGTATATCACCAAGTTTATATGACCCCCTGTTATACGACGGAATTTATAGGAGGTGACAGGATAAAAACAAAACTTACACCTAAGCTATATCCAGCAATATAATATAAGACTGTCTAAACTTTAAACGCAAAAGAATGTCAACCAAAGTAAAACTATTGTAGATAACTATTATGAATCAAAGTTTTGAAAGCGCTGGTGTGGCATTTTTAAGGGAGCCATTGTGTGGAATTAATAATTTGAAAAATAAACCACAGAAATAGTTTCAAAATATTCGCTTGAACGTCAACCATGCACAACACAATAGAGTAGCGTGCAATCTTGTGGGACGAACAGGTCCTAGCGAACAAGTCCAGGAACGAATAAACCCAGGAATTACTTGGTTTGGGACGGAATCGGGCGGTCATGAAATAAAGATTATGTGTATCATTACGCCAATAGAAGACCATAGTTGATCAAGCTATTTTCGATAAAAAAGGAGTATTTCCATGATCGATGGCCTAGTCCAATTTATTTTAATACGCCATTTTCATTTCCATATCTGAGTGCTATCGAAACACTTATTTGTCTTAGAAAAATTGAGTTTAATTGGGTTTACTTCCTTCGGTTTTGCACAAAATACGATACATCATTTTCAAAATGCCGTATTGAACTCATGGTAGCATTGTCTTCGACAAATGCCATAATAACCGTTTATGTCACTTTATATTTAAACAACGGGCTGCTATGTAGTTCAAGTCCTTCTGATAAATGTTCTATTCTGTTCTGTTCAAATCTGACAAAGCCTGCGGGGAAATTGAGTATATCGATGGAACAGAAAGCCAAAAACGTCCGATTATTATTCAAAGCGAGTGATTAACTACATTCCACGGCCATCCATTTGGACAGCTATATACCTAACCAGTAATTATGTTCCATTCAGCTATCAGGAAGCTTCAAACGCGTCGATGGAAAAATGGACGGTTGGTTTGAAGGTTTGACTGTTTCTCCCCTGGAATATTTATTGCTCAGAATTTTAGAATTCACATTATGTTTGTGATTAGTGTCTGTCTAAATTTTCAAGAATACAGTTATTGCTTTACCAGACAATGCCGACTGTTCACGACCATGAGGTAGGAGGCTTTTGAAAACATCGTGGAAAAAGGAGAAAATGCTGGTGACCAGCATTTTCTCCTTTTCCCACTATGTTTTCTAATCTTTCAAAGTAAGATCTAATCATATGAGTGACAAGTGATTAAAATTTTGTCCTCTGCAAGTGCTTTCAATGTAGATGCGTCTACAATTTTGTTGTATAATAAGCATACTCTGTGAAAAAGGGACTTAATGCATCTGCAAAAAATATCGACTCATGTCAGCCTGCGCAGTCTGCGCAGCCTGACATGGGTAGAAACTTTTTGCCATTGGTCAATTGTCCGCTTGTCGAAGGACCAGTGTACCCCATGATTTATTCGGTTGTTAGTCAAAATGGATTTTATGTATCTATAATCACAGGCCTTTGAAACTCCATTGGTCTATCACGGAACACTAAAATTTTCCTTGCTCGATCATCGAACACATTTGCACATTGGTGCATCACCTGTATATCACGGAACATTCAAATTTTCATTTACACCGTTACTATAAATAGTACATTGGCGACTGCCTCTACATTGTACATAATAAGACAATGTGTGCAACAAAATCGAAGAAAATTTTACCCCTGTTCCCTTTCAGAAATAATATTTTACCAAAAACGAAAAAATACAAAAAGGTACCGTTGCAGATGGGTTGACAAATGATTTTTCTTGTGTACCTTGACCTTCGAATGTTCCAAACGGCTCTTGCGATCAAGCAATAGCTTTGATCTTGAAAAATTTGAAAAGATTCTACATTTTCCGGATCTCCATGTGCTGACATCACAGAATTCATAATGACGCAGTGAATTATAACTCACGTGCCAAAAGACGCGCCAAAGTCCTTGACCAATGAACGGTAAATACACATTTGGAAATATGTAAAATGGAAGATGAAAATCGTGATACTGGATTAGATGAAAGGATAAATTATTACAGACGAAATATTAATTTGATAGTTTCATCAATATATGAACAAAAAAATTTTAGATTGTTGTTTGAAAAAAATATTTTAGTTATAATTCGCTGCGGGATAATAATTTGTGTGACGTCAGCGCATTGCGATCCGGAAAATGTGGAAGCTTTTTAAAAAAAAATGTAGATCAGAGCTATTGCTTGATGGCAAGAGCCATTTGGAACTTTTGAAGGTCAGAGTAGATAAGAAAAATCATTTGTGAACACATCTGCAACGGTAACTAGGTTTCGTTTTCCGTTTTCGGTTAGATATTACCTCTGAAAAGTTTCTTCAAATTCGTTGCACACCTTGTCCTACTATATACGATGTAGAGGCAGTCGCCGATGTGCTATTTATAGTAACGGTGTCGCTAAGGAAAATTTAATTATCCCGTGATAGACTAATAGAATTTCAGTCGCCTATGCTATAATACTGTGATGACTTGCTTTTTATAATACATCACGGAGATGCAGTTAGCTCGTTTTCTCGGAGCATGTCTTGTATGTATGTGCTTAAAGTACCGTGAATTACTGATAGCAATAAAGTTCTGTTCCGTTCTATATGACAATTATGCGGGAAAGCAGCCAGTGGCTTGCAAAGAATATTGTGCGGAGTACTGGTAAAAGAAACTCCAGGAAAGCATGGATAGGTGCACTGGCCGCCGCGATATAACTGAAATAATGTTGAAAACGGCGTTAAACACCAATCAATCAATCAATCAATCAATCTGTATGACAAAGAATTTTAAAGAAGGAAAGGGTAATGCGCAACCTACGGCCCATCCCAGACAGCATACGTGGTTCTGTTTATGCACTCTCCGGCATTACGTCGGTGAAAGTGATGAAGTAACGTCAACATCCGGCAATGAAGTTCTCTTCCGTTCTGTGTGACAAAGAATTTTAAAGAAGGAAAGGGTAATGCGCACCCTGCGGCCTATCCCAGACAGCACACGTGGTTCTAATTATGCACTCTCCGGAGAAGGTGATGAAGCAACGTCAACATCCGGTGCTGTTAGAAAATTGTACTACCACTATTAAACCTTAAGGTGCTAAGCACGACCCACTGACCCTTTGCGGACAGTGTAGATCAAGATCAGACTGCACATAACGTGCAGTCTGATCTGTGATCTACACTGTCCGATACGATATTTTCTTTCCGGTGAAATCGCAATATTTGGGCTTTTTTCTATTAACCCTTAAGCTCCTAAGCGCGACTCACTGACCCTTTGCGGACAGTGTAGATCAAGATCAGACTGCACATAACGTGCAGTCTGATCTATGATCTACACTGTCCGATACGGTATTTTCTTTCCGGTGAAATCGCAATATTCGGGCTTTTTTCTATTGGGTGGAAATGTTTATTTCATTTGTTTAGCTGCTTCAGGGTTACGGCTTCTTTATGTTGTCACACCGGTAACTTGTTAGCTTCATTGTAAATAGAGTAAATATCGCTGTCTTCAACTGGCTGAGTCCTGCTGATTCTCTGACGAAGTCAGTAGTTAAGCAGGGTTTTTTCCCCCATCAAATATTTGTCCAATGTTCTCCATGTTTTGTTTGTATTGGAGTTTAATGCCATTTTAACAGCTCAGGCCATAACAGCTCAGGCCATATCATGGCGGTCAGTGACACACCAGTGTGTTTCCTGGCTTTCTTACACCAGTACTGACACAACTGTCTTTCCAAAACCACTGGCTACTTTTCTGATATGCATCAGAGATGAGAGGCGAAACCAATGTTCTCCACAAAAGGTGCAGAAAATGGCAACATGGGCTATGAACGTTTTTACTATTCCTCTTCAAACACATCGACCTCGAAAAATCGCCGTGAGTCCCTTTAGGATCTTACTGGTGATAGACCATGCCTCTTTGCCTGGTCACACACAACAAATAGTCTTGAAAGAAATGCAAAAAATGCATTCATTTTCTGAGGACATGATCAAATCAACTTCAGAAACACATTTTAGGCCTGATCCCTCATGTTTCATGATAAAACAGAGCGGCAGAAGTGTTTTATATCAAATTTTCAAGTGGGACTACTTTTGGGTACAACGACCCGGAAGCATTCCATTCTGGTGTTACACTTTATGAGACTCCCTTTTGCACCCGATTCTCACCCACTGATCACATGTATAAGTGTATTTCCCACTTGTCCTATATACCAACGTTACAGTCAAATCACGTTTATCCAACATACAAGTTCTATAATTTTCAGATGACAGTGCGAAAATGTAAACAAGATTTGCGCATGCACAGGGAAATCACGTGACGAGGAGAAAAGCTATTATAAAGTAAATAAAGTATATGTAACAATAATAATGATCGCCCAACATGGTATAAAACTGAATTTCAAATTCAGTACAGGTCCTGCGTTGCTTGGTGGTAAAGTTTAGCACTCGTAACCTGGAGGCCCCGGGTTCCAGCCTCAGTATAAGAATTAGGTTTTTCGTAGGGCTGTATTTGGGCAAGACACTTCAGAGCCCCAGCCTAGTACTGGTGAAATCCAGGACATACAAGAATATGTCAGCTGTCGCCGTGATATGATTCAAATAATGCTGAAAATGATGTAAACGCCATTAAATCAATCAGTAAATCGATCAATCAAATTTAGTGACATGCAATATTTCGTTCTTCCGCTTTGTTTGAGACATTACAAAAAAAAAATGTGCAGTCCGATCTTGATCTACAGTCTGCGTAGGCAGTTAAATCCTGACCCAGCACAATACGGCTTAAAGCTTGGTTTCGACTACATGTTTACGGAACTGATAAAAACAGACAGATCTGCAGGACCAATAAATAAACATTTCGCATCTTCAGCATTCTTGGTAACCCATTAATGGTCGATCAACGTCGCGGCATTGAGAAATTGTTCAAAAGAACATATTTATCCTTGTGTTTGCTAGGTGCAGTCTAAATCTTAACCCGTATCTCGCTAGATAAGTAAATCGAAACTGTCCAGCCGATACCAAAAAACCCAAAATTGCTATTTCAAAGGTATTATTGGGGGAAATTATATCTCCGTATCGGACAGTGTAGATCCAAGGTCAGACTGCACGTTCCATGCAGTCTGATCTTGATCTACACTGCCCGCAAAACGTCCTTGAGTCGCGCTTAGCAGCCTAACAGTTAAATTTGTAATCAAGAAATCCTGGTTTGAGCTCCGCTTACGGCACTAGGAGTGTCTTTTGGCAAGTGCCACAGAGTTCCAGTCTAGTACTGGTGAAATCAGGAAAAGCCTGGATATGTGAGCTGCAGTTGCGATATATAACTGATTCCGTCTTGAAGACAGCAGAAAACACCAGCAAACAATCAAACAAACAAATGAACGAACTCGGCCAAAACCTTCTGGAATTCCCTCCCCTATGAACTTGTAGACATTTATTAGAAGAGCTATTTTAAGTGCGACCAAACAAGCTGATAAGCGAAAACACGTGTGTTACTCGTGTGGCAAGCACGTGTACCAATGTCCACTTAACGCCACTTAAATAGGCATTAGCAATCGTAATGATATTTCGTGGGATTATGCCAGACCAGTGGAGATTTTTGCCAACTGTATAATGAACTCTTGTCAGATCGATGCCCACAAGAATGAGTTATGACCTTGAGAGCTTGCAGTTAGTAAGGGAAGGGTTAGGGAGGGCCTAGTGGTCACGAGTTTGACCCTTTACCAAACATTACAGAGCTCCAGATAAGAGTGATGGTATTCTAAATCCGTTATTTCTCCTCCAAACCCTATGTTGTGGGTACTCATTAGAATCGTCTCGATGAGACGATTCTAATGAGTGCCCATAACATAGGGTTTAGTTGAGAATTATTAATATTTTCAGTTCTATAACCAAAATCACTCCCTCTATCTGAAACAATCCCGTTTTTTAAGAACCCTTATGCAAAAAGTCGTTTTCAGTGTAGCTGAATGCGCTTGCTTTTGACCTCCTTCTTGGTATTAATATTTCCGAATGAATAAACAGTGATTTTCGATTGGTTAAAAATGTGAACAAGTTTATTCGGCGGCCGGCTGCCTGCCTATCTGATAGTGCATTTATAACAGCAATACACAAGTGTTGCTGCAGCTCTAACATCTAATCTTGAAAAAAAAAATGAGCCATGGTCTGTGAAAAGGGGGGCAAAAAGTTCTGACTCAGGTCAGCCTGCGCAATTCGCGCAGGCTGACCTGGGCCAAAACTTTTTGCTTTTGGAAAATTTTCCTCATGTCAAGAGACCCGTGTGTACCTCGTGTTTCAGTAGGTTGTTATACAAAACCGATTTTATGGATCTATAATTCTGTGATGACTTGCTTGGTATCATGGATCACGGAAATGCATTAATCTCCTTTTTGCCAGAGCACGCCTCATGTCTCATTGAAAATTTCACTTTTCAACAAAATGTAAAACAAAGATGAAAAAGAGGCCAGTGCTGGCCAAGTTAGTATACTTTTAATTATTTCTATTGATACTGAACTAAAAAATTCCCTTGGCAGCACCGTTTACGCCGTAGTTTATCGAGAAATAATGGTGGATTATTGTTTGATATTTCATGGTTACGACCAGTGAAAAATACCGATTTCATTTCTAATTCTTCAATTGAAAGACGGAAACAGTAGTTCCCGTGCATTAGTTACCTAGGTGAACAGGCATGCCAGAGGTAAATATGACGTAATTTTCGCGAATTTCCTCTACATTTCTCGCGCTTTACGTAATAGTGTAATGCGTTATGTAAGGGGGTTGGCTAGGGGAAATATCACCGACAACAACTGTACTGGATTTTGACGAAAGTCCCAACAAAAAAGGATTTACAAGCATGCGCCACGAGTGAAAATATTACTGATGATTCACGGGATGAAATATATTTCGATCGTTCATCGAAAAAGACAAATAACCTCAGTGTCTCTTTAAAAGATATTTCATGTAAATGCATGTCTGAGAAAAAAGAGAAAATGCTGATAACGTTCAACTTTGTTGACGTCACCACACTGTCTGGTTTTGTTTATTTAATACAGGACGAGAGAATGCCGAATGAATGATAGGTTGGTCAGAGGGATGAATTAGGGATTGGTAGACTTACAGTTATGATTTGAGCCAAGCTCGACTACTTTGTTGTTGTATGGGGCAGCCAGATTCTAATTTCCACCCACCCAATTTCATACCATTCACGCCAGAAAATCAAACCCGGTAAAAACACTGGTGGTGCAACACTAATTTTTTTTAACTGTGTATATAAATAGACACCACAAGGGAAATTAATATGCAATCAGAAAAAAATATCTATGAATAGATTGTTTCATTTCCAATCTTGTATTATTTGCAAGAAGGACCCGCCATCTTATCTTTGGCAAGTCTTTTCACAAAAAAAAAAAACCCCATAGACCACGGAAAAGCAAGAACATAGATTAAGTATGAAATGACTTCATCATTTTTGTCTTGCTTGCTAATAGACATTAGGTACCAATTAATAATTCATGACCCTTGGGTCGCTCAGCGCGACTCACTGACTTTTTGCGGTCAGTGTAGATCAAGATCAGACTGCACATTACGTGCAGTCTGATCTTTTATCTACACTCTCCGATAAGTAGTTATCTTTTCCACAAAAGTACCTTTGAAATAGCAAAATTTTAGGTTTTTACTATCAGTTCGAAAGTTTTATTTAACTTATTTAGCAGTCGAAGGGTTAAGACAAACAAGATATGAGCCATGCTCTGTGAAAAGGGGGCTTAATGCATCCACAAAAAAGTATCGACCCAGGTCAGCATTTTCTCCTTTTTCCATAGTGTTTTCAAAAGGTAGAGTCGTTAAAGTCATGTGGTACGGAATGAAATACCCCCAAAATCCTGGAACTTTTGTTCCCGGTTAAGGCAAACCCTTTTTTCCGGCGATTTTTCGCCTCTCACCTCTGATGCATGTGGGAAAAGTAGTCAGTGACTCGGAAAGAATATTGCGTCAGTACTTGTTTATAAAGCCAGGAAACACATGCGTAGGGGCACTGACCGCCGTGATATCACCCGAGCTGTTTACTCTGTACCACACAATCCCGACTTTTAACGACCCTGGGGAAGAAGCCTTTTGAAAACATTGTGGGAAAAAGGAGAAAATGCTGGTAACCAGCATTTACTCCTTTTCCCACAATGTTTTTCTACCCTATCAGAGAAAAATCATATCATTTGAGCCACAATGAAATTATCGTCTGCAAATCCTTTCAAATTGGACAGGTCTAAAATTTTGTCGTTTGATAAAGGGTTAAACGGCGTTAAACGCCAATTCAACCATTTCAGTCATTCTACAACATTTGTTGTTGTTGTTGTTGTTGTTGGTAGATGCAGCCTAGGTGCCTCTAAATCATTTCTGAAGTAAGATATTAATAAATACTACAAGAGGAGTAAACAAGTAACAGGAAAAATACCCTTGAAAAGACTGTTTTATTTCCAGTTTAGTATTATTTGCAACACGGTCCTGCAGTCTGATCTTGGGCTTCACTTTTCGCAATAGACATAATAGATCACGGAAAAGTAAGAACATTAGTTAACTAACAAATGACATCTTTTGTATTGCTTGCTGAAAGAGACTTAGTGCCAATTCATCACTTTTGAAACAAGATATTAATAGACACCACGAGGGAAATTAACGGGCAATCAGAAAAAAAATATCCATGAAAAGATTGTTTCGTTTCCATTCTTGTATTATCGGGAATAGCTATCAACTTTCTAGTACAAAACTAGTTTCTTGTTGTAGATTCATTTTCATTCACCATTTTTTTTTTCTCTCTCTTATCTCGAGATCTATTTTTGTCTCCAGTTTGATTTCTGTCATTTTTTCGTTTTATTTTGTATTGTTTCTGATATCGTTTTGTCTTTTTTTTTTCATTTTGCCGTAATTTATACCGCACAAATACGATTTATAACACCCATGGAAGGGAAAAATGTCTTTGACAATATCATGAGAAAAATAGAAATTGCCTAAAACAGAATAATGGTTTTCTTTCCCCCTAGTGTTTTCCTGTCACTTTACAAAAAAATATGGTTTTCTTGCCTTCATCCTTTACTTAATCATTCGGACGTGGGATCTGTAACCGGAACGTCGATGGTGGAAGTACTCTTTGCTATCAACATATGAATGGCCTACTAGGCACGAATAACTGTATCCCCGATTTGCAGGTTAGCTTCGGTGTTATTGTGTCATTTTTGTCTCCCCTAACCCCTGTCGCAGCCCTTCTTATGCCCTTTCTGGACTGAAAAATAAAGATACCGGCATTGTCTGAAATGGCTATTTGCGTCGATCTTTTCACTGTCAGCTAATAAATAAGGGCCCCGGGTCCGTATTCACCAACCATTCTTGAGAATTTTCTTAGTCTTATTCTCCAAGATCTTCAAGGTTTGAAAGAAACACAACTTCTGATTGGCTAAACCAAATGGTTCAGCCAATCAGAAGTTGTGTTACTTTCAAATGTAGAAAATTCTGGAAAATAAGACTAAGAGCGTTTTTAAGAATGGTTGGTGAATACGGGCCCTGATCGATGGATTAATAATTGATCTTCACAAAAGCACCAATATAATTCAAAAAATATAACTGGTACCTTCTTCCAGTTCCAGGGTTTTTTTTTTTTTTTATGTAAAAAAGATCGGTGTCATCGTAACGTTAAATCATTATCTATCGATACTAGTCCATTTTCACCAATGACAAGCAGATTAAAAACATACGTCACAATACGTTCAACCGACAGACAGATGACCGGTAAGATTTTAAAATTTCCAGAATCATGTAAAAAATAGCTGTTGCAAAGTTTAAACATTGACAGTCTTTGAATCGAAGTTAGCATACATGTAGTGCTGTCGTGATGTAACTGAAATACTTTTTACCCCTGACACTTAACCAAACAATCCTGAGTTTTAACCATTCTTAAGTCCGCTCGGGTAGCTCAGTGGCTAGCGTATCTAACTCGTGATCTGGTGGTTGTAAGTCCAATACCTGGTTTAATTAAACATTCTTTCCGGCGATGTTTCGCCTCTCACTTCTGATTCGTGTGGGTAAAGTAGACAGTGACTTGGAAAGAAAGTTGAGTCAGTACTGGTGTGAGAAAGCCAGGAAACATGCGTAGGTGCACTGACCGCCGTGATATGACGTGAGCTGTTAAAATGGCGTTAAACTCCAATACAAACAAACAAACATTAGGTACTCTGAGGAAAAAGGAGGCTCTGAAAACACTATTGGAAAAAGAGAAAATGCTGGTTACAAACATAGTTAGACGAGAAGACAAATGCAAGTATAAAATGGTCGAGATGACAAAAAATCTGAAATGGTGAGCTCTGGGTTTCGATGTATACCGTGACATAATTATATAATGAACGGGGTTAATTAAAAGGTAACTTGATGATAGGTTTGATTAGCAAACGTATTAGCGGACATTCCATTGACTGATGAGCCCACAGAGGCTTCCAATTGTAGTAGAATAAAAGCGGGACTTTTTGCTTTGTACTACTGAATCGAATTGGTTTTTTGTTGTCCGAAAGATGGCTGACAGCTGAAAGATATTTATGCTATAGTGTTCGAGACATTAAAGTCTCCCTTTTTATAGCTGATTTATTTTTAGATCGACAAAGTAAGATATTTACTGTCTCCATTTCAACACTATTTAAGTCATAGCTTACCTAACGTCGAGTTCTGAAGGAAATACATACCGGTGTATATTTCATAAAATTCTTATTCCAAAGTCATTGGCCGCTTTCCCAAATAAACATTGCTGAAGCAATGATCCGCAATAAGAATGAAATGGATCGTGTCGCCATTTCTATGATTTATCCTCGGAAAAAGAGTTGGGTAGAGCTTTGACTCGAACGTGCGACCCCTAGGTTATTATCGCTGTACGTTACCATGTGGGCTACCAACTGGGGTACCATCCGGGCTCCCGTCCGGGCTCTGCATTTCATTTTACAAGAGCTGACATAGTTATGTCAGAATTCTCGTTGACTCATATCTATTCAGACTCTAGACTCCTTTTGCTAAGATGGTCGACCGGAATGGGTTATGACAATTAATTTTTTATCACATACAACCTCCTCCGGTAGTGTTTTAAACCTATGACTTATTTTTCATAATACTCTAGTGTATTATCGTTTTTGGGGTCCTGAATCTGGGTCCGTATTCACCAACCATTCTTAAGAACGTTCTTTGTCTTGTTCTCCAGAATTTTCTACATTTGAAAGCAACACAGCTCCTGATTGGCTAAACCATTTGGTTTAGCCAATCAGGAGCTGTGTTACTTTCAAATGTAGAAAATCTTGGAGAATAAGACAAAGAACGTTCTTAAGAATGGTTGGTGAATACGGACCCTGATCAAGTTTTAGTCATGAGCGCGTGAAGCCGGAGCAACCAGCCACAGCACGTGCCGGAATTTACACCACCACGCCGTTTCGCGGAAAAATGACGTCATTGTTGCTAAGGCGTATACGCGTGGAAAGTTTTTGATTTCCATATTTAATCAAAACCAAGAAATGCTGCAAAATTTTGGTTTTTATTTAAATAAACAAAGTTGCGGAAGTAGGTGGACTTACTCCCTCTTGAAACCCTTTCATTCTGCTGTCGGAGTAAATGTCAAAGAGCTATCTACTATTTGAAACCGAACTACAACTGTAAACATGGACCCGTGAATGCTGTATAGGCTAACGGTATTGATTTAAGGTATTTTCTGTCTTCCACCATTCGTTTTATTTGATAAAAAGAATCTTACATTCAGGTTCATATATTATCATTTTTATCAAACTCGCCAATGCTCTCGTCACACATTTTTAGTCAACTCGTTTGATAAAAATGATAATACATAAACGGTCATGTAAGATCCTCTATATAGAATAATTACGTGAGTAGTGTTTTGTCAGAGAGAGAGAGGGGGTTGGTTGGTTGTATAGTGTTTAACGCCGTTTTTAACATTATTTCAGTTATATCGCGGCGGCCAGTGCACCTATCCATGCTTTCCTGGAGTTTCTTTTACCAGTAATTCGCACAATATTCTTTCCAAGCCACTGGCTGCCTTCCCACATAACCATTGTCGAAACAATGGTCAACGGTGAGAGAGGAATGAATCCTCGAAAAGAAATTTGCCGAGCCGGGGCATGATCGAACCAGCGACTCCTTGCTCTCGAATCCTGCTCGCTACCGACTGAGCTACCGGTACTCGGCCAGAGAGAGAGAGAGAGCTTATCTAGTCAAGCCAATACGGTAAAAGTCTATATGAGTATCAGTGGATTGTATTTTCGGCCGTCGAAAGAGGTCGAGTATATATGAGCCATGCTCTGGCAAAAAGGGGGCTTAACGCACCTCCGTGATGCATGACACGAAGCAAGTCATCGCAAAACTATGGATGAATAAAATCCTTTTTGGTATAACAACAGCCTGTTTCATGAGGTACACTTGTATTTTGACATGCTGAAAATCGACCAATAGTGAAAAGTTTCGGCCCAGGTCAGCCTGCGCGGACTGCGCAGGCTGACCTGGGTCGATACTTTTCGCAGATGCATTAAGCCCCTTTTTCACAGAACATGGTTCATATATTAGGCGCTAAAGAAGCGGAGGATAGAAACTCATTCATGATAGCGCCATTATATCGTTTTTTAACGACTGTGGCTAAGCCGCACGCCCCAGACTACCACATTTTTTCTGAAATTTTCTGGAAGATGAAATTCATACTCTTTCGATTAATTCGATGACTTTGATCTCTTATTGTTTTTATGTGTTCGATGAAACAGGATCATATCTCACAGGCCTTGCACAGACTGCTCGCAATAATGAAATGAGCATTTATTCTGAATTTTGATCACAAGCAGATTTCTAAAGTTAACATGGGTGACCCGCATTTTCAATATTTCCCACAAAGTTTTCAAAAAATCATTTTCACGTGGGTCGTTAAGTCTCGAAATCTTTGATAAAGTATTAAATGAAGGTTTCAGGTTTTGTCTTCGGCCATCACAAAAAATACATTAAGCCCCCTTTTGTCAGAGCATGGCTCAGTGTTAATTCATCACACTGAATCCTTTGTTGTATATTATACCATGGTTTCCTGCGTTTATAGCTTTCCTTTGACAACTATACTGTCCTCATATCTGAGCGGAAATACATGGTCTTTTACGTAGAACCGTCAGTGACATAACGATAACCGAACGGCGATTTATAAAGTGAACACGATAATTTCACAGGTTCATTCGATGTTATTGAAAACAGAACGGCGATTTATAAAGTGAACACGATAATTGTACAGGTTCATTCGATGTTATTGAAAACAGAAATACAGCGGTTTAAATGAATTGTAATTTGATGATTATTCCAAACCGTGGAGAGCTAACTGATATTTTACCCGATAACTCAGCTATTTACCACCCATCTCTGAACATCGATTGATCCGATTCGATGGCAAATTTATTGCGGTCAGTTTTTACCTATAAACTAACAACGATAACTTGCCTATGTTTACCTTTGACCTCAAATCAAATGACATTTGCATTTTCCCACTTTGGATAACACCAGAACGTGACAACTTCAAAAATGTTTCCCCAAGACTTGATGCATTTGAATATGTCAGATGACGAATATCGAGATCAAGACTCCACATCTTACAGACTTTAAACTTGTCCTACATGTTCTGTAGAAACATCTGGGGAAGGTCCTGCCAGGTTAATTCTTTACCAAATGAGAAAATCTGAGACATGCCCAAATTGCAAGCATTTGCACACGACACAATAAACGTGACATCGAAAATGGACATTTGTCTTAGAAAGGGTAGAACACATTGTGGCGAAAGGAGAAAATGCTGGTTATGTATACCAGCATTTTCTCATTTTGCCACGATGTTTTCAGAAGTCCTCATCTTTCGGGTCGTTTAAGCTCAGCATTGTTTGGAAACGGGTTAAGAGTTAAGAGTTGCCTACCCAAACAATTGTCTGATACAGTTCACGAAATCCATCAAGTCGCATTCTTTATTCCTACTGTAAATAAACGGTAGCATACCTGTCGAGAAAAAAGAAATATATGGGCCATGCTCTGGCAAAAGCGGTAGCATACCTGTCGAGAAAAAAGAAATATATGGGCCATGCTCTGGCAAAAGGGGGTTTAATGCGTCTGCGTGATGCAGTATACCAAGCGAGTCATCACATAATTATGGATTATTATGGATCCATGAACTTCATTTTGTCGAACAATCGACTGAATCGTGAGTTTGACAGGTCCTTGGATATGTAGAAATTTAGCCCAAAGCAAAAAGTTTCGACATAGGCCAGCCAGCGAGAAACTGTGCAGGCTGACCTGGGCGGATACTTTTTGCAGATGCATGAAGCCCCCTTTTCACAGGGCATGGCTCATATACAAATGTCTTGGACATTTTTCAGTGAGAAATTCGTTGTCGCTGCGATAGCAATGTGTGTCAAAGTATATATGTATCAGTAAAGTGAATCCCTTTGTTCAAGCTCGTTTTTAGAAGCTACACAGTTTTGTGCTTGTAGCAAAAAGGCTTCTGTAGAATGAGAAAAGAATGACAGTCAGCCAACAGTCAACTAAATAAATTATAGTATGTCATTTTAACGTAATGAAAAGGCTTAGATTTTACAAGGTTTTACGTGTTTTCGCTAGCGTATCTCATAAATAATTGGGCATCTTGGATCCAAGGTCAAAATCAAAAATAAGTAGTCTCTTGTCTTGATCTAGAATGTGTACTAAACCCCTGCAGGGGTACCTTTCACTAAACTGCATAGACTTAAGCAATTTTCTGGGGACTGTGTATACACATATACGATCCCTGCTCTACGCAAAGGTATGTGCTGCGTAAATGTATAAAAGTATTTACTCCAGTCGTAAAGTTATAAAGTTTAGTATTTTTCTTTTTTTCAGATTTAATGCTTACTTACCTGAACCGCGTACGTAAATTTCGTGCGTACACAAAAGTTTGACGAAAGGTACCCAGGGCTTCTTTACACTAAACTGCATATGCACGAAATTTGCGTACTTAGTTACGGTAAACAAGCATCAATACTGAAAATAAGTTTTACAGAACTACATAACCTTGCGATTTCAGTAAAAAATTGTCATACCTTACGCCAGCTCATACCTTACGCCAGCTCATACCTTTGGGTAAAGCAGGGATCGTATGTGTGCATGTTCAATCCCAAATAATTTGCGTACATCTACACATTTTATTGAAACACTGCCTGGAACACGTTGTCAGCATTAATGTTTTCCCATTAAGACATCCCCCACGTTTTTGCAATGTTTAGGGCATCTTGCCGCGGCTCGCGGAAGAAATAAGTCCAATTCCCGACCGGCTCAACACAAAAGACCAATGAAAATAGTAGTTACGTACTCGAAGCCGCGAATAGTGACCCATCTGCGTGTAATTACATTCGGCTTAAGCAGAAACACTGTTCATATACTGACATGATTGATTTTCCTTTTCAGTGCAATAGTCGAAAACAGGAGCTCCTGCGAATGGCATAGATCAAAATCAGACTGCACACACGTGCAGTCAGATCTTGGAGATCTATACCATCCGCTTGTTCAGTCAGACCTATATGGTCGAGCCCCGGCGGCTCAGTCGGTAGCGTACATGATTTGAGAACAGGGGGTCGCTGGTTCGATCCCTGGATAGGCAAATTTCTTTCTGAGGATTGATGATAGTCATTGCGACAGGATTCATTCCTCTCTCACTACTGACCATTGTTTCGACGATTGATATGTGGGAAAGCAGTCATTGGCTTGGAAAGAATGTTGTGCGTAGTACTGGTAAAAGATACTCCAGGAAGGCATGGATAGGTGCACTGGTCGCCGTAATATAACTGAAATAATGTTGAAAATGACGTTAAACACCATCAATCAATCAGTCAATCAATTAATCAATCAATCAATCAGGCTTATATGATGAAAATAGGATCTGGCATGAGTTGGTATTTGAGATAAAATTTTATTAAACGAGTCTACAAAAAATGTTATTAAGCGAGCGTTTGGCGAGCTTAATAACATTTTTTTGTGGACGATTTTATTCAATTTTTACCTCAAAAGCCAATGAATGTCATTGTTTTTACCACATAACTATATAACAAGAATTATAGTCCATGATGTGTTAAGGCATAGGCACGCACGTACAATGTGTCATGAAATTTACATAAAGCCTATTTGCTTCCTTGACGGGTGCATTACGAACACAAAATAGTTCCAGAGAAACTCGCATATATTGATTTTGTTTTGAATCAGAAAGCGATTAAACTCGCAACTTTTATCGTGATAATCAATATTGGCCGGCAATTTCACACAGGAATCTAAGTAAGAAATGTCTTAGAAATCAGATGTATAATTACAGAGATTTGACCAAATACGGCACTATTTTCTTATCTCAAACGTGTGTGAGACAAGAAAATTCGTAATGGTTGTATTACATTGAAAACAAGGGGAGCTGTGTGATAAAATATCTTTCTGAATTTTCATGGATTGCATTTTCAACCATGGAAAGCGATCGAGTTCGTATATATTTGGCGCCAAAGGAGTAAATTGAATATTCTCTCGAATTACCCAAGAAATCTGGAGGAAAACTTCTAGATGACAATAAAGATCTAATTACCATCCGATTGTACGCTGTGATTGGGTAACACAATTACCACTGCAGCAATGCTATTTTGGTTTCATTCACTGTTATTGCTTTCACCTAAATAATAGATGAGAGTGTGTATAGGACAAGAGAATAACAATAAAAGACACTCGAGCCATGCTCTGTGAAAAGAGGGTTTAATACATCTGCAAAAAGTTTAGACCCAGGGTCAGCCTGCGCAGTCCGCGCAGGCTGACCTTGGATCGAAACTTTTTGCTATTGATCAGTTTTTCTGTATGACCAAAGACCAGTTTACCTCATGATTCAGTCGGTTGTTAGATAAAATGGATTTTAACGATCCGTAATACTGTGGTGACTTGCTCGGTACAATGCATCACGGAGATGCATTAAACCCGCTTTTGCCAGAGCACGGCCCAGGTAGGTTTTTCTGTTTTCCGATTTAATGTTTGATAGTCGAGTGTATCTTGGGGCCTTTCAAGTTTCTTGTTTGTCGTCGTCGTATACGAGCCGCTGTTGGTGTAAAAACTGTCTTATATTTCTGGAATTGTGAGATTTATGTTTACTTGGCGCCATTCCTTAGTGTAAAAAAAAATAACTGAGAAAACGTGTGCTTTTAGAATTTACTAGGCCTGTCTTCACCAACCATTCTAAATAATTTTCTTAATCTTGAGAATTTTCTATATTTGAATGTATCTTAATTTCCGATTTGGCTACACCAAATTGTTTAGCCAATCAGAAATTGCGTTACTCTGTAAAACTAGAATTAGACTAAGAATGTAATTCAGTATGGTTGGTGAACACTACTGCCTTTGATGTCTTCTTTTTTTTAATTTCAGGATTATGTTTTTGTCTTTTGTATTTTGCTTTTCTTGTCCTTTGTCTTTTGTACGTATTCAAGAACCAGTCTTGATGGAATTCTCAAACTTATTCTGGATCAAGAAAGTAACATAATGTCTGATTGGCTGAACCATTTTGGTTTAGCCATTCATAAATAGCGTGAAATCTTGAAAATACCATAACATTATGTTAAAATCACAATTTAGAATGGTTGGTTATTAATGGTCTTATTTTGTCTTTTGTCATGCAATTTTGTTATGGAATTTATTAAATTTTGATGATTATTAGCTTTCGCTTTGCCGTTGTTGTCGTCAGAAGCTTTTCTTATCCCTATTTTTTTTTCCCAAAGATTAATAAAAGCTATGGCTACAGGGCCCATACATATCTCTTTAATTGAGTAGCCGGTTCATTGGACAAATTGATAAACGTAGTATTGGTCAGGGAGACATTTTTATTGTCTTTGTCATGAACTGTCGTTGTCCTCTATATATAATATTCTTGTTATATTTCATTATGCCACTCTTGTCCCGTCATGGACGGTTCCCATCCCTATTCTATCTAGTAAATGATGAAGGGAATTGCTACCGGACCAACACCTTTGTCATCGCTATAGGACAGAGCGGTAAACGAAGTATTGATCACAGAAACATCTTTTATAGCTTCATGTTTTTGTCTTTTGTCATGATCTGTTGTTGTCCTTTGTAATATATTATGTAACGTTCATATTGATTTTATTTATGCAGTTTTTGTCCTCTGTCGTGAGCTGTTCTTGTCAATATTCTGTCCAAGAACTGTAAGCTATAGGGACTTTTACCCCTTATCCTGCGAAATAAGTTAAATGAAACTTTCAAGCCGATAGTAAAAACCCGACTAATGCAATTTAAAATTATTTTTTGGAGAAGAATATCTTCTTATCGCGGACAGTGTGGATCCAAGATCAGACTGCACGTTCTGTGCAGTCTGATCTTGATCTACACTGTCCGAAAAAGTTTCTTGCGTCGCGCTTAGTAGCCTAAGGTTTAAGCCACAGAATCCATGCCTCTCTCGCCGCTGAGCATGGACACCCCTCATTCCACCTGGTTAAAAGTAGCCTACGGCTTTGACAGAGCGTTAAACGTAAAATTGGTCGCAGAAAAGCCGGGAAATTTTGGTTAATTTACTGAGCGCAGTGATATTACTGAAAAACTTGTGAAAACTTTAAGAGCCATGCCCTGTGAAAAGGGGGGCTTAATGCATCTGTAAAAAAGTATCGACCCAGGTCAGTCTGCACAGTAAACGCAGGGTGACCTGGGTCGACACGTTTTGCTGTTTGTAAATTTTTCTGCTCGTCCAAGGGCCATTCTTCCTCCAGATCCAGTCAAAATATCAGAATACATGGATTTCACGAATCCCTTATCATGTGATGACTTGCTTGGTATATTAATAGATCATGGGAATGCATTAAACCCCCCTTTGCCAGAGCGTCACTCATGTCAAGCAAATCAACAAAAACGTTGTTAGTGTATTCTATACAGGTGATCCATGCTCTGTGAGAAGGGGGCTCAATGCATTTCCAAAAAGGTATCGACCCATGTCAGCCTGCGCCGTCCGCGCAGGCTGACATGGGTCGAAACTTTTTGCTATGGGTCATTTTTTCTGCATGTCCAAGGACCAATCTACCCCATAATCTAGTCGTTCGTTAGAAAAAAAAAGGAATTTTATTAATCCAGAATTATGTGATGTCTCGGTTGATTTAATGCATCACGGAGATGCATTAAACCCCCTTTGGCAAGAACATGCCTCAGACTATACACGATTGAACTCTCAGACTTGGTAATATCACGTAGTTATTTCCCATGAGATAGCATTATGTCATGATTTGAATAACGATTTATAACGCGAAGTATTCTGACACTGGGGAAGTTTGATTAATGTTTCTCTTGTGGTTCAAGAATGAAAATACTTAGAAAAAGGAAAATCTCTATTATTTTACTTGTCATGACTTGACTTATGTAGATATTTCTGGCTTTTTTTTTTTTTTTTTTCCTTCATAGGTTCCGTTCTCCTTAACAATAAAACGAAAGGTTCCTCTCATTCTTACCAACAACTGAAAGTATTTCAACTGTACCTTTAAGAACTGCTTTCAAACTACTTACAAGATTTCTTCTCCATTAAATTTTTCATTGCATTTGATTGAATCTCTTTTGAATTTTCACATATTATGTGGCCGAAGCCCAGGGGAGGCCGCATTTTGGATCGGATTTTAATACGGTGTCAGATAGGTCCGTCATTAATTTATAATCATGATCCTTCAGGTGGTCATTAAGATTTCAGTGCAGATGCAAGCATTCAATTACCAGATGCACATATCCTTGTCATTAAATGCTTGCATCTGTACTGAAAATTTAATGACCACCTGAGGGCTCATGATCACGGTTTAATCCTTAAGCTGCTAAACACGACTCATTGACCTTTTGCGGACAGTGTAGATCAAGATCAGACAGCAGTCTGATCTTGGATCTACACTGTCCGATGAGGACTTGTGTTTCTGTAGAAAATAAGGTTGAAATGGCAACATTCTGTGTTTTACTATCAGTTTGAAAGTTTCGTTTAATAATGACGGATGGCCTCAAATCTTGCACTTATTGTTTACACACTCGGTACGTTTACAAACGCAGAAATAAATGTAGGTTGAAAGTCAGCCTGAAAATGACAAGTTCTGATCGAATTTGCCCTTTAAAACGTAATTCTCTGATCAGCGGCGAGATCGGAATGATCAAAGTTTTTTATTTAATTTGCCTTTTAACGTAATTCATTGACATTCCATTGAATGATGCCCAAATTTCGTTAAATTTATTTCAAATTTTCAAACAGAAAATAATGCAAAAAGTTCCTTACCGCAAATAGAAAAGTCACGTGATTAAAATCGACTATGACCATCCCTGACTATTACCATCCCTTGTAATTATTAAAACTTGCCAGCCTCGTCTCACTGATAAAATTGTGAGGTTATTCCATGTTGTAGAATGTTGGCCCATTCTTCCTGAAGAGGGGTCCTGCGTGGCTCAGTGGAACTCGTTACCTGGAGGCCCCGGGTTCGAGCCCCACCTGATCCGCTGGGTTTTTTTTTCGTGGATGTGTCATTGGGCAAGACACTTCAGAGCCTCAGCCTGGTACTGTTAAAAACCCAGGAAATACATGAATATGTGTAAGAACACCATTCAATCTTCCTGAAGAACTCTGAAAAGCTCCAGAACTACTGTCGGTTGTTAACATTGGCATGCGTGCATCTTTTCAAACATCGCAAATATGCTGAATTAGTGCCATATCAGGTTTTTAATACGCCCAGTCCAACAATTCGACCTTATGCTGATCAAAAAAGTTTCTAGTCAAAAAAAAAAAAAAAAAAATGAGCCATGCTCTGGCAAAAGGGGGCTTAATGCATCTCCGTGAGGCATGATACCAAGCAAGTCATCACACTGATCATGGATCCATAAAATCCATTTTCTCTAACAACCGACTGAATCATGAGGTTGGCCGCTCCTTTGACATACAGAAAATTGACCAATAGCGAAAAGTTTCGGCCCAGGTCAGCCTGCGCGGACTGCGCAGGCTGACCTGGGCCGAAACTTTTCGCAGATGCATTAAGCCCCCTTATTACAGAGCATGGCTCAAATTGTTCTAAGGAATGGAATAACAATGAATTGCAAATCTGAAAAAAAAAAGAAAACAGTTTTCTCTGAAATGGAAACGCATCTGCGTAATGCAATATACCATGATGGTCGTCACAAAATATGGCACCATTCTTTCTTAAACCCGACCGAATCATGAGATAGAATGGCGTGCAGAAAATTTACCAGAAGCAAAAAGGTCTCGACCCAAGTCAGCCTGCACAGACTGCGGCGGCTTACATAGATAGTAGTACCTTTTGCTAATGCATTGAACCACCTTTTATGACTGATGTATAAACCCCACCTCTTTCGACGGCTTAAAATCCAAATTCATTGAATCCCAGACAGATCTTTATCTGACAGGCGTGACTAGACTCACAGGCGATATATATTCAATATCCGACAGCACGTTCTGTGCACTCAAATCTTGAGCTTATGCAGTTATGCCGTTCGTAAAAGCCCCTTTCTCCCCTTTGGCGCTGTCTTTGCAGTCTGACTTGGGTCGAGACCTGTCGTAATCCATGCAACCCTGCAGCTGTCAAGGGCAATATTTGGCATTCAGATACGCTGAAAAACTTGTTATAAGTGTAACAGATTTTTTGCCTATTAGTTAGAAGAATCACCTATGTAGATCATTACCCAAGTCTTAAAGATACATCTGTACCCGTCTTCAGTCGGTTTTTAACCCATTTCATCTTTATTTTATGAAACTGTAATCATTCTTGTATCTTCATGCCAAATGTTGCCCCTGACAGCTGCAGGGTTGCATGGATTACGACAGGTTGAAAATGCATTACATTTTTTGGGCAGCCTTAAAAGAAATCACTGTTGTCGTTCCTGCTTTTGAATGAGGGCCGAGCCCCTGTAGCTTAGTCGGTAGCGTGCAGGACTTGAGAACAGGAGGTCCTGGTTCGATCCCCGGCTCGGCCAATTTCTTTCCGAGGATTGATGATAGTCAATGCGACAGGATTCATTCCTCTCTCACCGCTGACCATTGTTTCGACATTGGTCATGTGGGAAAGCAGCCAGTGGCTTGGAAAGAATATTGTGCGGAGTACTGGTAATAAACACTCCAGGAAAACATGGATAGGTGCACTGGCCTCCGCGATATGACTGAAATAATGTTGAAACTCCAATCAATCAATCAATTTAAATGAGGACAAATTCTTTGACTTCCTCTATCCCATATATGTCGGTAATTCATCTATATTTACACAGCTGACCATATTCTGCGCCATTCTACACTCTTTCAAGTTTAAACAGCGCTTTTCTCTGTGGCTGTAAGGATGTATCTTTAACCCTTTCAGCGCCATAGGCGAAAGCAGGGACTCTTGCGGACGGCATAGATCAAGATCAGACTGCACAGAACGTGCAGTCTGATCTTTGATCTATGCCCTCCGCTTGTTTGGTCAAGCCTATAGGATATAAATCTTCCAGAGACTCAATGGATTGTATTTACAGCCATCAAAAGAGGCGGAGTTTGTTTATTTGGCGCCGAAAGAGTCAAGTCAGTATTACAAGTGTATCTCGTGCTTTTGGACATTAGATAGAACAAACCACTTACGTAATGATGATCATTACCCAAAGCCTTAAGGGGCTTCCTCTTTTGATCCTTTACCCAACGACAAAATTTTAGACTGGTCCAAATTCAAAGCATTTGCAGACGACAATTTAAATCTGGCTCAAAAATTGACATTTGTTTTTGGGTAGGGTAGAAAACATTGTGGGAAAAGGAGAAAATGCTGGTTACCAGCATTTTTTCTCCTTTTCCCACAATGTTTTCAAGAGGATTCTTTCTCAGAGTCGTTAAAAGTCGGGATTGTGTGGTAAAGGGTTAACCCTTATCATGCTAAATAAGTGAAATGAAACTTTCAAGTCGATAGAAAAAAAAAAATTTTTGCTATTTCAAAGGTATTTCGGGGGGAAAGATATCTCTGTATCTGACAGTGTAGATCCAAGATTGGACTGCACGTTCTGTGCAGTCTGATCTTAATCTACACTGTCCGCAAAAGGTCCTTGAATCGTGCTTAGCTGCCCAAAGGTTAACCTTTGGCGTGCATTATTGTATTTCTTTTTTCCCAGATTTCAAATTCAAGACCAGCCTGTATGCTTTTTCTGTCCTATACCTTTCGTTACTTCGTCATGAAGTAATACGAGGGGTGGTCATAAATTATCGGACGTTTTGCTTTTTCTCTGAACTAGTTCAATACACGGTTTAGTTCCACTGGCTGAAGGCCAGCGGGCTTATGTCATGGCCCGGCGTCCGTGCGTTAACTTTTATTTCAAACATCTTCTTCTCTGAAACTACCCATCCAATTTTCATGAAACTTCACAGAAATGATCCTGCCATGGTCCTCTTCAGAATTTCTTGAAAGAATTTGATTCCTTCAAAAACTGAAAAATATTGGAAATCTTTAAAAATCTTCTTATCTGAAATCATAAGGCATAAGGCTACCAAATTTGGCATGTAGCTTTATGTAGTAGACCTCTATCAAGTTTCTTCAAATTGTAGCCCTGGGGTCAAAATTGGCTCTGTCCCAGGGATCACAGGTTTTACATTGGCTTATATAGAGAAAACTTTAAAAATCTTCCTGTACCCAGCCATAAGGACTAGAGCTACCAAATTTTGCATGTAGCTATATCTAGTGGGTCTCTACCAAGCGGGCCAAAATTTTAGCCCAGGGATCAAAGTTGGCCCCGCCGCAGGGGTCACAAGTTTTACATGGGCTTATATAGTGACAACTTAAGAAATCTTCCTGTTTTGATTTTTTTTTTTTTTTTTTAATTAGCCTTGCATCAGGGGTCTTATGTTTTACAGAGGCTTCATATGGACAAAACTTGAAAATCACCTTATTTATAACCATACAGCATAGACTTGTATTATTTTGGCATGTGGTTTTATCTTGTGGACCTCTACCAGGGTTCAAGTAATTATAGGTCTGGGATCAAAATGGCTTTGCCCTGCGGGTCTCAACTTTCACATGGGCTTTTACAGAGAAAACTTTGTAACTCTTCATTTTGAAACCATTTGGCTCAGAATTGATATGTTTAGTATTTATGGTTTATATTTATAAGCCAGTGGAGCGATACAGGGCCGTCATGGCCCTCTTGTTTTGTTATTATTAAAGCCCTTGTTTCCAAAGTATTTCCGATTTACGTACATGTATATCCTTTTTGTTATCTTCGTAAAATATTAACACGAGTTCCCTCTGCACATTATCTGTTCACTACTGCAATCAGAGCGACCCTGATCTTATAAGGCTTGCAACATGCCAAAAGAGACCTTCGGACATTTGCGTAAAATGTCATCCTGGATTAGCCTGCGCAGTCCGCGCAGGCTAATCCGAGACGGCACTTTACGACTACATAAGATTTTTTCATACAGTAGACTTTCGTGAGACAGAAAATCGAACAAAAACGGGAAGTGTCGTCTTGGATTAGTCACAGACTGCACAGGCTGATCTGGGACGACACACTTTTACGCATATGTCCGAAGGCCCCTTTTCGTGTGTTGTACGCCATAAATGAGCCATGCTCTGGAAAAAGGGGGCTGAATGCATCTCCGAAACGCATGATACTACGCAAGTCATCACACTGTTACGGATCCATAAGATTCAATTGTCTAAAACCTGACTGAATCACGAGGTACACTGTCCTTGGTCATGCAGAAAATTTACCAAAAGTAAAAAGTTTCGGCCCAGATTAGCCTGCGCAGACTGCGCAGGGTGACCTGAGGGTCCGTATTCACCAACCATTGTTAAGAACGTTCTTAGACTTATTCTTCAAGATTTTCCAAGTTTGAAAGTAACACAACTAGCCAATCAGAAGGTGTGTTACTTTCAAATTTGGAAAATTTTGAAGAACAAGACCAAGAATGTTCTTAAGAATGGTTGGTGAATACGGACCCTGGATCGATACTTTCTGCAGATGCATTAAGCCTCCTTTTTCACAGAGCATGGCTCAATTATATGTTAACAGATATTTCTGCTCTGGAAACAAATAAATGTCACAGGAAGAAGTGCAGGCTTTGGCTGCAAACTTTCTTCAACCTTTCACTTTCCTAAATAGGTAAGTTTCTAACAGATCTAAAGGAGAAAATGCTGGTTACCGGCATTTTCTCCTTTTGCGGACAATGTTTCCAAAAGACTTCTCTGTTAAACTCGTTAAAACTCTGGTTTGAGTGCTAAAGGTTTAAGCCACGAAATCCATCCGAATGTCTCTAGTCATTTTCGTAAATCTTTTTGTCATTATTTCTCACAGCGGTATTTGTCAGTTGTCATGAAAATCTGACACAACTTTTTGTTCATCCCACAGGACCTATGTTGCATTTTTTCATCTTCTCTTATTCAAGTCATTATAGCACAAGCATTTTGCACATAAGCCACGAATTCGACCTGCATGCCTCTAGTCATTACGTAAGTCTAATTGTTATTACTTTTCACAGCGGTATAACTCTAACCCGATAAACGTTTCATTAATAGTTTATATTATTGTTTGATTTAGGGAATACGTGTTTAAATCCATGGACCGTGACGAGATAATATAAACATTATCGAGTTGGGTTTATAAATTATCTCGCGATACGTGATTTTAAACCTATTATCCCAAACATAAACAATAGTATTGATTGATTGTATGGTGTTTAACGCCGTTTTCAACATTATTTCAGTTATATCGCGGCTAGTGCACCTATCCATGCTTTCCTGGAGTTTCTTTTACCAGTACTCCGCACAATATTCTTTCCAAGCCACTGGCTGCTTTCCCACATAACCATCGTCGAAACAATGGTCAGCAGTGAGAGAGGAAGGAATCCTCTCGCAATGACTATCATCAATCCTCGGAAAGAAATTGGCCAAGCCGGGGATCGAACCAGCGACCTCCTGTTCTCAAGTCCTGTACGCTACCGACTGAGCTACTGGGGCTTGGCATAAACAATAGTATAAACTTATAATAAAAGGTTTATCGAGTGGGAGCTATATTTGTCAGTTGTTACGACAATCTGACGCAACTTCTGTTCAACCCACAGGACCTACGTTGCATTTTTTCCGCTTCTACTTTTCAAAGTCATAACAGCGCAAGCATTTTGCATATAAGCCACGAAAGCGACCTGCATGCCTTTAGTCATTACCTAAGTCTAATTGTTATTACTTTTCACAGCGGTATTTGTCAGTTGTTATGATAGTTCTTAACAAGTTCTGTTCAACACACAGTACCCATGTTGCTTTTTGCACTGAAACAAAACTTTGCCATTCATCAGGTAAAGTGCATGTCAATGATTCATACTAGTTGTGGGTTGCTTAAATCTGTACCAAACCACAAAATTCTAGACTGGTCCAAACTGGAAGCATTTGCAGACGATGAATTAACCCTTTACAAGACGAGAAAATTTTAGCTTTGTCCAAATTGAAAGCATTTGCAGACGAAAATTTCAAAATGGCTGACATGGTGCATTTTTTCTTTGATAGAGTAGAAAACATTGTGGGAAAAGGAGAAAATGCTGGTTACCAGCATTTTCTCCTTTTCCCACAATGTTTTCAAAGGGCTTCTTTACCAGGGGCGTTAAAAGGCAGCATTGTGCGGTAAAGGATTAAATGTTACTCAGACTATCACAGTTTCCTTCGAAAGAGTAGAAAACTTTATGGGAGAACGCGAAAAAGATGGTTAACGACATTTTCTCCCTTTCCCCAAAATGATTTCTAAAAATTTCTTGCTCAAGATCCTTAAACCTCAGGACTGTGTCAAGGGTTAAAGGAGTGGAGTTGTAAGCTGTAATTCTTCTTTGACCTGCTCTCGGGGTCCTGCGTGGCTCAGTGGAGGAGTGAAGGACTCCTGGAAGCTCCCGGTTCGAGCCTCACTGGATCCATTGGGTTTTTCGCGGGAGTGTCCTTGGGCAAGACACCTCAGAGCCCTGGCCTAGTACTGGTGAAACCCAGGAAATACATGAATATGTGAGCTGTCGCTGTGATATGACTGAAATATTGTTGAAAGCGGCGTAAAACACCATTCAATCGATCTTTGACCTTCTCTTGTGGCAAGAGTCATGTGGGGGTGTGCTTGACCGCGGTACTGCAGAAACAAAGCCAGGTACCGGTGACACCCAGGAAAGACATGAATAAACCATGCTCTGGAAAAAGGGGGTTTAATGCATCTCCGTAATCCATTATACCAAGCAAATCATCCCATAATTATGGATCCATAATTTTTTTTTCTAAGAACCGACTGAATCCTGAGGTAGACTGGTCGTTGGACATGCAGAATACTGACTGGTAGCGAAAAGTGTCGACCCATGTCCGCCTGCATGGCCTGTGCAGGCTGGCGTGGGTCGAAACACCTTGCAGATGCATTAAATCCCTTTTTACAGAGCGTGACTCAAAGTGAGCTATGGCCTCGATAGGACTGAAATACAGTCAATAGTGTTGTAAAACACCATCCTATCAAACAAACCTCCTATAAGCAGTTCGGCCATGACCCTAAACCAGACCAGATCTGCATGTGCTTCGTTCGTTTAGCCCTTGAGTGACAAGAGCTAATTATGTACTTGGCACGTCTGTTTACAGACGGGCGCCTTCCCGGAAAACCCACAACGGCTGGTTTTGTCTGGTAAATTATTTATAAGTGGACCGTCATTACCCGTGTTAGACAACACCTAATGTTGGTTATTAGTGTAATTAAGTGTAGATAATGCGATTGTAATGATCTGGTAAAAGCATGTACAGTCTTTCCTGTAAATATCATTCAAAAATTTTCTGCAGCATGTTCCATGTTAAGAGCTTGCGAATTTCATGTGCAGTAAAAGTATAAAACTAACTTAAAGTGCCGAATAGCGACCAACGAAACAACTCAGGTGTTAAAATGCATTTAAATTAAAATCATACCATTTAAAAGTATGGAAAATATTGCGAAGATGACAATATGCTATTGTATGGTTGATTCAAGAGTTTGTCGCTGACAGCAAAACAAATTTTAAAATCATGCAAAAGGTAAACAAAAGATAGAGAGACCTGGCAACTTTTAACTTAGTTTTCAAATTAATTTCTCTGCCATCAGCTAACTTGGACCGATCGCACAATAACAGATTGTCACCTTTACAATAACTTCCATGTTTTTAAATGGAATCATCTAAATTTAAATGCATTTTAACACTCCGCTTTGTTTACTTTTGGCAGTTATTGTTACTTTAAATGGAGATTGTTTCAGATTTTAAAGGCCCATTGGCTGCCAAGTGTAAAGAGTTGGGGGCTCAAATTGCAGACAAATTTAATTTATACCGTTTAAAATATGAATATCATCATGAGGCTGATAGTGATGAATAGCAAAGTCTATCAAAGTCTCAGTCACTGGTATTGTAAATCTAGGACAAAAGTTGGCGACTTGGTTCTACTTTTTCAGTACCGTACAGTTTTTTGCTAGCGACTGGAACTTTGACAGTTTGCACTGTAACATTATGATACGCGTAGTGATATCCATGTTTGCACTGTAACATTATCATACGCGTAGTGATATCCATGTGTGCACTGTAACATTATCATACGCGTAGTGATATCCATGTTTGCACTGTAACATTATCATAAGCGTAGTGATATCCATATCTTTAAATGCCCGCCCGGGTAGCTCAGTGGTTAGCGTATCCGACTCGTGACCTGGTGGTTGTGGGTTCGATACCCGGTTGAGGCAAACTTTCTTTCCGGCGATTTTTCGCCTCTCACCTCTGATGCATGTGAGGAAAGTGGTTAGTGACTTGGAAAGAAACTGGTGTCAGAACTGGTGTGAGAAAGCTAAGCAGTGGCTTTGGAAAGAAAGTTGTGTCAGTACTAATGTGAGAAAGCCAGGAAACACATGGATGTGTCACTGATCGCCATGATATGGCCTGAGCTGTTACAGTGGCGTTAAATTCCAACTCAGTACAATACAATACCATATCTTTAAATGGTATTAATTAAATTTGTCTGCGTTCTAACTGCCGCATTGGTTTCCTTTGGACCGTAAGTGTGCCTTTAACAACCTTACCAAACTTCCAAAATTAATCATCACTGAATATATTGAGTATAAGTCAGTAGCTTTGAAAAAAGTAAAATGTCTTCAGAAGGGTTAATCTATCAATTTAACTCTTTACCAAACGGCAAAATTGTAGACTCATTCAAATTGAAAGCATTTGCAGACGACAAAATTTATGTGACTCAAAAATTGAAATTTGTGTTAGGAGAGGAAGAAAACATTGTGGGACAAGGAGAAAATGCTGGTTACCAGCATTTTCTCCTTTTCCCACATTGTTTTCAAAAGGCTTCTTTCTCTGGGTCGTGAAAACCCGGGATTGTTTGGTGAAGAGTTAAGGATATAATATCAATGGTTCTAGTTGTTATGATCATAAGCCTTTGATTGATGATGCAAAGACGAAATCTTATAACAACTGGAAATATACGGTGAACACAATTTGTACAAGTAGTTCTCAAGCGATGATATTACAGAGTTACCTATTTATATAAACATACAAGTGTTTCTCATCAATGGATTGTAAATTCGTGTTGTACTGTAACCTTGTGTAATTACGAAGTTACCTGATATAAGGCTCTAGACAAATGACGTCAAGTATTGGGATAAAGTTTTCGTAATTACCCTCACATTCCATCTTCGCTAGCCAAGGGTGACGATTACTACATTGCTCTATTCACCCTTGGCTGATCGATTAGAAATTTGTAATCCCCGAGATACGCCGCTTGCTGGATTTTGATAGTTGTCACACCCAGACTTACGTACATCAACGAAAACCACTCAAATGTCGTGTAGCATAACCTTTTCGACAAATTACACACACGTATTTTGACAGTCCATCATCTAGTGTTAGAATTTATCCTAAAACTTAATTTTACTGATTTGTTACAGTGAAAGTCGGTGTAAATATTGTTCGTGTATTATTCAGTATTATATTATTAAGGTAATGATTCACAGCGTATGCTCTTCTTTGGTCGCTATCCTTACGCTCTGCTGATGATGGATAACAAACAACGCGCCAGTTGACTGGCGCTTTTAGAACAGAGTGCAGATAACGCGTATCGCAGGGATTACAAATATCGACCCGATGAGCCAAGGGTGAACAGAGCAACGTAGTAATCGTCACCCTTGTCAAACGAAGTTGACCACACTCGAGAGGGTCATCATTCTGAACAGTGACGCAACAGTGCCTTAAAGAATTATGTAGTCTGGAATTGGGAATAATTTCAGCTGCTTTAAACATTATTTTAGTCGTATCACGCCGAAAGTTCACTTTACCATGTGTATACTTGTTTCACCAGTAGTTAAAGCTCTGAAGTGTCCAAAGACACAACCGCTACTGATTCAGCTAGACACCTTTAAGTTGTCTGGAATGCAGCATAGATACTGTACTGTTTTAACCCTTAAGCTGCTAGGCACGACTCACTGACCTTTTGCAGACAGTATAGATCAAGATCAGACTGCACAGAAGATGCAGCCTCATTTTGGATCTACTCTGTCTAACAAGGAGATATTTTCTTCAAAAAAATAAGTTTGACATAACATTATTCGTTTTTTGTTTTGTTTTTTTTTTTTTTTTTTCTGTACTATCGGCTTGAACGTTTTATTTAACTTGTATAGCAGGATAAGGGTTAAAGTATTTTGCAGTACCTATTTGACCTTTTACGAAGCTGTAATCCGGATACCTTTGATTTTTTTAACAACCAATTGCTACTTTTCCCTTGCATTTTTTAAATGAGCCATGCTGTGTGAATAGGGGGCTTGATGTATCTGCGAAAAGTATCGACCTTGGTCAGCCTGCGCGGTCCGCTCAGGCTGACCTGGGCCGAAACTTTTCGCTGTTGGTCAAATTTCTGTATGTCCAAGGACCATTCTACCTCATGATAAAGCCGGTTGTTAAAAAAATGGCTATCATGGAACCACAGTTATGTGATCGCTTGATAGAAATAGTGCATCGCGGAGATGCATTAAGCCCCATTTTGCCAGAGCATGACTCACATATTGATGAAACATGTAAATTTTCAGTTTCTTTCAAATTATCTTCCTATGAGTCATGCGTATTTTTTATGACAAGAGTATGGCAACATCCCATGTTTATAGGATAACCACCAACCACAGTGACCTTCCATGAAAATTTTCTAATCCAACGACAGTCCCGTAGTCTAATTACTGCCTTAACTAAAGTTCAGCTATTTCAAATTTTATTTTAGTTCTTAAATCCAAGGCTAGTTTGATTGGCAGAGACTCCCCTGGAAGTACCAGTTATTCTTAACCTTTATTCTTCAAAATAAGTGAAATGAAATTTATTTTTGAGTCGATAGTAAATACCGGAATAATATTATTTGAAACTTATGTTTCGGAGAAAAATATCTCCAGCGGCCCAATGGTGAGCTGACACAAAATGTGTAAGTTTTAAATCCCAAGACAGGCCCCAAACAAATACCCGTAAGATAGTCTAACAGCTAGAACACTGCGACTCCTAAAATTCTGGGTCAAACTTATTTTGGAAAAATGAATATGATTACGAACTGCCCCCGCTAAATAACTCAGTTAATGGTGCTAAAATCTAAAGTACATTGTAAAAAACAAGCTACACGCAGGTGAGAACACTAACTATTCTTGCATGTATTCTAACTCGATAAACCTTTCATGAAGAGTCTATAGTATTGTTTGTTTTTGGGAATACGTGTTGAAAACCACGAACCGTGACGAGATAATATAAACATTTTCGAGTTGGGTTTATAAATTATCTTGTCACGGTACATGATTTCAAACCTGTTATCCCAAACATAAACGATAATGTAAACTGATAATGAAAGGTTTATCGAGTGAAGGCTATAAAACCACGAACCATGGCGTTACAATGTAAACGTTATCGAGTTAGGTTTATGAATTATCTCGTCACGGTATGTGATTTTAAAACTTTTGTCCCAAACATAATACTATAAACTGATAATGAAAGGTTTATCGAGTGAGAGCTATACAATAGAGCGAAGACTTCAGTTAGTTTTGTTGAAAGACAATCAACTTAATGTTTTCACTGCCCACGATAGTGCCAGTAAGTAAAACGTATTTATTTCATGCTTTCCGGTAGGATATCGAGAAATAGCGGTGAAAATATTTTTCGATATTACACGGGTACGACCAGTGAGAATACCGACCACGAGGAGTTTGTACTGATTTTTATGGAAGTCTCGACAAAAAAAAAAAAGGCGTTAGAAGCATGAAATAAATAGAATATTTGTTTTTTTTTTTGGTGAAAGATCGAAATTTATTTCATCAAGTGAACATCATCGGTAATATTTTCACGAGAGCCACTCGTGAAAATATTACCGATGATGTTCACTCGATGAAATAAATTTCGATCTTTCACCGAAAAAAAACCCCAAATATCCTCTATATCTGGAGTGAGTACAAAAGACTAAGATATTCCACAATAATGTAAGGGACTCGGCTGCAGGAGTGTTTTCATTAACAAAGCAGTTAACCTTATTTTTTATGATAAGCGGTACTATGTGGTTGACTACCGCCCTCGCAATGAAGACTATTTTATTTCATCTCTGTTATATCAAAGAAAAGGCTCTTTTTCACCCATTCTTTGATCAATGAGCAAATGGACAACATATTTTAGCCATGCTCTGTGAAAAAGGGGTTTGATACATCTGCAAAAAAGTATCGACCCAGGTCAGCCTGCGAAGTCCTTGCAGGATGACCCATGTGTAAACTTTCTTGCTTTTGGTCAATTTTCTGCAATTTCAAAGGACCTCTGTACCTGAGGATTCAGTCAGTTGTTCGAAAAAAAAATGGATTTTATGGATCCATAATTATGTGATGATTTGCTTGGTATAATGCATCACGGAGATGCATTAAACCCCCTTTTGCCAGAGCATGACTCATGTCACTTTTTATGCCTGTACCTAAGGCAGTCTTGGAAAGAATTGGTGGAAAAAGGAGTTACAGGCAATAATTGTTCCTTTTCCAAGAATGTTTTCTATCTCATAATTTAAGATCTTCACACTTTCCTTTCTCATAAATATTTTTCCCGTTCCTTCACTCGCAGAAAACGTCATGTACGGTTATCGTTCATGCTAGCACGAAGTAACCATGTTTAGTATTACATGCGAGTCTGAATGATAATTTGGGATGCCAGAAATTGTCGTACTGTCGTGGCTAAAAATAAATATAAAACTAACGTTACCAAAAATATAGAATTTCCTTAGGCTGCTGTTCATATTGTGTACCGTTTCGAATAATGGAATTGCGCATTGTTTTATGGTCATTACACTTTCACCACAATAAATATCATCATCATCATCATCATCATGGAATAATTGCAAAGAAATTATTGGTACTGTAGTCAATTTGCTTTCTTTAGCTCGGCTTTTTTCGAATAAAACGTCGAGGTATTGTCATAGCCCTATCGTTGTCTACGTCGTCATCGTGCAAAATAGTGGCATTTTATAATTGGAGACGTCATCAGACCTCTCCAACAGCGGTGGGTTTAAAAGGCAGACTGCCTCAGAAATTGCTATCTAAATCCATGGTTTTTTTTTACGAAATTGTTCTGATACAGTCTGTATCGTCATGTTTTATAAATAAACTGAAATAAAAAAAAAAAAACTGAAATTGGAAAAAAAGACGTGGTTTGTTTTTATATGACGATCTCAAAAATGACTTGTTATATTGAGTTGATTGAAAATGATCTCTCCAATAGTACGGTAATTTTTCATTAAACAAATAAAGCTTAACAGAATTTAAAAAAAAAAAGAATTTCGTTTAAAAAAAGAAAGAGAACACCGCGGGAAAAGATCACGCGACTTGAAAAGGCGGGAAGAAGCTCACGTGTCTGTCATGTAATGCTTGAGGTTTCTATGCAGCGGCGATCATTTAATGCCTTACTTGTTTATTTATATGTACCAAAATATATTGAAATTAAAAGCCAAGAAATTATTTGTAAACCTTGATGCTGACCTCTCCTGGCTTCTTTTTCAAAGAAGCCAACTTGTATCTCTGTCATTACTGATGATATTTACACCAAACTCGGACTAGTTTGTTAACTATTAAAAGAATTCATACAACAAGGGGAAGTAACTATGAAAATGTTTTGACAAACTTATATGCCTTTTTTTTTTTTCGACTTGGAATTTTCACTGATAATCAATCTATTTCTAAAAGAAACTGCAGTCGAGCGTTGTCACCTGCCTGCAGTGTTTACGGTTCTTTTCAATCAGCGTATAAATACATGTATATTGAGGCATACTCTGGCAAAAGGGGGGGCTTAATGCATCCCCGTGAAGCATGACTCTAAACAAGTCATTACATGATCGTTGATTCTAAAAGTCCATTTTGTCTAACTACCGACCGAAGATAAACTGGTCCTTGAAATTGCAGACAGCTGACCAATAGCAAATAGCTTTGACCCAGGTTAGCCTGCAAATGCATTAAGCCCCCTTTTCACAGGGCATGGCTCATGTACAAGATGGCGAACGAATTCTTCGAACTTCGAGACTTGTGATCATGTTTTACGAACAGATGTATTTATCATGTCGGTATGAGGTTTATACGAATTATTTTCATTTTATCGCAGGTTCTGTGACATTCTTTCTCACTTAGCGATTTTATAAACTCCCATGTCTATATGATAGAATGGCTGTCCAAAAACTGGTATTCTTAAACTTTTATACCACAATCACGAGTTTTAATGACCTCGAGTAAAACAGCTTTTGAAAACATTGTGAGAAAAGGAGAAAATGCTGGTTTCCAGCATTTTCTCCTTTTCCCACAATGTTTTCTAACTTTCCAAAAACAAAGTTCACAGTTTAAAGTCACATTTTATTTTGTCGCCCGCTAATACTTTCAATTTGGACATTTGTTTCGACTATGGTTATGTGGGAAAGCAGCCATTGGCTTGGAAAGAATATTGTGCGTAGTACTGGTAAAAGAAACTCCAGGAAAGCATGGATAGGAGCACTAGCCGCCGCGATGGAACTGAAATGGTGTTGTAAACGGCGTTAAACACCATATGTCATGTCAATTTGAACATGTCTAAAATTTTGTCGTTTGGTGAAAGGTTAAGCCCCTCTTTACTAATAGACAACATTTTAGTCTTGTCGACTTTGCAAGCATTTGCAAGTGACAAGTATGCAGTTACCAGCATTTTCTCCTTTTCCCACGATACTTTCAAAAGACCTTAAAGATGCATCCCTACAGCTAAAAAAAAAAAAGTTTAAACCTTGAAAGTGTGTTGAATGCCTCAGCTGTGTAAACATAGATAACTTAACCAATACATATTGTGTAAGGGAATGAAAAAACATCAGGGTCCGTATTCACCAACCATTCTTAACCCTTGTCCTGCTGAATAAATGAAATGAAACTTTATAGTAGATAGTAGAAGCCGAAAACTTTCTTCTTTCAAAGGTATTTTTGGGGGAAAGATATCTCCTTATCGGACAGAGTAGATCAAAGATCAGACTGCACGTTCTGTGCAGTCTGATCTTGATCTACGCTGTCCGCAAAAGGTCTGTGGGTCGCGATAAGCAGCTTACGGGTTAAGAACGTTCTTTGTCTTGTTCTCCGAAAATTTCTACATTTGAAAGTAACACAGATCCTGATTGGCTAAACCATATGGTTTGGCCAATCAGGATTTGTGTTACCTTCAAATGTAGAAAATCTTGGAGAATAAGACTAAGTATATTCTTAAGAATGGTTGGTGAATACGGACCCAGGGATTTGACCTCGTTTAAAACCGGAAACGACAACAGCGATTGCTTGGAAGGCTTCCAAAACATGAAATGCATTTTCTATCCGTCGTAATCTGTGCATTCTTGCAGCCATCAGGGGCAACATTTGGCATTACGATTTAAGAATAATTAAAATTCGATAAAATAAAGATGAAATGGGGTAAAAACTGGCTGAAAACGAGTACAGATGTATCTTTAAGGTCCAGAGCTCCAGATAAGAGAGAGTGATGGTATTCTAAATCCATTATTTCTCCTCCAAACCCTATGTTGTGGGGACTCATTAGAGTTGTCTCGATGAGACGATTCTAATGAGTACCAATAACATAAGGTTCAGTGGAGAATAATTAATATTTTTAATTTTGAAATCAAAATCACTCCCTCTATCTGGAGCTCTGAAGGTCGTTGAAATTCGGGATTGTTCAGTAAAGATTTAAATGAGAATAACTTTAGACAATATCTTAGACATTTCTCCTATTATTAGGATGGTCTACAAAATATAGTCGTAAAGAACAAGATTACAACCGCGCTTGCAATGACTTTTTTTTTTTAATCTTTGAGTTATTTCTCAGTGTCATAATCTAAAATTGAATCTGGAAGACAAATCAAGGATTACTGTCAAAGATAAAACAATAAGTCTGGGAGCGAGACTTCTGTTTCAATCTGTTCTTTCAGTAATCATCAGATATGCTTGGTCTTTCTGTTTTTGAATAAAACGTTTTCCATTTTACTTTTTGGTGTTGAAGTCAATGGCCGTATTCACCAACCATTCTCAATACAGTACAATATAAGATTTCCAAGGCTAGCTATCTGATTGGCTAAGACAGAGTGTCTCAGTGAACCAAGGTTTGTATTCACCAATCATTCTTAAGAACACTCTTAGTCTTATTATTCTCTCTTATTACTGAAGATATTTTCTTTAAACTTGGACAAGTTGTCGTATGGTGTCCGTGGTTGTGAGATAGAGCGTCGGCCTCTTAATCAAAAGGTCCTGAGTTCGATACCCGGGAGCGGATGTCACCTTTGGGACTTTCATTGGCCCACACATTCGGCGCGAGTACTGGTGTAGTTTCCAGGAAGCAGAATCGAGAGAGATTAGTATAAGTTGTAAGAACTTATTTCTCAATTGATGTAAAATAAATATGTTTAAACTAAACAAGTTGTTAACTATTAAAAGGGGACCCTATACAGCAAGGGCAGGTAACCACCAAGGTATTACTAGCAAAGTTATGCCCTTTTTCGACTTAGAATTTTCTCTGACAATCAAGAAACCGCAGGCGAACATTGGCACCCGCATGCGGTGCTCTTGTTTTAAACTGTGGTGCGGAAAAGGAAGTACACGAACCAATAAGATAGCTGGCATTGCACCTCAAAATCAAAATGAAATAGCTGAGAAATGGTATCAGGAAGCAGATTTGGTTGCAGGGTAATAGACCGAAGTTAGCTAGGACGCCATATATTTCCGGCAACTTGAAAGAAACAGGACACAAACAAAATTGCCAGAAACTCTGCACACTGTTAACAGCCCTGCAGAATTGTAAACTCCGAAGAAATTGAAAACACTGGCGAACAGAAGACGAAATGTCAGTCAATGGATGGAATATTTCTTTGAAAGAGTAGAAAATATTCGGGGAACAGGAGAAAATGCTGGGAACAAGCATTTTTCCCCTTTTTTCTCACAATGTTTTCTGATGGTTTCTTCCTCTTGTTTGGTTAGGGGTTAACTGTTAATCCTAACTGTAAGACGTGACGATACAAACAGTCGAAAAAGGTTTGAAAAATACATTTTTCACTTATCACTTGCTGACGAAGGTCAAGGTTATTGTAGCTATTTCTGGATTAGAACGCGGTTTTATTTGCGAAAAGCTGTCACAAGAACGTTAGTAGTAAAGGGGGCTAGCATGGGCCAGCTGGCCCATGCTAGCCCCCCTGAGGGAAATTTCTGGCCCATAGTGCCATCCTGGGGGGGTAGTATGGGCCAGATTCCGGTCAATTTGGAAAATTTTTGGTCGATTTGGGTAAAAAATGGCACTTTCTGGCATTTTTGCTTCCCCCCCTCCTGGCCCATGCTACCCACCCTGAGTGCTTCCCGGGTAGGTACTATGGGCCAGATTCTGGTTATTTGGAAAATTTTCGGGTGACAATTTGAAAAGATAGATCTTTCATGGTAGATGGTTAGCCCTGAAAAGGGCTGTTTTGTTTGGAGACTGTGTTTTTTTCTCTCTACTGACAGCTTTTCTTTGTTCTTCTTGGGATTTTCGGGATTTTGAAGTCATTGAAATTATCAATGTTTTTCCCGTATCTGCCCTGTCCTGCCAGTGTCGGTATGTTTTTCCCGTATTTGCCCTGGCCTGTCAGTGTCGGTGAAGATCTCTTTTGGTCAACATGTCGCTTATGGAGATGGCTAACGTCTTCCTCTGATTTTCGTTTTGTTGTTCTTCTCGGTTGATTTTGTTTTGGTTGTTTTTCTTTCTTCACAACAGTTACGATAGAGTCCACTAACTTGTGAAGATTTGTCTTATCGAAGTCGAACTCCACAGGAATCTTTACTGGAACTGCTGAAATGCTCTGTCTTTGATAGCGTAGTGTCTCAATGTTTTTCCATAACCGTTCGGTGTTTGTGTTTAAAGTTTTAATCTCCTCCAAATGTTTGTTGAATGTTTCCAATTCTTTTAAGATCCGAGTCAACATAGAGTCTTGTTGCGAATTTAACTGTTTCGTCTCTTCGTAAATGTTATCCAATACAGTCGTCGGAATGATGTTTGCTGAATTCATAGCCGATGAGAGAATGTCTCCATTGTTTTCCACTGGTAGGAAAGCATCTAAGTTGAAATCGTTTAAGTCGAATTCCATATTGATTTTTAACTTCCGAAATATTCGAGAGCTATGAGTCAAAATGATGAATGTATGGGAAAAAATCGGTGTTTTTATAGCTTGACAGCGGGATTGACCTACTTTGACTTGGAATTAACAGAATTAACGTTAACCAATCGTTAGTTTCGTTGCATTTTTTGGATTTGATACTCTTAGACGTTGTAGATAGATCATATAGTACGTTATGTTCTATCTACATATTCTCGCCCACGTTCGCGCTTTTAATTCTGTTAATTCTGTATCAAAGTAGGTCAATCCCCCTATCATGCTATAAAAGAGACAGCATTTTTATTCTTTTATTAACTCATTTCACGATGAAGTTTTCGAAATTTTGCTGTGGGTTGTTTGGTGGCAGGAAGAAAAAGATGAGAATGGAAGAAGTGAAAAGACGAGAGGATGAACAGCGGAGAAGAGCTGAAAAAGAAAGGTTAGAGGAGGAGCGAAAGATAAAGAAGTTTAGAGCGCTTTGCGAGTTCTTCGCCAGGAGAGGTCATGACTGGAGAACCCGCACTCCAATGATTCAGATGGGGAATATTTACCCTAGTCTGAAGGAGTTTGTGCCACCTACAAATAATTGTGCTTGGGTGGCAAAAATGAATAAGCTATATCCTTCATTGAAATGGTAAAGTGTATAGCTTATTTAGCTAAAAACAGCCCTTTTTAGGGCTATCCAATACCAAGAAAGAACTTTTTCAAATTGTCAAAAACAAACAAAGTCAAGTCCTTTATGTTTATTTAAAACTTTTTATTTTAGAACATTTTGTACAATGAAACTTTGAACTGTAAAAACAAAATGAATGAAAAAACTTTTTTCTTCGGAATGTCATAGAACTTTGAACTGTAAAAAGACAGAATGAATGAAAAAACTTTTTTTCACTTAGGCTGTTTTTCTTTTTTTCTTTGGAATGTCAGATTCACATTTACTCTTACGTTTTTTTCCCCTTTCATTGTTTTTTAATACCATATCTGGACACATTTCATTCCCGTGTTTTGTCGATTTGCAAAAGAAACAGTTGTTTTTTTTGCTTTGTCGTTTTTTCTTCTTTTCGTTATTTTGACGTTTTTCCTCGCTTTCGCTGTCACTTTCTTCTTTCAATGGTACAGTTTTTTTCTTTTTTGGTGGAAATGACTCATCGTCACTATCGCTTTTTTCTATCAACAGTAAATCTTTTGGTTCTTCCTTCCCGTTTGAACAATTCGTCTCTGCAGAAAATTCGTTTTTTGTGCAATCTATGAGATTTTGTTTGTCCAGATTTTTCCGTAAAGTCTCTAATTTATCTGCTATCTTGCAGATCTCTGAATCCTTAATAGCCGTGTTGTCAGTCTGCATGTCTATGGTCTGAGTTTCAACGGATGATGTATCCTGTGGTGAACTTTTTTTCCATGTATTTTCACCGCTGAATGATTTGCAGAATGAATTTACTACCCCGACGTATTTCATATGTTGGAGTTTGACAACTGTTGGCGAAATTTTGATGTCATGGTTGAGTGGATCCACATAGACAAAAACATTTTCACCAGTCTGCTTTTCTTTTTCTGGACATTCTCTGGCCCAATGCCCTGTTTTGTTGCACGTAAAACAAATATTTGTTCTCACGCCATTCACCCCATATCGTTTGTTGATCGTTGATTGATCCAAAACTCTGTAGCTGGTCATACGGTAAACATCTTTTTCTGCTAAATGTTGGTGGGATAGAAATGATCCCACGTAGACGCCGTTATGTTTAACTTGATATTGTGGTGGTATATTGCTGATCTCATAATCATGGGTGTATGGGTTAACATACAACGCCATCCTCTTTCTAAGTGGTGATGTATTTTGCAGCTTGAACTCGCTCATTTTCTTTTATCGACTGCTCTGTCTGAGGTTGGTCAGAGAAATAATGAGATTTTCACAGCCGACGTCTCTATTTATACACTACTGCAAGGAAAGAGTCTATAAATTGTTAGATTTTTTCTTGCTTGCTTCATTTTGTCTTCTCAACCAGAGCTGAAACGATGGGTAAAAGAAAAAGAATAATAGTTTATTCAGACAGTGATAGTGACGACGAGTCATTTCCACCAAAAAAGAAAAAAACTGTACCGTTGAAAGAAGAAAGTGACAGTGACGATGAGTCATTTCCACCAAAAAAGAAAAAAACTGTACCATTGAAAGAAGAAAGTGACAGCGAAAGCGATGAAAAATCTTTGAAAGAAGAAAACAGCAGCTCTACTTTGGATATGAAAAGTCTGTATGACTTAATAGAAAGAGGAAAAAAGAAGTCGAGAAAATTTAGAACAGAATCACATGTATTGTCAGTGAGTTTTAAGAAATTTGAAGAATTATCACCCCAGAGACTGCTTGGATTATTTGACGATGTTACCCATGAAATCATTCGAAAGTTAGATGCAAACCCGACAGATATGATTAGAATTACCATCGATCATCCTTCATTGGAGATGGGGATTCATATTCCCTTTTTAGCTACAGAACAGCTGCAAGGTGAAACTATTTTGAATGAAATTGAACGAGTTTTACAGTCAAATACAGATTTTGTCTTGAACGACGGGTCCATGACATTTGACATTACACATACAATACCTCCATGTGGTAGCGGAAAAGTGAAATATAATTCGTCGGAATTGGATTCAAAGGTTTTTGCCAAGAAGAAACGATCGATTATTCAAATTAACAACCATGATCAATTATGTTTTGCAAGAGCCGTTGTTGTGGGAATTTGCTATAATGAACGTGAAAACAACGAAGCATGGAATCGGAGATGGAGTAATATTCGTCATTCAGACCACGCTCTTCAAAAGATTGAAGCCGAGAAATTGATGAATGAAGCTGGAGTTTTACCAACACAGTCTGTAGGAATTGATGAATTCAAAAAAATTCAATTGTTTTTGTATGAAAAAGACTATGTCATTAAAGTTCACGACCAGCATTCCAAAACGAGGAAAATATTTGAACATCCAGAAGTGAAAGACAATAGTAAGATCATACATTTATACTTTCATCAAAACCATTATGACTACATCAAGTCCATCAAAGGTTTTTTTTGTTGTTCATATTATTGTGAGTTCTGTGATGTGGGTTATAACGAACGGGAAAATCATGCTTGCTCAAAAATCTGCAAAGGTTGTTATCGTGCTGGAAAATGTCCATCAGAATCCAAAGAGTATGTCTGCTCCAAGTGTCATCGGCGATTTTTTAGTGCAGCATGCTTTGAAAATCACAGAAATGTTCAAGGTAAAGAAAAGAAATCCATTTGTGAAATAGTGAAACTTTGTTCAAAATGTGGCGCACAGTATCTTACCAGAAAGAGAAATCATATCTGCAAGGGAAAGAAAAAGTGTCATCTCTGTAAGAAGATAGTTGACTTCGATCATCGCTGTTATATTCAACCTTACCAAAGTAAGATGAAACACGACAGCGATGATGAGACGAGTTCTTCTCTAGTTAAAAAACCACAGTTCATTTTCTTTGATTTTGAATGCAAACAAGATACAGGGGTGCACATCCCAAATTATTGTATAGCACATAGAGCATGTGATGATTGTATCGATAAACCACTTGATTTTCATTGTTCTACATGCAGTGAATTTGAAGAGGGTAGGGAAGTTATTTTTCAAGGAGAAGAAACTTTGAGTCAATTTTGCAAGTGGCTCTTTTCAAAACATCACAAAGGAGTCACAGCTATGGCTCATAATCTCAAAGGGTATGACGGGCAGTTCATTCTTAACTATATTGTTAAAGTTGGGTTAAAACTTCCAAAATTGATCATGAATGGAAACAATATTATGAAGTTAGAATTGAATGGTGTGCGTCTGATCGATTCCTTTAATTTCATGAACTTTGGGCTGGCGAAATTTCCAGCCACATTTGGTCTTCAAGAAATGAAAAAAGGTTACTTTCCTCACTGGGCAAATACAGATGATTTTTGGAGTTATATTGGACCATACTTGGATATGTCTTATTACAAACCCGACTCAATGTCTGAAGAGGGTAGGTCGAAATTCATAGTCTGGTATAATGACAAAGTTCAAAAGGGTGAGGAATTCAATTTTCAAAAAGAGATGGAATCATACTGTAGGTCAGATGTTGATATCCTAAGACGGGGATGTGCTGAATTCAGAAAGCTGTTTATCGAACAGGGTGGTATTTGTCCATTTTTAGAGGCAATTACCATTGCCGATGCCTGTAACAAAGTCTGGCGAAGCAAATATTTGCCAGAAAATCAAATTGCTATCATTTCAAGTAAAGATTCGTCCAGACGTCGTTTTTCTATGAAAGCGATACGCTGGATTCAAAGCGTAGCTCAGGAAAAAGGTATTCATATTCGCCATGCAAAAAATGGCGGGGAAGTTCAAATCGGAAGATATACTGTAGATGGTTTTCACCGTCAATCAAACACTGTCTATGAGTTCCTTGGGGATTTGTATCATGGTTGTCCTGTATGTTATACAGATCGAAAACAGATCAACCCCATCAATGGGAGACCCATGGGTGAATTGTACGAACATACCTTTAAGCGTATAGGAGATATCATAGAAATGGGGTATAATGTAGTAACCATTTGGGAGCACGAATTCGATGCTAAGATGAAGAATAAAGAGTACAAAAAACTCATTGAAAAGTTATATCCACATTTGGACCCCATCGATCCGAGGGAGGGGTTGTCTGGGGGAAGATGTAATGCCATAAAAATTAGCTACGATGTTGATGAAAAAAGCAAGAAGGAAATCAAGTACATTGATATCTGTTCTCTGTACCCTTATGTTTGTAAACATAAATCCTATCCTGTGGGCCAACCAGAAATTTTGACTAGTGAGAATATTGATATGAACAATATTCGTCAGTATGAGGGCTTAATCAAATGCAAAGTTTTACCTCCAATGGATTTGTTTCACCCCGTTCTACCAGTCCACTGTAACAATAAAATGATGTTTCCACTCTGTATGAAATGTGCAGAAGAAAGTTCAAACATTTGTATCCATGGTGAAGAAGAGAGGGCTTTGGTCGGAACTTGGGTTACCTTTGAATTATTCAAAGCTCTTGACTGTGGCTATCGGCTAATACAAGTGTATGAAATCTGGCATTTCAACTCTGTTTCGGATCAATTCTTTAAAGGCTATGTGGATAATTTCTTGAAAATTAAGCAAGAAGCCAGTGGTTACCCAAATTGGTGTCAATCAGACTCGGAAAAAGATCAATTCGTTTGTGAATATGAGAAGGCAGAAGGGGTTCGTCTCGATCCAAGTTGTATTCAAAAAAACCCTGGGAGAAGATCGTTTGCTAAGATTATGTTGAACTGTCTTTGGGGGAAATTAGCCCAGCGTGAAAAATTGACTCAGACGGAATACATCAGTGATCCGTCTAAATATTTCGAATTAGTCACCAATCCCAATTTCATTGTAAAGCATGTAGAAATCTTTGACGAGGACTGTCCATTCATCTTGGTTAACTATGAATCAAAATTGGAACATATTGATACCCACGCTACAGCCAACGTGATAGTAGGGTCTTACGTAACAGCTTATGCAAGGTTGGAATTGTACGCCGTTCTTGAAAAGTTAAAAGATAGAGTTCTGTATTTCGATACAGATAGTTGTATGTACATTCATGATCCTGAATTATGGAACCCGCCCATTATTAACAGTAGGTTAGGAAAATGGACTGATGAAGAGCCTGACTGTAAAATTACCCAATTCAGAGGGCTTGGACCTAAAAATTATGCTTATAAGATGAAAACAAAAGATGGAGAAGAGATAAGTAAATGTAAAGTGAAGGGAATTACTTTGGATTACAATACCAGGCAGGTGGTGAATTTCGATACCTATTCAAAATGTGCTTTGGATCGTACGATAGAAATCAAAATTCAGTATGATTGTAAAATTAAAAGACATAGAGATAGAACAGTGACCAGCGAAGCGCAGACAAAAACGTTTCGCTCTGTCTATACCAAAAGAGTCATTGTAAACGCTACTGACACTGTACCCTATGGTTATAAAAGTCTGAGAAAATAAATTTCTTTAGCGCATTGTTTTGTGGTAAACAGATAAAGTAAGACGGAAAAATATTAGCCGTTTGGTGAAAAATGGCAACTATGTTACCGTTACCCATTGAGCTACGTGAAAAAGTTTATGGAGAATTTGTTCGACAACACACGCTCGATGAAGGAACACAGTTTAACCTTAAATTCAGATGTGTGCAATTTTGGATAGATAAATTGCATAAGGGAGTTGCAAAAGGAGAGACATCTTGTAAATTGTATAGCATGCACGACTTTATTACAATGCTGATAACTGAGTCAAACTTCGATACCCCTATCAAAGGGTATTTAACAGCTTGTTTGTGGAAAAGTGACTATTTCACTAAGCAGTTGCAAGCCACAAGTCGATGGCGATTCATTATCATAGGAAGGCCAGAAGAAAGTTATCTGAATCTACTGAAAATGAAATCAGTCCTGTTTAACTTTTACTTACGGTATACAAAATCAAGAGATAATGCAGAAGGAGTGGATATCATGGAAGGGTATCTCCTATTTGGTAGAGATGTCACAGAAAAAATCGTACTTTCAACTCTTTCGTCAAAAGCAGTATTCAAAAACGTCTTCGAAATTAGAGGAACGTGTGAATATAGTGGTTTGGACAGTGTATATAGTTTGTTTTTGGGTAATGAACAGTTGCACAAAACTGTTGTGGAACATGAAGACAAGTGGAAAAATCGAGGTATTTGTGAATTTGCATTGTAAAAAATGTTTATTGTAAGAAATGTTTTTCATTGTAAAAAATGTTTATTGTAAAAAATGTTTTTTCATTGTAAAAAAATGTTCAATAAAAAAATGTTCAATAAAAATGGTCAATAAAAAATGTTCGATAAAAATGCTTTTATTTTCATTGATATTGTCATTTTATCAATAGCCTTTAACGAGAAAAGTAAAAAATATGGATGTACAATCCATATTATTTCAACACCCTTGTAATATTTTCATCACAGGTCCGAGTGGATGCGGGAAAACAGAGTTCGTTCATAAATTAATTGACTATCGAGAAGACTTGTTCAACATCGTTCCTGAAAGAGTTGTTTGGTGTTACAAAGAATGGCAGCATGCTTACAATCTTATGCAAGAAAAGTTCAATTCACAGTTCAAATTGATCAAATTCGTGGAGGGAATTCCTGACGATGAAAACGAAATTGTCAGTGATGTATCTATTCCACATTTAATTGTCTTTGATGATATGTTGGGTGAAAAAGATGAGGAAAAAATTAAACTTTGGTTTACAAGAAAAGGACACCATCGTAATGCAAGTGTGATTTACATCACGCAAAATATGTTTCAGCAATCGAAATCGAGTCGAACCATTAGTCTTAATTCCAGATATATGATTTTATTTCGAAATGAACGAGATAAGAATCAAATTAAAACACTAGCTCACCAAATGCAAGCCCCACATTTGTTACCTGCTTATGAAGATGCTACATCGACGGATCATGGTTATTTAGTCATAGATTTTCATTCACAAACAAAAAAAGAATTAAGACTACGAGCAGATATATTTCATCGTTGGCGTACACAAGGAGATGAAAGAGGCCCCATTATTTATTCTCCTGCTTAAAAATCTTTATGCAAAATTCTTGCTTAAAAGGGAATCACATTTTGAACATAAATCATTTTTATGATTCACGCCCGTGAGTAAACATGGCATTACCAGCCACATCGAGTTCAGTTTTAGCTGCTTTGCGAAATTTAAGCCAACAAACCGATAGACATGAAAGAGAAGCTGTGTTAAAAGCAGGCTTAAAAGAAATTTTAAAATGGTTTACGTTGGCTGCGCAAAACATCATTGAAAATAAAATCAAATTACCAAAACAAACCACAACGTACATGACAAAACATAGAACAGATATTGAACGGTTAGCAGATCCATCCATAGACGAGGAAAGTAAACGTAAAATCATTTTAAAACCTGGAGGGGGAGGATTTCTAGGTGGTGTTATTATCAGAAGCTTACTGAGATGGGATGGAGTAAAAACCATCAGAAAATTTGGAGTTGAAAGACAAACTCGAAAACGTGTTCCACGAAAACGTGCACCGCAAAAGAAAAAATCTCCAAAAAAGAAAAAATCTCCAAGAAAACGTGCTCCGCAAAAGAAAAAGTCTCCAAAGAAAAAATCTCCAAAGAAAAAATCTCAAAAGAAAAAATCTCCAATTACGATTGATGAAAGATTTGTTACTACCCGAAAACGAACCCCTGTAGCAAGTACCATTTCAGAACATCAACAATATCCAAAATCTAGAGAGGAAATACTTGGTGAAAGAATGCGGAATTACCAAAGAAAGTATTCAAGATTTATATTACCAGGCAAAAAAATAGCGTTTCAAAGAATTCCATCCGTCGCTTGGTCTCCAAATACATTGGCTAAACATAAAAAAGGATTAAGAAAATATAGACGGATGATAGAAGATATGCTACGATATAACCTCGGTACAGGAAGATATAAACTTGACGAAAAAAAGCAGATGCTTGACCTTGGGAAAGGAAGAACCGTTCCCGTGGATTCATCCATGGCTAGCGCTGACACATTGGTTGATGCTCTCTATTCACAGTTTTCTTAAAAAAGTAATTCTGACTGTAAAAGACAGTATGTTAAAAAAGTTTTCTTTTGAAAAACAGTATGTTAAAAAAGTTTTCTTTTGAAAAAAACAGTATGTTAAAAATGTTAAAAACGGTATGTTAAAAACATCAGGTATAAATGATAGCTGCATGGACATTGTATTATCATTTAATCCGATATCGAGTTAAAGTCAACATGAAAAGGAAAACGCCTCTGATAAAAAAACATGGTTCAATGGTTATGGCCATGATGCAGGCTACACCAAAAATACGTAAAAAACTTGTAAAAGATTCATCACCCGAAGTGATAAGATGTATATCGGAATGTTGTCATAACGTTTTAAAAGGCAATGTACATTTATCATCAGCTCAGAAGAAGAAATTGTATTCAAGCCGACAACATATCAGACGTTTAGCTTCGAAATCGGCTTCTGTAAAAAATAAAAAACAAATATTAAATCAAAAAGGCGGATTTCTTTCATTACTTGCACCTGTATTATTACCATTGTTAGGAAAAGCCGTTATCGGAGGACTAGGAGGGGTACTTAAAGCCTTATAGATAAAATCTTATAGATAAAAAATCTTGTAGATAAAAAATCTTGAAAAAATCATGTCTGTTAAAAAAATGGTTATCGTGCCTTATCAGGTTTTAGAAAATATGAATCGTTGGAAAGACGAGCAATATCATAAACCTCGTTTACCACCCAATCCGCAAGTTGTGGATGCAGCACATCTTCGGCAGGATATGGGTCATATTTTACAAAGCACTGATTTGTCAGAAACAGAAAAGGCTCAAAGGTATGGTGAAACTTTGTTTAAGTTACAAAATTCGCTTCAAAAAGCAAGACCGACTTTGTTCAACTCACTTTCAACGACAAAAAATGATGATAGTATACAGAAATCAGCATCTGTTACCTTGCATGATCAAATTTTGCAAAGCGTACCAAAAACCATGAAAAGAAAAGCTGAGTTACTTTTGAGTATGATAAAAGATAACAATAATTTAACTTGGGACGAACAAGGAGTCGTGTCATACAAAGGTGTACGCATTCATGGTTCCAATATCATCGATCTTATCAATGATACAATTCGTCAGAGAAAAGGTACTGAACCTAGAGGGTGGAAAACTTTTTCAAAGGCATTACACGAAAGCAATATACCGCGAGAAGTTATTGGTAACTCAAATAGATGGAGATGGATGCAAAAAGCTCAAGATAAATCGCTGACTAAATCACTGAGTAAATCAGTGAGTAAATCAGTGAGTGAAGATGAAGAATCCTACGGCGAATCCGATCACTTATTTCACACGCCAAAAAGCGTACAAAAAAGTGCAAGGAAATCGCTTACAAGAAGTGTTAAAAAATCTGCAAAAAGAATAAAAGAATCATCTCCATACATGAAACCTGAAGAAAGAGAAAGACTGAGGCGATTCTATACTAAAGAGTTGTTAACTCCACCAAAATCTATAAAAAAGACCCCTAGCCGTAAAACGCTTCAGTCATGGGAATCCTGGTAAAGCCTAAACTTGGTTACAAACTTGGTTACAAACTTGATTACGTGTTAAGAAAATTGTTTTATGATCCCAAAAGTACTGTCGCATTTACTGGAATAAAGCAATTGTATCACGCTGCAAAATCTGTTTTGAAAGGAATAAGATACAAAGATGTTCAAGAGTGGTTACGGGGTGAATCCACCTATACCTTACATAAACCAATTCGTCGTCGTTTCAAAAGACGAAAAACTATTGTAAGTGGTATAGACTATCAATGGCAGGCTGATTTAGCTAACATGCAACATTTAGCAAGACAAAATGATAACAAGAAATATTTACTTTGTATAATTGACGTGTTTTCAAGATTTTCATGGGTTATCCCTATTCCAAATAAGATGGGAAAAACTTTGATTCGAGCATTTCAATCTATTGTTCAGAAATCAAATCGGAAACCTTTGTCACTTCAAACAGATAAAGGTTCGGAATTCAAAAACAGACAGTTTCAGCAATACTTGAAAAAGAATCAGATTCATTTCTTTACCACCGAAAATCCAGAGACGAAAGCAAGTATTGTTGAAAGATTTCAACGCACTTTAAAAACGAGAATGTGGAAATACTTTACGTACAAGAAAACAAGACGTTACATTGACGTATTGAATTCTTTAGTTAAGAATTACAATCATACTTTTCACAGAAGTATCAAAACATCTCCTGCAATGGTAACAAAATCAAATGAGGCAGAGATTTCGAAAAATCTGTATCCACGTTTATCGACAATTGCAATGACAAAAAAAACAAAATTCAAAATTGGAGATCGTGTTCGTATCAATAAAACGAAACGTACATTTGATAAAGGTTATTTACCAAATTGGACTCAAGAAATATTTGAAATCACTCATGTTAACAAGACATTTTCACCTATCACCTATAAAATAAAAGATTTAGAGGGTGAACAAATTTTGGGGACCTATTATGAATACGAACTTCAATTGATAAAAGATGATGAAATTTATGAAATTGATTCAGTTCTTGATAGACGTACAAGACGTGAGGGTAAAAAAATAATCAAAGAAATAAAAGTCAATTGGAAAGGTTATCCAAAAAAATTTCAAAGTTGGATACCAGAATCGCATTTGGTATCTTGATCGGAAAAAATAAAAAGACAATACAATTATGATAAATTCGCAGTCAAACATTGAGACTGGGACAGAAAGTGTCGATAGTGTTAGTACTAAAAATTACAACTGCTGTGGAAATCGTGTTCCAAAGAATCAGTTTACGTATATTTCACAGATATTAGTCATTTACGCAATTATTGCAACCTCGATAGTACATTTAAGTATTCAAAGTCAAGATCGTGAATTGTGGTTGATACTGTTAAGCAGTTCACTCGGGTATATTCTTCCATCTCCAGGGCTAAAATTCACAAAGTCTGGACAAAAAACAACTAGTGGGGTTGATCTCGTTGACAGTAAAAAATACTAAAAAATTTAAAAAATGAATTCGTTTTATCTTACTCTACCTAGCGATAGTTCCATAGAACTTTATCCAAACACACAGTGCTGTTTTAAAGTTCATCTACCAAAAACAATTCATATTGACAGGGAAAATTGGGAAGTTGCATTAGTTCATCTTATTACCCCCTCTCAGTTTTTAAACATAACTGAAGAAGAAGCAAAGTTCGAAATTATAACTGCAGATGTTAATTTATACAATGCAGCAGCAGCGGCAGATAGAAGAAGAGATAATATGAAGATAATTCCAATAAAACGAGACGCAAAAGGTGAAGCAGTAAAATGGTCAATTGGATTTAATTTTCCACCGGGTAGTTACACTTCACCAAAACATGTTATAGAGGTAATGGACGATTTGATTCAAAATAACCTAAGTGAAATCTTTCAGAAGCATTCAATCGGGGTGTCTATTAGCTATTCAACCTCAAGCAAACGACCGAAATTGGCATTCACAAATATAACAAGAACCGGAATCAAATTTCATCCACAGCTGTTTTTAAAACTGGGAGGATCACCAGAATTCAAAAATGAGATAATTCATTCGAATAGAAATATTTTAGATGTATTTAAATACAGTCCTAACATTGATGCTGGGTACAACCATCTGTTTGTTTATTCAGATATTGCTGAATACACTATAGTGGGTGATACATTGGCTCCCATACTTCGTGTTCTTCCGTTCAAACCAAGCACATCAAGTGAAAATAATTATGAAACCCAACATATCAACCATGAAATTACATTACCGCATTATGTCCCCGTTTCGAAATCTGATTTCGATACTATTCACATTCAAATAACAGGGGATTCTGGTATACCGTTTCATTTTATTATTGGTAAGACAATCGTCAAGTTACATTTCAGACAGAAAAATAAAAATATTTGACAAATAAATATTTAACCAAAAAAATGCTACCAGTTTATCGCGGCGAAAAACATCAGTATGGCTATGGACTAGGTTCCCTATTTAGATCAGCAATTAAAACAGTGACTCCATTGCTTAAACCCTTGGTCAAATCTGGGTTGAATGCTGTAAAAAAAGAAGGAATCAGACAAGGATTAGGGGCGGTAGGAGATATCCTTTTACGTGGTGAAAACCCTAAAAAAGTTGTAATTTCAAGGGGAAAACAAGCCATTCATGATCTAGCACAACAGTTAATACCGGGGATAAATAAAAGAAAATCACAAAAGACACGTCATTCATCTTCTCGATCTCGCAAGGGCAAGATCATTAATAAAAGACAAAGAAATCATTACAGTAGATCAAGGACTCTCGATATATTTGATTGAAAATTGAAAAAATTGAAAATTGAAAAAATGATGCAAAACGGATCTTGTGAATGCAGTAAATCAGAACTCAATGTTCTTTCTGTACCACCTACAATGACAACGATGCAAGAAAGTCAATGGGTTGAACATTTTCCAATAGCATCTTTGACAAGCAATTCGCCGATAGAATTCATCATACCACCTCAAACCGAACATTGGACAGATTTGTCACAATCGTATTTGTATATCAAATTCAAAATCGTTAAAGCTGACGGTACTAATTTAGAAGTCGGTTCAAATGTGGCACCTGTAAACAATTTCCTGCATAGTATGTTTAGCAGCGTCGATTTGTATCTAAATAATAAACTAATCAGCAGTAATTCAGATACCTATCCGTACAGAGCATATATCGAAAATCTTTTGTCCTATAATGCTGACAGCAAAACTACGCATTTGAAAGCTGGTGCACTTTGGATTGAAGACACCAGTGGGCAATTTGAAACACTCAACCATGATGCGGGAAATACTGGCCTAGTAAACAGAATCGGTGTAATCGGACTAAGCAGAACTGCAGAGCTTTTCGGATGATTGCATCTTGATCTATTTCAGCAAGAAAAATATTTACCTAATGGAGTTGAAATCAGACTTAGATTAAACAGAGCCTCACCAAACTTTTGCCTTACAGGAGGTACTGCTGCACCAGATGCAAAAATTGTAATGGAAACAGTCAGTCTTCATGTACGAAATATTGAATTGTTGCCTGTTGTTGCAAATGATCTAAATCATGTCATAGCTCAGCAAAACATGAAAATTCCTATCCGTAGGGTAGAAGTAAAGACGTTTACTATCGGTAATGGACTTCAGTCTAAAATTGAAGATCATTTGTTTCAAGGACAGCTTCCAAAACGTGTTTTCATTGCAATGGTAACAAATGCTGCTTATAATGGGGCTTATGCTAACAATCCATTTTTCTTTCAACACTTTAATCTGTCAAAAATAGATGTATCATGTAATGGACACAGTATTCATAACAGACCCTTTGAGCCTGACTTTGAAAATGGGTTGTATTTGAAATCATATTTGTCTATGTATCAGGCTGTCTCAGCCTTAGGACTCAATAAATCATTTGATATTGCTAAAGAAGACTATGTCGGTGGATACTGTTTGTGGGGGTACGATTTGACAGCTGATCAAGGCAGTGAAGAAGGACAACTTCATCCTATAAAAACTGGAAGTCTTCGCATTGAGCTTCAATTCGCACAAGCCTTGGCAACAGTGATCAACGTTATTGTCTTTGCTGAATTTGACAATCAGATCGAAATCAACAGTTTGAGAGAAATCATCACAGATTATTAATCTTGAAAAATCAACAGAAACTCTCTGATCGAAAAAAGATAGCTTTCACAAAAACAGTCCTTATCAGGACTAATCAACTATTGAAAGATAGATCGAAAACAGTCCTTATCAGGACTAATTAACTTTTGAACGACATATCAGAAAAAACAGTCCTTTTCAGGACTATCTACAGGACTAAAGAACTAATAAACAATGTCGGGAGTCAGATTTGCTATTTCACTGAGAAAAGAAGCAGAAAAAGTGAAATATTCCACCTCAGAGTGTCTTTCTACTCGGAAAAATGACATTCACAACAGCTTTGAAAAACATATGATTAAAGAACTACAAAATCTAATAGTCAGTGAAGTTCGTAACGAGTGTTACGGATGTCAAGTGGATCATCCCAGTCAAATACAGCATGAACTATGTTTATTCAAGGATAGACAAGAACATACAGATATGTTCATAGAACAAGCCATGAAGGAATTAAATCCATACAGAATCATGAAAAAATGGTATCCTGAGCTCGTAGAAATGAAACTCAATGAAACTGACTATGCGGAAGCCTACAGCTTTTGGCGAAATATAAAACAAAACATTCTATCTGATATCACGGAGTCGTTCTTAAAATATTGGTGTGACAAAGTAAAACAAGCCTGGAAAAGTGATTAGAAAAATGTATACTTCTGAAATTCAATACATATTGGATCATGGAACATGGATAAAAAATCTACAGGCAAAAGTCTGTGCAAAAGATCAGTTGCCTCGACAAAAACCCATTCATGTGAAAGCCTACATTGTAAACACAGAGAAATCAACCGGTTCAGGAGAACACTGGGTGGCCGTAATATTTGACAATAATGGCAATGTACTATACTTTGATCCCTACGGTCTACCACCACTTGAGCCAGAAATTATTAACTTTTTAGACAATCATTCTTATTCGTGGAGATACAATCGACAAAGCCTTCAGAGCCTACAGGGCAAAGTTTGCGGAATTTACTGTATCTTCGCATTGGATGCTGTTGCCAGAGGATATAATATACAGAAATATCTTCAACAGAAATTTCTCTCAACGGAACACCATCGCAATGATCGAAATGTATCATCGTGGTTTAATCAACACTATGGAAATCTATACAAGAAAATTTCAGAGACTTCTCCCCACAAACAGTGAAAAAAACATTTTCAAAAATGAATTTTTATTGTTAACAGTTCGTTGATATTATGTTCATTTTTGTCTTTTAAGTTTTATTGTAAATATGTTCATTGTTTCAGTTCATTGTTTCAGTTCATTGTTTCAGTTCTGTTCAATAAAAAGTTCAAAAAAGCAGTCGAGTTTTTCATTCTGTTTTTTCCCAAAAAGATTCAAATCTGCTTACATTTTTCCCCATGCTACGAGTCATAACTTTTTTTACTATATTAGCATGAAAACGTAGTTTGGGAAAAAATGTATATGCTTTCCGCCAGGTCCGCGCTCTTATTTTTTCAATCCTCCTGCTATCGTATAAAGAAAGGCTGATATTTCCCAATACATTCATCATTCGACTCTCAACTCTCGACCAGTTCGGAAGTTAAAAATCAATATGGAGCAGAACAATATGAAGGAGATCAACCATCAACTGCGTGAGGCTCTCAAAGACTATCTAGATGCCGGACAACAGATATTGCTGCTAAACACTCAACCCGTACAACTACACCGTATATCACAACCGTTCAAAGATCTCGGCGAAAGAATAGTTCAACTATTCTTAAAGACAACACCTGATATTATTTTAGTTGATGTCAAATTTGGGAGAAAGATAACTTTCAATAACGGAGTAATGACGATTACAAAAAGAGTTGGAGTATGCCCCATCTGTCAGGCAAATTTCGGTTGCTGTCATTAGAAGTTGAAAAAAATCACAACCACTAAAAAACAAAACAGCCCTTTTCAGGGCTAACCATCTACCAAGAAAAGAACTTTTTCGAATTTGTCAAATCAAATTGTCAAAAACAAAAAAGTCATAGTCAGAAAAACACAAGATAGTCAAACTCTATTTTCTATCCCGAACAAGAAATTGTAACAAAGCTATGCATTGGTCAACGTTAATTCGGAGTTAAAAACATGAGACAAGTAGGTCAATCCATGCTGTGAACTATATAAGCGCGATGTTTTTTCTCACAAAAAACATAAATACTTCAGCATGGTTCAGATTCTTCTCTGTCCTCACTGTGCAAGCAGATGCCAGATAGAGTGTGGAAAATGCTTTACACTCCTGGACTATCTTGGCCAGAAGCATAATTGTCCAGATCCAGACGAAGGATTTTTTGATGATGATGAGGGATCTACAGTTTGCTGTGAATTCTGCGGATGCGAAATCAGCCCAGTAATTCAGCCAGAAGAACTGTAGGTCTTGACACTTCATTAAATCTTCCTAAAAAGCCCTTTTCAGGGCTAACCATTTACCATGAAAAGATCTTTCTTTCAAAATTGTCAACTAAAACTCAAAACACTAAAGAAAAAATGTAACAAAATATGCATTGGCCAACATTTACCAAATGTAAACACTAAGAAACTCCCATTTACTACTCAACTATCGTAGAGATAAGCCGATATTCACAATGTTTGGATTGACAATTATCCTTGCATTCCTATATTGGTTAGAAGAAAGAGAACGTATCAGATGTATCAAATATGAAGTGGACCGTCTGATACAGATCCCATATCCAGCGGAAAATATGGATAGAGAAAAGAGAGGCTAAAAAGTGTATTTCACACAAAAAACAGCCCTTTTCAGGGCTACCCATGTACCAAGAAAAGAACTTTTTCAATTTGTCAAACAAACAAAGTCATAGTCAGAAAAAACACAAGATAATCAAACTCTAGTTTTTTCTGTCCCGAACAAGAAATTGTAACAAAGCTATGCATTGGTCAACGTTAATTCGGAGTCAAAAAAAACATGAAACGCTGAAGCGGGAAAAATATAGGAGTAAATGACGTCATGAGACAACTCAATCCTGCTGAAAAGCTATAAAAGCCGACTCTATTTTATCATTTTCATTTCACGATGGAAGATCTCAGGAGAAACGTGAGAAATCTGATGAGACTGGCTGAGACCCTCAATCTGAAGATAGAGAGAATAAATAGGCAGCTGGCGGAGATACATAGAGAGGAGAAGAAGAAGGAGTTTGTCATCCCGACAACAGAATGTTGGGATGATGATAACGAGCCGTCGTTCTCGTTGAACTTCGACTTGAATGAAAGCCAGATGAAAAGACTCAAAAGACGAGCGGGGAGCAGCTGTCCGGCCTGTGGGAAAGTTGGAGGTTGTGCATAAAAAACACAATCTCCAAACAAAACAGCCCTTTTCAGGGCTAACCATCTACCATGAAAGATCTATCTTTTCAAATTGTCACCCGAAAATTTTCCAAATAACCAGAATCTGGCCCATAGTACCTACCCGGGAAGCACTCAGGGTGGGTAGCATGGGCCAGGAGGGGGGGAAGCAAAAATGCCAGAAAGTGCCATTTTTTACCCAAATCGACCAAAAATTTTCCAAATTGACCGGAATCTGGCCCATACTACCCCCCCAGGATGGCACTATGGGCCAGAAATTTCCCTCAGGGGGGCTAGCATGGGCCAGCTGGCCCATGCTAGCCCCCTTTACTACTAACGTTAACATGTCATCTGTTATTTTTACAGCATATGGAATCTTTCTGTATATTCCCTAACACGAAATGACTGACATGTCCCTTTGGAATTAAGAATGAAAAAAAATCACGTGTCGGTTGTCACCGGATGTTGAAAAAAGAGAGACAGAATGACAAAGAGACAGAAAGGCGGAAACATAGAGTTACTGCTTTTCTCCATTACTTCTGTAAGAATAACACATTTCTCAATACGAACTGCTTGGCAATAAATATTTTGAGCATTTCACACTGAGGCTGCTAAGCGCGACTCAAAGACCTTTTGCGGACAGTGTAGATCAAGATCAGACTGCACAGAATGTGCAGTCTAATCTTGGATCTACACTGTCCGAAACGGAGATTTTTTTCCCCACAAAATACCTTTGAAATAGCAATATTTTGTTTTTTGCCATCGGCTTGAAAGATTCATTTGACTTATTTAGCACGATAAGGGTTAAGTAAATATCATCAGTAATGACAATGATAGGGGGAAATATCAGTCTGCATGACATCGACGAAACAGATGCCGACGGGGGTCGTGACAATTAGAGCCATGCTCTGGCTAAACGAGGCCTAATGCATCTCCCCGATGCATTGTACTAAGCAAGTTGTTACGTCATTATGGAGCCATAAAAGCCATATTTCGTCAAACAACCGACTGAATCGTGAGGTAGACTGGTCCTTTGACACGCAGAAAATTGTCCAATAGCAAAAAGTTTCGATCCAGGTTAGCCTGCGCGGACTGCGCAGGCTGACCTGGTCGATACTTTTTGCTTAATGCATAACAGCAAAGCGTTTCAGGTCAGCCTACGCGGATTGCGCAGGCTGACCTGGGTCAATACTTTTTGCAAATGCATTAAACCCCTTTCTCACAGAGCATGGCTCAATCATCTCGAAGTTTTCTTCGTAAACAGCCGAGAGATGAGAGGTAGACTAAATTACAGCTTTCTTCCATTCAGTTTTGAACCAGCTTCGTGAGGTTTTATAGTCAATAAATAACATCTGACATTGATTGTTCTAGTTATTAATACGTGCTTACTGACATACTTTAAGGTCAATCAGCTCTACCACCATCCGGGATAACCCATTGAACTCTATTCCGTGTTGAAGTGAAGCAAATACGCTTTTGGTACGGTGTGAAACATATAAAAGTACACGTAAAAACATCGGTGCGAAAGTTCTGATCATAATCGAATATAATTGCTGTTTCAGTTGTCGATTTAACGACAATGAATTCCGCCTTGTGAAAGAGATTCCATATAAATGAAGTTGAACGAGTCGGCGTTCTGAATGTCCAACACTGTCTGTATCTCTATTTCTCCACTGAATTAAGATATTCCCATGTTTTGACGACAATAAATTCCTCCTTGTCAGAGGGATTCCATATAACTTGACGTGGTTCCCGACCATTTTATCCATTCCCCGAGAGTTATTGCGACAGACACTTGTCAGGGTAACGTCAAGTCCGGACTGGTTTTCTGTCAAAATGAGGAACATTACTACTGTATGAATTACAAATTGGGAGCCAATCTACGTCAAACATGACAAAAATGATAATCGAGCAGCGTTGTGGGAAAAGGGGGTTTAATGCATCTCCATGATTCATTATATCAAGTCATTACATAATTATGGATTCATATAACATATCTTCTCCAACAACCGACTGAATCATGAGATAGACTGGTCCTTTGACATGCAGAAAATTGACCAATAGCAAAAAGTTTCGACCCAGGTTAGCCTGCGCGGACTGCGCAGGCTAACCTGGGTCGATACTTTTTGCTTAATGCATAAAGCCCCCTTTTCAGAGAGCATGGCTCGTGTTCATTTCTGTATCTGTCGTATTACTCTCCCGTATCTTTTTTATTACTAATGAAAACCAGGGAGACCTCAATTGTCGCAATTCTATGGTCGCTTTCTGCCGGAATATTCCTTAACCCATTACCATTACAAAATATTGACGATTATTAATTGCCCTGAAGAAGGAGGCTTTCGAAAACAGTGTTGGAAAAGGAGAAAATCATCATCATCATCATAATCATCATCAACATCATTATCATCAACAAGAACACACAAAATCATCATCATCCTGGCCATCGTCGTCATCATCATCATCATCATCGGAATCATCATCATCATCATCATCTCTCTAGACACTAAGCAAACAAATATGTTTGGAGGTTTATGAGGCCATATTAGTAGCTAATGAGACCTGCTGCTTGCACGTTATATCATTAACAATCACCAGTAAAGTTTAAAAGCTAAAAGCTCTTAAGTTTAAAAACATTGTCCTCTGTGCTGGACAAGGTATCATCATCATCATCATTGTCATCATCGTCAGTCCCAGCAGCAGAATAAAAACGCACGTGCAGTGTGATCACAGTTTGCATTTTTCACAACAAAATTTACATCGATCTTGAACGGGTCGCGACTTTGTTTTCATGGACATTTTGGATAATTCGAGCACGGCGATAGTTCGAACATTTTGCTTGGCCCCTTTTGGACTTCGAATGATCGAGGTTTTACTGTAATTTTGAAGTAGACTACAAAACTTTGGACTCGTCTAAACTCATTGCATAAATTTTGCAGACGACAGATTAAATGTATCGGAATTCACCTTTGAAAGGGATGAAAACATTTTGGGGAAAGGACAAAGAGCTAGTTACCAGCATTTTCTCCTTTTTCCACAATATTTTACCACATTCTCCCTCTTCCCCAGGGTTGTTAAAGTAACAATAGCTGCCAAAAGTAAACAAAGTGGATTTAAATTTAAATCATACCATTTAAAAGTATTAAAATGATTGTGAAGATGACAATCTGTTATTGTACGGCAGGTCCAAGTGCTGCAGCTCTTACTCGATAAACGTTTCATTATCAGTTTATATTATTGTATATGTTTGGGATATCAAGTTTAAAATCACGTACCGTGACGAGATAATTTATAACCCCAACTCGATAATGTTTACATTATTATCTCATCATGCTTCGTGGTTTTGAACATGTATTCTCAAAAACTAACAACAATATTAACTGTTAACGAAAGGTTTATCGAGTTGGAGTTACAGTCGCTAGCAGAGAAATTAGTTTCAAAACGAGGTTAAAAGTTGCCAGGTCACTCTGTATTTGGTTACCCTTTTGTTTGTCTGACTTCAAAATTCATTTTTCTGCCAGCGACTAACACTTTCACCGAACACACAATAACAGATAGCCATCTTCACAATACTTTTCATACTTTCGAATGGTATGATTTAAATTTAAATGCATTTTAATATCTGCACTGCTTTTTGACAGCTATTGGGCCTTTAAAAAAAAAACGGGTCGGGTCGCCATTGTTCCATTTTCTTCCGTAAAAACTTGTTGTACATGTTACATCACCAAACCGCGTATAGATTTACGAGGCGGGTTTAATGGAGACAGGTCGTTTGGCCTCCAAGTAACAGTGTGTGAGGTTGCCAAAATGCGGCAATCAGCTATGTTATATATCATCCAAATAATTGGAACAGCGTGTAGTGGGATACATTCGAGAAACCTAGGGTTAAGGTACGCCTTTCTGGCAATATATTTACCCTGTACCACACAATCCCGAGTTTTAACAACACTGAAGAATGAAGCTTTTAAAAACATTGTGGGAAAAGGAGAAAATGCTGGTCACCAGCATTTTCTCCTTTTCCCACATTGTTTTTTTTTTTTACTCTGTCAGACATAAAAATTCCATCATATTAGCCAGATTTAATTTGTCGTCTGCAAATGGTTTCAATTTGGGCCAGTCTAAAATTTTGTCGTTTGGCAAAGAGTTCGGTCGACCTACGTAGCCTCATAAAAGTACAGATTTTATTGCTACATTTATTATCCATTCAAATCTCGACACGCTTTTTGGAAGCACACAGTAACCCTGTCCCATGCATTTCCGAGTTTTAACGACCCCCAGTAAAGACGGATTTTGAAAACATTGTAGGTAAAGGAGAAAATGCTCATTTTCCACAGTGTTTTCTTCTTTTCAAAGATAAACTCTACCAGTTTATCCACATTTAATTTGTCGCTTGCAAACGATTTCAATACAGACAGGTCTAGAATTGTGTTGTCTAGATCTAGTACAAAGTCAAAGCTGCATTAGACCTTTTGCCGCAAATCCCCTTTTCTAGTAAAACACTGATGAAACTTTACTTAATATATTTTTCTGTGAAATCATAAACAAGTAAAACGTTTACATTCAGTAAAAAAGGTTCGATGTTAACGCTTAACCCTTTCCCAAACAAGCCCTGGTTTTCACGTGTCTGCAGTACAAGTCTTTTGAAAACACTGTGGGAAAAGGAGAAATTGCTCGTAACGAGCAATTTCTCCTTTTCCCACAGTGTTTTCTACCCTTTTTGATAACTTTCTGCCATTTTCATCAAATTTAAAATTGTCGTCTGCAAACTCTTTCAATTTGGACCAGTCCAAAATTTGTCGTTTGGGAAAGGGTTAAATAAAACGATGGTTGGTATACAACCGGAAACCGTCTTGTTTTTGTGAGACCAGATATGACGTCATCGTAGTAGACCAGACATGACGACATCGTAGTAGACCAGACATGACGACATTGTAATAGACATTGTCTTGCGTGAACTTGGTCAGTTTTCAGTGGTAATTTCTATGATAACAAGTTGTATAAATTTTTGGGTCCATGCTGTCCAATCTAGTAATGAATCACTAATTTCAAAGGCTTATTGGGAGCAATGCAACATTCTGGGAGGAAAAAGCATGTGGCTAAATTTTGTGGAAAATGTTTTAACAGAGTTAGGTTTCTCTCATGTTTGGGAAAATCAGTCAACATTTAGTGGAAATGCATTAGTTTCAAGTTTAAAAAACATGTTGAAGGAGAGGTTTATTTATTTTTGGACAAAAAAGATTAATTCAATTGCAGAAAAGGACAAATTAAGAAATTATAAGTTCATTAAGATATCATTTGGTATGGAAAAATATTTAAAAGTTATAACTGATCGTAAGCAGCGGAGATCTTTAACAGCTTTTAGAATAAGTGCCCATAAACTGCAAATTGAACGTGGTAGATACTCGGGTCAAAGATTGGAAGAAAGATTATGTACTGAGTGCAAGGTAGTTGAAGATGAAATTCATTTATTGTGTGATTATACTAAATATCTATCACAACGCTCTAAATTGTTTAAAAATTGCTCGACCTTTGATTTTTCTGGTTCAAGTAAAAATATCTTCATCAGTTTAATGAATTGTAAAGATGATAGGGTTCTAAAGTCTATTGGATCATTTATCAACATGTGTTGTGTTTCATAGCATGACCCTTGTGTCAAGACCAGTGTGCCCTTTCTGTTGTCGTTGTTTGTATTATTTAATTTTTTTTTTATGAATGTATTTATGTGTGTGGTGTTTGTAACTATATATGCCTTTAACCATGAAAGGATATAGTTGTGCATTAAATTAAATTCTAATTCTAAATTCTAATTCTAGACTAGATATGACGTCATCGTAGGCATACCAGTTTGAATGCAATTGACACGTGCTATTGAACATGTGACATTTGGACCAGCCTTTGCGAAATTCTGGTTTGGCTTCAGACGACAAAGTTCTAGATTCGTCCAAATTGGGACGTCTTAATGACCTTTTGAGGACAGTCTAGAGCAAGATCAGACTGCATAGAACGTGCAGTTTGATCCTGCGTCTACACGGTCCGATGAGATATAATTATTTTCCCCAAAAGGGTACATTTGAATTAGCAAAATTTGGGTTTATACCATCGGCTTGAAAGTTTCATTTTATTCATTTATGAGTTGAAGATTTAATCAAGTACCCTGTGCAGGCTGTAATGGGCTCAGTAATTCTTTACCACACGACAAAATTTAAGGCTTGTACAAATTAAAAACGTTTGCAGACGACAAGTATTGTGTGGCTAAACGATTGGACTTGTCTTTGAGAAGCTTTAAAATATTATGGGAAAATGATAAAATGCTGGTTACCAGCGTTTTCTCCTTTCCAAAAAAGTTTTCAAAAACCATCGTCCTCAAGGTCCTTGAAAGACGGGGTCGTTTTGTCTATGCCCCATTACTCGTTATCAGATAACGAAATTTTAGCCCTCTCCAAGCTGAAAACACTTGCAGACAACCAATCAGACGTTACTCAAAGCTTGCAATTTGTCTCTCAATAGCTACAAAACATTTTGGGAAAAGAAGAAAATAACTGGTTAACCGACATTTGATTCTTTTCCCACAATATTATCAAAAGCATTCTTTGTCAAAGTCGTTAAAAACACGGGACCCTTTTAAAATGGTTCCTTTCAAAGGGCAATACGATTAAAAGACGTAAAATATGAATGAGTCGCTCACAATTTAATATAAAAGAGATGAAATCAACTAAAATTCCTACAATTAAACAAGATCGAACCGACAGGTCCCATTACGACCTTCAAATGGAATAGTTAATGTTCACTTAACTCTAACCATGCTCTGGGAAAAGGGGGGTTTAGCGCATCTGCAAAAAGTATCGACTCAGGTCAGCCTGCGCAGTCCGCGCAAGCTGACCTGTGTCGAAACTTTTTGCTTTTGGTAAATTTTGCATATACAAGGACCAGTCTACCTCATGATTCAGTCGGCTGTTAGATAAAATGGATTTCGTAGATCCGTAATTTTGTGATGACTTGCCCGGTATTATCCATCACAGAGATGAATCAGTCCCCCCCCCCCCCTTCCCCCTTGTACTGCAGACACGTGAAAACCAGGGCTTGTTTGGGAAAGACTTGAATAAACTCGACTTGCTCCGGCGGCTGAAAATACAATCCAGTGAAACTCAGATTTTTTAATCTATTAGGCTTGGCTAAAAAACGGGCGGTATAGATCCAAGATCAGACTGCACGTTCTGTGCAGTCTGATCTTGATCTATGCCGTCCGCGAAAGTTCATGTTTTTGCCTGTGGTACAGATGTAGAAAGGGTCGATGCATTTTTAAATGGAATGTAATTCCGTGATTATTATCAATTTGACTCACTTGCTGACTTTCAGCGACACGGGCAACATAAAAAAAAAAACGCTTCGTAATTTACAGATAAGATTCCTACCGCCAGAAAGAAAAAAAAAGCGCTGTTCAAACGTGAAAACATGTAGAATGGCTCAGAAATTGTTCAGCTGTGTGAACATAGATAAATTGACAATATATATTTGAAGGCTGCAAAAATCAAAGCGTTGAAAGCACTGTTGTGGCATTTATCAAGGGAGCCATTGTGTGGAATTAGTAATTTGAAAAATAAACAATAGAAATAAAATATTCGGTTAAAAGTCAACCTACTGTAAAGTCATGCACAATCGGACAGAGTAGTGTGTAATCTTGTGGGACGAACAAGTCCAGTCGAATAAGCCCAGGTTTTGGGACGAACAAGCACGGAACTGGGCGGTCAGGAGACAAAGATTGTGTATATTATTACGCCAGTAGAAAGCCATAGCGGATCACGCTATTTCCGATAAAAAAGAAGTGTTTCCACGATCGATGGCCTAATGCAATTGACTGTAATACGCCATTTTCAATTTCATATCTGAGTGCAATCGAAACACTTATCTTAGAAAAATTGAGTTTAATTGGGTTTACTTCCTTCGGTTTTGCACAAACTACGAAACATGATTTTCAAAATGCCGTACTGAACTCATAGTGGCGTTGTCTTCGACAAATGCCACAAAAATGGTATGCATTTTCTATCCGTTGTAATCTGTGCAGCCGTCAGGGGCAACATTTGGCAAGAAGATACAAGAATGATTATAGTTTGATAAAATAAAGATGAAATGGGTTTAAAGTGGCTGAAAACGAGTATAGACTAATATATCTTTAAAGAGATTTAAAGGGTTTTAAAGGGTTTTATGTTCTCGCCAAACTTATGAAACGATTTCTCGCTCAATTAAGGCTGTGGCTGACAAATCATTAATAAAGAAGAAAGATAAAACTTAGAAAAAAATATCTTAGCGGTATTTCCTTAAAGGTCCAATAGCGGCCAAAAAACAATGCAGGTGTTAAATACATTTGAGCCACGCTCTGTGAAAAGTGGGCTCAATGCATCTGCGAAAAGTATCGATCCAGGTCAGCCTGCGCAGTACGCGCAGGCTGACCTGGACCGAAACTTTTCGCTATTGGTCAATGTTCTGTAGGTCTAAGGAAAAGTCTTCGTACTGATGGAGTCGGTTATTTAAAAAAGTGGCTATTATGGATCTGTAGTTATGTGATGGCTTGATTGGTATAATGTATTAAAGACATGCATTAAGCCCCCTTTTGCCAAAGCATGACTCATTTGAATTTACGCCATACCATTTAAAAGCATGAAAAATGTTGTAAAGATGACAATTTGTTATTGTGTGGTCGATCCAAGTGTTACTCGCTGGCAGAAAAAATGAATTTTAAAAATCAACAACAACAAAAAAAATTTAGAGTGACCTGGTAACTTTTAACCTAGTTTTGAAATTACGTAATTTGCAGATGCAAGAAACCACCTGTTCACCCAGCATTACTCAATTGCATTACATCGGAATTGCTGATTTCGGCGAATAAATAAAAACTGCTACGAAATAAATAAATGAAACAAAAACCTATTCAGTTTCAAGAATATTTTGGAGAGAAAGTGGTAAAATTGCTAATAGATCCAAGTCGTCATTTCCCTTGCGGAACATTACAGTTTTGCCTTTATTTAAATGGTGTAATCAAACAGCGCGATTGGGGAATATTTACAGTTTTCTTATGTTACATTTTAGGTAAAATTTTAATTGTCTCGATCTCCGTCCCTTTACAGAACAAACTCGTGTTTCAACGATCCTACAGAAGAAGATATTTGTTCGAAAACATCGTGGAGAAAGGAGAAAATGCTGGTGACCAGCATTTTCTCCTTTTCCCACAATGGTTTCTACCCTTTCATAGACAGATCCATTCATTTTAGCAACATTTATTTTTTTGGCCAGCACATGATTTCACTATGGGAGAGTTTAAGATTTGATCAGTGGTCCCTCATGGTTTAGTGGTAGAGTGTAGGAATCTTTACCTGGAGACCCCGGATTCGAGCCTTGCTGGAAGCACTGGGCTCTTTGTGAGAGTGTCCTTGGGTAAGACACGTCAGAGCCCTAGCCTAGTACTGGTGACACCAAGGACATACATGTATATGTTAGCTTTCGCCGAGATATAAATAACTGAAATAATGTTGAAAGTGGCGTAAAACACCACTCAATCAATTAACCAGCAAGAAGATTTGATCGTGTGGTATAGAATTAAACGTAGGAATTCCAAGAATGGTGACACTTTTCCTTGATAGTGAGTGATTTATATGACCGTCGCTCTGGCAAGAAGGAGTTTATTGCATGATACTAAGCAAGACATCATTAGGGATCCCTGAAATCTATCTTGTACTGACAATCGACTGTACTGACAACCGACTGTACTGACAATCGACTGTACTGACAACCGACTGTACAGACATCCGACTGTACTGACAACCGACTGTACTGACAACCGACTGAATATTGAGGTAGAGTTTATCCTTGGACATACAGAAAATTGACCAATAGCCAAGAAGTTTCGACCCAGGTCAGCTTGCGCGATCTGCGCAGGCTGACACGAGTCGATACTTATTGTAGATGCATTTTACCCCCTTTTCACGGAGCATGGCTCATTTCCCGTTTTATCCATGTGTGAAAAGAATGGGTTATGCGGACGGCATAGGTCAAGATCAGACTGAAGAGAGCTGGCAAACAAGCTAATCTTGGATCTATACCGATCGCATTTTAGTCAAGTTTTATTATATATACATCTGGACTTGTATAAAGTGGCCAGAAGTGTATGTTTTTTCTAACGAAAGGATTTTTTGAATCTCACTTTTTTTCAATCGTCAGGAAATTTGTGTTTTCATTTAACTGATTTTGTATTTTTAAGATTAAATGATGTCAGAATGCATTTTAGGTGCCCCCCCCCCCCCCCCATTTCAGTTTTAAAAAAAACAAACATATAAATTGTAATCGTCGGTAAAGGTTTGAAAGCGAATAACAGCGCGGGTGACTAATTTACAGATTTATCAAAAGATCGATATGTAAATATTGCTATGAACGTCAAAAGGCTCGCTTGGAATTCGAACCAGTGACCCCCATGTTTCACGTTACCTATATACTGAGCAACCGGGCTAGGCAAAAATCCATTGTTATGTTGCGCTATTCCTTTACGGTAACATGTTGAATCGCTGTTCTGGGATTCTTTATCGTTGTGTTGGTAAATATCAATTAAATAAAACCCCTCAATTTTAGAAATTTCTGTCAAAAATGCGTTTTCTAATATCTTATTTTGGGCAAATTAAAACGAATGTGATCTACTCTCGGGATTTTTCTTCTCAGATGACAAACTTTAAAATGACATTGTTTCTATGGAATAATTACTATTTCACAGAGCTTCGTCATAACTAATGGCAGTCAAAAAAGCTTTTGCGGGCGGCGTAGATCAAGATCAGACTGCACATTCTGTGCAGTCTGATCTTGGATCTACCCCGTCCGCTACTTGCTCCCAAATCTATAAAGTAAGTAATCTTCATCTTCAGCGAAAATCTTCTTGACTTGTATTTGCCAACAAATTTGAGTAACATTCTTAGCATTCTCAAAAAATTTCTAAATTTGAAAGTTACACAACTTTTGATTGGCTAAACCCCTTAGTTTAGCCAATCAGAAGTTGTGTTACTTTCTAAATCTGGAATTAGACTGAGAATGCACTGAAGAATGGTTGGTGAACGCAGACCCTGGGCCCGTTCTGAGTAACATTCTTAGTGTAATTCACAAGAATTTTTCTAAATCTCAAAAGTAACAAAACTTCTGAGTTGTGTTACTTTCTTAAATCTAGGATTAGACTTACAATGGTTGGTGGATATGGAACCCGGGGCCGGTTTCACGAAAAAGCTTAAGGCTTTTATTTTATTCAAATCTACTAACGGTCTTAGGGTCTGACTTAAGTTGAGTTCCTTATTTGAGACATTTCACACTTAACCCTTTCCCAAACGACAAATTATGGACTGGTCCAAATTGAAAGAGTTTGCAGACAACAATTTCAAATTTGATGAAAATGGCAGAAAGTTATCAAAAAGGGTAGAAAACACTGTGGGAAAAGGAGAAATTGCTCGTTACGAGCAATTTCTCCTTTTCCCACGGTGTTTTCAAAAGACTTGTACTGCAGATACCTGAAGACCAGGGCTTGTTTGGGAAAGGGTTAAATAGTAACGTTCTAAAACCCTGAGCTGACACAACGTTTCGGGCTCAACCTAGTCGACAGACTAAGTCTGTTAGATAATTTTAATAAAGTAAGAAACTTAAGATCTTCCGTGAAATCGGGCCCTGGACCTCGAGAAAAATGGAATTCATCCAGTCTTCAGCGAGTGGGTGATCTATGCAAATTTATCGAATGTACATGTACTTATTCAATTTATTTTCGGCTCTCAAAGGGTTTCCTAGTATCCAGCTTCAGGCGAATTCAACCACGTTGTCTTCGCATGTCATATTCTTCGAAAAAGAAAAATCAAAGGACTCAAAGTCCTGGAAAGCGGATTTGTGGAGTAGCATAAAGCTTTAATATGTTGTAATAAAAGATACATGTGCAATCATTCTAAACTGGATTAAGCAAGGGCAGAGAAAGTCTAGGTTGTTCTGTCGAGCGGGCCGCGCTGTAACTGTTATTCTATTACTGTTCAAGGATAAGTAATTCGATCTGTCAATCTCGTGCAGTCTTTTGCTGGTATTAGATTTCGGAGGAAATATGGATACAAGTGTAGGACAGTATAATTATACGGTAGTGACAATAGCGAGGTTGAGGTGTATCAGCTAAAATCGAAAGTAGAATGGGTAGAGCGCGAACGTGAATGACAGTATATTTGGTTCAGGTCAAACCGATATCATAGTACAGTGCGAGCGCGCATGCGTCGTTACGCATGATGTATTTGGTTCCGGTCAGAACGATCACAGTAAGCGGATTTGCTATACAAGTCCGCTAAAAACGGGATTTGTGCAACAGACTGACAAAAAAACGTCCTCACGATGCTGGGCTTATTCCGGAGCTATTTCACAAACTTATATGGGCTAATGTTTTTTAACTCTTTACCAAACGGCAAAATTTTAGACTACTCCAATTTGAAAGCATTTACAGGCGACAAAATAAATGTGACTGAGAAATTGAAATTTGTTTTAGGAAGGGTAGAAAACATTGTGGGAAAAAGGAGAAAATGCTGGTTACCAGCATTTTCTCCTTTTTCCACAGTGTTTTCATCAAGCTCTTTTCTCAAGGTCATTAAAAGTCGGGATTGTGTGCTAAAGAGATAAACGACTGGTGCATAGGTTATATGCTAGCTTACCATGGCTGGATGAATCGTACAAGGTAGTTCTAGAGAGTAAACGTACTACATGTATTTTATTATGAAATTTGCTGCTCCCATTGGTGACTTGAAAAGTAGTCCGGTTCTGTACCAGAATGCCCAAATCAGATAGGTTATGTATGTGAAAAATGCCGCTTAGCGCAAGATGTAGAGGATCTTACATGAGTGTTTATGTATTATCATTTTTATCAAACGAGTTGACTAAAAATGTATGACGCGAGCCTTGGCGAGTGTCAAATACATTTTAGTCAACGAGTTTGATGAAAATGATAATACATAAACACAAATATGAGATTCTATTTATCACATAAAATGAATTACACGCAAAACATATCCTGCATCATCACCTTTGATGCAGGTGATGATGTAGGATATTTTTGGTCTGTCATCAGCCTGCGCGGATTGCGCAGGCTGATCTGATCGATACTTTTTGCGAATGCATCAAGCCCCTTTTTTACAGAGCATGGCTTATACATGTATGTTTCTTTGCAAGCGTGAGGAAACTGGGCGGTTACACGTTATAACAGATGAAATTTTCGTATATAGAAAACGAGATGGTCGTTTTGCTATCGGAAACTGCATCTGTACTGCATGCAACCTGTTGGCACACTGATTTCGGTGGTAAAACCTACCTGATTTTTTTGGTATTATCTTAACTAGGATGGCTTCTGTACTCAATGACAGAATGATAAAATTAGTAAACGATCTCATTTTTATGGGTTCCCGTCTGGTGCTTCTCTCCTCTGTCTAATATCTCGAAAGCAAATTGATACAAAGACGTTATAGTTATACCGAGACAAAAAGCCCTGCAGTTTACCATAAATATCAACCGTTAATTGAAATGAATCGTTTTCTGATAGTCGTGTTACAAATGGAATATAATCCAATATCAAATCACTGTTAGCATTTTAAAAGGAAAGATATGGGGATTTTCAATAAATCGAGATGACTGAACGCACCACCCTCGTTAACCCAGGTGTGAAGTATTACCATTCATCACCCCTGGGGCATTCAATTGCGAAACCGTCGTTTCTATGAATATTCATAAGGTTGCGAATTACACCCAATAGCCAATCGAATTTGTCGATAACATAACGATACTCTCTTGTAGTGGAGGATAAATACATTTCTTCTATTACTATGAATAAACCGGCTAAAACCCACATCATTAACAACGAATATGGCGGCGGCCGGTGGGCCTTCCTCCTGTGGCATTTGCCATACGACAATCCAGGGCAGACATTACAAATCCTTGTATACAAAGGCAAATATTCAGAAATACAGCGTGCTGTTGTAGTCCTTAGGGGTATGTATCAGGGGTGACGTAATCCTCGTTGACCCAGTTCCGATGTATTCCGTAAACTACATTTATCGATTCGATTGGTTGTAGACGAGGTAAAAATAGAAATGATGGCATATGGTAGATAAAAATAGATTAAATTTTCCCACTGAAAAAACTGAGATTACCAATCAAAAATGCTGCATGAGTAATTCATGAGAACGAGAAAACATACGCGAGATAACCCAGGGGCGATGAATGTAGTATACGGAATACATTGGAGCTGGGTCAACGAGGATGTGAACGCACATGTCCACATTAAATCCAGCAGTTTTGAATGAAATCCAGCCTTTTGATTAGTTTAGAAAGTAACTAAAATGTATTTGACACTCGCCAAGGCTCGCGTCATACATTTTTAGTCAACTCGTTTGATAAAAATGATAATACATAAACACTCATGTAAGATCCTCTACATCTTGCGCTAAGCGGCAAACTGTAGTTTTCTATGTATGAATCAAACTACATTCAACAACGATTTTTTTTTTTTTCATGTCAGCCATTCTAATCAAATGAGCACGTGAAACTAAACAGTATCCTTGTACTTTTGGTTTAACCCTTTCCCAAACAAGCCCTGGTTTTCACGTGTCTACAGTACAAGTCTTTTGAAAACACTGTGGGAAAAGGAGAAATTGCTCGTAACGAGCAATTTCTCCTTTTCCCACAGTGTTTTCTACCCTTTTTGTTAACTTTCTGCCATTTTCATCAAATTTAAATTTGTCGTCTGCAAACTCTTTCAATTTGGACCAGTCCAAAATTTGTCGTTCGGGAAAGGGTTAACATGATTTGAGTGTCGTTTTATTTGTCGTCTGCAAATGCTTTGAATTTGGACCACTCTACAATTTTGTCGTTTGGTAAAGAGTAAATATCCGTTGCATATCTATGAATTATCCTATATTTTGATTTGGTTACGATGACTTAATTTTTTTGTTTGGTGTTTTACAATATGAGCCATGTTCTGGCAAAAGGGGGCTTAATGCATCTTCGTGATGCATTTTATCAGACGAGTAATCACATCATTATGGATCCACAAAAACTATTTTGTTTGACAATCGACTTTATCATAAAATAGACTGGTCCTCTGACATACAGAAAATTGACCAATAGCGAAAAGTTTTGGCCGGGTCAGCCTGCGCGGACTGCGCAGGCTGACCTGAGCCGATACTTTTTGCAGATGCAGTAAGTCCTCTCTGCACAGAGCATGCTTCGTATGGTAAAAAAATAGTAAACACGATTTTATGCTGTTAAATGGTGTCTCATGTTCGCATTTCGGGAATCAAAATAATATAACGTGACCAGGAAAATGAATACGATCAAGGTATTTCAATTCAAAAACGAAACGCCAGAGTGCAAAATCATGCGACAAAAGGATCCGTATTCTGCAAGCAGTCTTAAGGCATGCTATGTATAATTCTCAAGAATCTTCGAAAGTTAAAAGTAACACAACCTCTGATTGGCTAAACCACTTGGATCAGCCAATCAGAAGTTGTGTTACTTTCTAAATCTACAATACGACTGAGAATGAACCCAAGAATGGTTGGTAATTACGGACACTGGTGTAGAATTTTTAGGCATATCTCGTCGACATCCCACTCATTTATGCGTGTCCTGGGTTTCACCGGCACTAGGCTAGGGTTGTCATATGTCTTGCCCAAAGACACTTCAACGAAAAGCTGAAACTTCGATTGAGGATCGAATTCGGGTTTCCCGAAGGGGAATCCTACACCCTCAAAACTGACCCACGCAGGACCTCCTCTGAGAGCGTTTAAATAAATGACTCGGTATGTGGCAAGTTTACGCCACTTCACGTCATAATTACGTGAGCCCATTAATCATTTTTTTCTCCGGACATTCCAATATACAAAGGCATTTGTGTGTGCAGAAAAAAAAACGTTTTCCCAATTTATAACTTTTCGGCATGTTTGATGTACATTTTTTTTCTTTTTCGCTATGTTCCTGTCATTGGCATTGATCGATTCTATTTTTAGACGTCTTCACTCTGTACCAGACGACACTGTTTTTAGACTTAGCGAATTGAAAGCATTTGAGCCATGCTCTGTGAAAAGGGGGCTTAATGCATCTGCGAAAAGTGTCGACCCAGGTCAGCCTGCGCAGTCCGCGCAGGCTGACCTGGGCCGAAACGTTTCGCAATATGTCAATTTTCAGTTTGTTCAAGGACCAGTCTACCTCATGATTAAGTCGGTTGTTAAAAAAAAGTGGCTATTATTCATCTATAAGTATGTAAAGTCTTGCTTGGTATTATGCATGACGGAGATGCTTTAAGCCCCCTTCTGCCAGAGTATGACTCATTTGCAGACAACGAATAAAATGTAGCTGAAATGAAGGGAAAGGTCAGAAAACATTGTTGAAAAAAACCTACTTCTGTCTTTAGACTTACGCAATTGAAAGCATTTGCAGACGACAAATAAAATGTAGCTTAAAAGATGGAGCTTGTGTTAGAAAGATCAGAAAACATTGTTGGAAAAGGGAGAAAAGGCTGATACAAGCATGTTCTCCTTCTTCCACGGTGTTGTCCAAAACTATTGATTGATTGAATGATGTTTTACGCTGCTTCCAACATTATTTCAGTCATATCACGGCGACTGTTCAAATATTCATGTATTTCCTGGGTTCCACCAGTACTAGGCTAGGGCTCTGAAGTGTCTTGCCCTGGGACACCCCCCTACGAAAAACCAAGCGAATCCAGTGAGGCTCGAACCCGGGGCCTCTAAGATCACGAATACTACAGTAAACCACTGAGCCACGTAGGACCCCTGTCTAAAACTAAATTCTATACGGTAGTAAAAATATGAATGAGGACCCATGTGTTGATACAAGATTGGACCAAGTAGATTAAGATCAGACTGCACAGATCATTTAGTCTGATTTTCGATCTTAACTTTTAAATACTTAATCAGACGACATTGTGAGCGATCCTCGATATTTTGATTTTTTTTTACTATAAGCGGAAATTTTCAATTAAATTTGAGCCATGCTCTGTAAAAAGGGTCTTATTGCGTCTACGAAAAGTATCGACTCAGGTCAGCCTGCGCAGTCCGCGCAGGCTGACCTGGGCAGAAACTTTTCGCTATTAGTCAATTTTCTGTATGTTCAAGGACCAGTCTTACCTGATGATACAGTCGATTGTCAGACAAAATGTTTTTTTTTTTATGGATCCCTGACTGTGTAATGTCTTGCTTGCTATCATGCATCACGGAGATGCATTAGGCCCCCTTTTGCCAGAGCATGGCTGATTTATTTAGCAGGTTAACCGTTTACCAGACAACAAAATTTCACACCTGTCCAATTTGAAAGAATTCGCAAACGAAACAATGTTTTCTCAAAATAAACCAGTTGTTATTAAACCACGTGGTCTAAGAGTTGAACCTCTTATGAATGAATCGAACATAAATTTAAAAAAATATATCAAGCCTTTTAAACTTCCTGTAAAAGAACCGTGGACCAAAGATCAACTAAATATTACAATTGATCTAAATGTAAATTAAAAAATCTGTTAAACAAATCCGTTATTTTACAGATATATTTTTTTAAAATCAAATCACAATATAAAGATTACACTTCAATTTATACGGATGGTTCGAAACAAGATAATAAAGTTCCTTGCGCTTCAGTACACAAACAAATGAAAGCGTTGAAAACACTGGTGTGGCATTTGTTAAGGGAGCTGTTGTGTGGAATTAGTAATTTGAAAAAAATAAACAATAGAAATAGTTTCAAAACATATTCGTTTAAAGGTTATCCTACTATTTAGTCATGCACAATCCGATAGAATAGTGTGCAATTTTGTGGGACGAACAAGTCTGGGCGAACAAGCCCGGGGACGAATATGCCCAGGAACTAACTGGTTTTAGGACGAACAAGCACGAAATAGGGCAGTCAGGATACATTGTGTGTATCATTACGCCAGTAGAAGGCCATAGCGGATCAAACTAGTTTTAAATAAAAAAAAAAAAAGGTATTTCCACGATCGATGGCCTAGTCCAATTTATTTTAATACGCCATTTTCAATTTCATATCTGAGTGCAATCGAAAGACATATTTGTCTCAGAAAGATTTATTTTAATTGGGTTTACTTCCTTCGGTTTTGCACAACTACGATACATAAATTTCAAAATGCCGTATTGAACTCATAGTGGCATTGTCTTCGACAAATGCCACAAAAACTGCCAAAATAAGACTACCAGACAATAGTTCTATTTTTGCAGCGGAAACTGTAGCTTTAAACATTGCTCTATGTTCTAAAGAAATCATTAACGGCAATAAAGTCATAGTTTTTTTTTTCTGACTCCATGTCAGTTCTACAGTCTATAAAACATCCCGATAATCCAAATTGATAATCCAAATACATTGATTCAACAATTTTTCAGAAAATATTTGTATTTCAGTGGATCAAAGACGATAATATGGCCCGTAATATGCGAAATGAGACCTTCGGACATTTGCGTAAAGTGTCGTCCCGGATTAGCCTGCGCAGTCCGCGCAGGCTAATCCGGGACGGCACTTTACGACCACATAAGATTTTTTCATACAGTAGACTTTCGTGAAACAGAAAATCGCACAAAAACGGGAAGTGTCGTCTCAGATTAGTCACAGACTGCAGAGGCTGATCTGGGACGGCACACTTTTACGCATATGTCCTAAGGCCCCTTTTCGTGTGTTGCACGCCATATTCTGCTGGTCAGCCAGCCATGTTAATATAAGAGGTCATGAAATAGCTGATCAAGAAGCAAAAGATGCAATAAAGCTGGACATAACCAACATAAAAATTCCTATATACTGACAAAAAAAAAAACATTTAAATGTAGGATATTTTGGGTGTTTTTTTGGTGTTTATTTCATCGAGTGAACATCATTCGTAATATTTTCTGCGCCAGGAGTGAAAATATTACCCATGATCTTCACGAGATGAAATAAATTTCGATCTTTCATTGAAAAAAAAAGTAATATTCTATTTATTTCATGCTTTAACCCCTTTTTTGTTGGGACTTAAATCAAAATGCAGTATAGTTGTTTTCGGTAATTCCCCGTGGTGTACCCCCCCCCCCCCCACACTCCCCATCCCCACATAGCAACGCATTACAACATTACACGAAAATTATAAAATTACACGTAAAGCACGAGAAATATAAGGTAAATGCGTATAAATTACGTCATATTTCTCTCGGTTTGAATGACACGCGCTGATTACCTAGGTAACTAGTGCGCCGGAAGTACTGTTTCCACCTTCAGTTGAAGAGTTAGAAGATATAAAATCGGTATTTTTCACTGGTCGTAAGCATGAAATATCAAACCATAATCCACCATTATTTCTCGATAAACTACCGAAAAGCATGAAATAAATGAATGAGTATATCAAGTCTGAATGTCAAAATAAATGGCAACAATGTTTCAACAACAAATTGTTAGCCATTGATCCAATTTTTATGACAAATATGAGTTTTATTGTGACCGAAAAAGTCAAGTAGTTTTAACAAGATGTCGTATAGGTTACTCAAGGTTTTCACATATACATCTTTTAATTACCCCTTTACCAGACGACAAAATTTCAGCCTTGTCCAAACTGAAAGCATTTGCAGACGACAATTTCAATGTGGCTCAAATGGTGCAACTTTTTTTTGATAGGGTAGAAAACATTGTGGGAAAAGGAGAAAATGCTGGTTACCAGCATTTTCTCCTTTTCCCACAATGTTTTCAAAAGGCTTCTTTCCCAGGGGCGTCAAAAGGCGGCATTGTGCGGTAAAGGGTTAAACAATGAGAGAACACCACAATGTATAAATTGTAATGAAGCTTTATAGTTTTGTTGTACTGTAATATTTATGACAGTACAGAGTCAAAATATTTTTATGTTAACAGCTTAAAAAAAAATGTTTTCACACATAATACAGAATGACGTTTTAGAATATCTGAAAGAGATAGATTTTTATATTAAATATAGACTTTTAGAACATGAATAACTTTTAAACATAAATATATAAAACGCGCTGGATGACACTGCAATAAGGATAGGCTTGTTGTTGGGTCAACTGGCACGAACACTGACATAATAGATCATGTTCACCTTTTATGACTATATTTGTAAATTCTTGTTCATAAAGCCCTTTTAACTTTAAGATTAGCATTTTCTTCTTTCATTTTGGTTCATTACCTTTCATGTGCGCTATATGACCATAGCTGTCGAAATGAGATTATGAATTTTGGGAACTTTCACCTGTACACCGGCCTAGGGGTTACATTTTTGACGATAATGACTGTGGGGAACTTTCACCAGCACCTACAGGTTTACTGTCTCAGTTAATCAGGTTTCTTGTCTTAATATTTTCAATTTTAGCGACCTTAGTAACGGTTGGGGGAATAAACTGTCGAGACAAGCAACTAGAGGTTTTATTTTCACCACTCAGAGTACCAGGAATTTATGATTTTGGAAAGAAATGCAAAATATTTCCCAAAGGACATGTCATAGTGCTGTCCCTGTCTGGACACCTTGTGCCGTAGATAATTCAGTTTGAATAACATTATGCATGAGCCATGCTCTGTCAAAAGGGGGCTTAATGCGTCTCCGTGATGCAGCATACCAAGCAAGTAATATCATAATTTTGCATCCATAAAATCCGGGTTTTTTTTTTTTCCCCAACTGTCCACCGAACCTTAAGGTAGAATGGTCCTTTGACATGCAGAAAATTGGCCTGACCAATGGCAAGAAGTTTCGACCCATGTCAGCCTGCGCAGATTGCGCAGGCTGACCTGGGTGGATCCTTTTTGCAGATGCATTAAACCCCCTTTTCACATAGCATAGCCGATGTTTTTTTGTGCGGCAACTGTGAGATGAAGTATGTTAAAACTTACAGTGTAAGCGACATTTACCAAAGTTAGGGAATATACCATCGACAAAAGCAACTAGAGTTGTTGTTTTTTTCAGAATACTAGGAATTCAGACTTCTGATTAAAAAATATATATATATTTATTGTGTCCCAAAAGACAAGTCACAGTGCTGTCTCTGTCTAGAAACCTCCAGCCGTAGATAACTCGGTTTGAATAATATTATTTTTTGTGGCAACTGCCAGATGTGGTCTGTTTGGGTAAACTCGATAGATTAACTCTTTTACCAAACGACAAAAGTTTAGACTAGTCCAAATTGAAAGTAGGTGCAGACGACAAAATAAATGTGACTGAAAAATTGAAATTTTTTTGGGGAAGGGTAGAAAACATTGTGGGAAAAGGAGAAAATGCTGGTAACCAGCATTTTCTCCTTTTCAGACAATGTTTTCAAAGGGCTTCTTTCTCATGGTCGTTAAAAGTCGGAATTGTGTGGTAAAGGGTTAAGAGGTTTTCCCTTGACGTTTCGAGCAATTTTCTAGACTTATTTTCTGTGGTCGATGCAGACAGTATATTTTCCCTTAAAGATACATCTATAGTCATGTTCAATCAGTTTTTAACTCATTTCATCTTCATTTTATGAAACTATAACCATTCTTGTATCTAAATGCTAAATGTTGCTCCTGACAGTTGCAAGTCTGCACTTATTACGACAAATGGAAAATGCATTTCATTTTTTGGCAGCCTTCAAAGAAATCATTGTTGTCGTTTCCGGTTTTACATCGAAGACAAATTCCTTGAGTTTCTCTATCCCTCAAACCACATATATTGGTAATTTATCTATGTTTGCACAGCTGGCCAAATTCTGAGACATTCTACACACTTTCAAGTTTTAACTGCAGTTTTTTTCTCTCTTTCTCACTGGCCGTAAGGATGCATCTTTAACCTGCTAAATAAGTTAAACTGAAATTTCAAGCCGATAGTATAAACAATTTTGCTACTACAACGGTATTTTTGGGGGAAAAATATCTCCTTATCGGACAGTTTAGATTCAAGATCAGGTTGTACTTTTTGTGAAGTCTGATCTTGATCTACACTGTCCGCAAAAGGTCCTTAAGTCGCGCTCAACAGCCTAAGGGTTACAGAGGATGACAATAAAGGGTTTAGCAGACGACAAAATTTCAGGCTTCTCTGAATTCAGCGCGTTTGCAGAAAACAAATGAAATGTTATTCAGAACATGAAATTTGTGTTCCAAGGGATAGAAAACATTGTGGAAAGAAATGAGATAATACTGGTTACCAGCAAATTCTCCTTTTTCCTACGATGTTTTCAATAAGCTTCTTTCTGGAGATCGTAAACACTCGGAATTGTTTGGTTTGCACCCTTAAGCCGCTAGGCGGGTTGATTGATTGATTGATTGTATGGTGTTTAACGCCGTTTTCAACATTATTTCAGTTATATCGTGGCGGTCAGTGCACCTATCCATGCTTTCCTGGAGTTTCTTTTACCAGTACTAAGCACAATATTCTTTCCAAGCCACTGGCTGCTTTCCCACATAAGCACCGTCGAAACAATGGTCAGCGGTGAGAGATGAATGAATCCTGTCGCGATGACTATCATCAATCCTCGGAAAGAAATTGGCAGAGCCGGGGATCGAACCAGCGACCTCCTGTTCTTAAGTCCTGTGCGCTACCGACTGAGCTAAGGGGCTACCAGGCGGGACTCATTGACCTTTTGCGGACAGTGTAGATCAAGATTTTAGACTGCACAAAACGTGCAGTCTGATCTTTGAACTACATCGCCCAATAAGGAGATATTTTCTCCAAAAGAATAAGTTCGAAATAACATTGTTCTGGTTTTTACAATCGGCTTGAATGTTTTGTGTAACTTTTTTTAGCAGGTAAAGGGTTGAAACACAGCACATCATTGAGAAAAAATTGAAATTGAAGTCGACTTATCATTCGACTGTCGTTTACTAATTTCTAAAAAAATATTCTTGGAAAAGGTGCAGTTACTTATGACTGGTAATTAATTCTTCTCTCTCAGTGTTTTGCAAGGCACCCAAATAAATGTGCCGCGCTCTGTGAAATGGGGGCTTAATGCATCTGCGAAAGGTATCAACCCAGGTCAGCCTGCGCAGTCCGCGCAGGCTGACCTGGGCCGAAACTTTTAGCTATCGCTCAATTTTCTGCGTGTCAAAGGGCCAGTGTACCTCATGAATCAGTCGGTTGTTATACAAAATGCATTTAATCGATCCATAATTATGTGATGACTTGCTTGGTATCATGGATCACGGAGATGCATTAAGCCCCCTTTTGCCAGATCATGGCTCAGATATTTTTTCTTGCTTTCAAAAGTTTTCTATTCGTATAAGTTGTTACACTTTTTCTAAATATGAGCCATGCTCTGAGAAAAGAAGCTTTAACGCATTTTCGTGATGTATTATATCAAGCAAGTCATCACAGACATGTTACTACAATGAATTCATAAAATCTATTTTATCTAGCAACCGGCTAAATACCGAGGTAGAATGGTCCTTGGGCATGCAGAAAATTTACCAAAAAACGAAAGGTTTAGACACAGATCAGGCTGTGCAGACTGCGCAGGCTGACGTGAGTCGATACCTCTCTCTCTCTCTCAGATGCATTAACCCTCTACCAGCATTTTCTCCTTTTCCCACAATGTTTTCTACTCTATCAAAAACAAATTTTGTCAACTGAACCACGCTTAAATTGTCTGCAAATGCTTTCAATTTAGACAAGTCAACATTGTTGTCGTGTGGTAAAGAGTTAAACCCCCATTTCACAGAGCATGGCTCATATCTAAGAGCGGTCATCGATCAAAGCTGGCTATTGAGTTTGACAGATTATGATAACTTGAAAACGGGCAACTTTATACCTAGGTTTACATGTAAGGTTATAGTAGAAGAAACTCGTCAAATTTTCATCGGTTAGCAAAATTCTTTTTGGCGGAGCACATTCGATGGCAGAGGAGTCATAGAATTTTTTAATTCTGCCAACTCGACAAAGTCTAGAATTCGAGCCCTTGGCAATTATATTCATATTCAGAATATGCTGACATGGCAGAAAATGTTTGATTTCGCTAGAATTACCTGTACTCTATTTAGAGCCCCCAGGTGTGGGGGGGGGGGGGGGGAGTCATTTACCTTGCCGCACAAATCTGATAAATATTTTCAGCCAATTGTCAAAAGCCCAAAATAATCCAATTTCAAAGATGTTTGTAATAGCCAAAAAATCATCGGACTGGACTGTGTGGGTCCAAGATTAGACTGCACGTTCTGTGCAGTCTGATCTTGATCTACATTGTTCGTAAATGCGGAATAAATCGCGTTTAACAGCATAACGGTAAAGAAAACGATAAAGAGAAGGAGCCAATCCATTTCACTTGAGCACGAATTGGGAAATCCCGAACATGGTTATTTATAGCTCCCCGTAGACTCGTTCCATATCTGCAGTGTATAAATTATGGTTAAGGTTGTTCTAACCGTACAATGTAAAACCTCGGGATTAAACCTATTACATGTAAACGAGAGTATTGTTGCACTTATTCATAAAGAAAGGTCGAAACTAAAAATACGGAACAGATATAACTCTAACTCGATAAACCTTTCATTAACAGTTAATATTATTGCCTGTTTTGGGGAATACATGTTTAAAACCACGCACCGTGATGAGATAATTTATAAACCCAACTCGATTGGGTTTATAAATTATCTCGTCACGGTACGTGATTTTATAAATCTTACTCGATAAACCTTTCATCAACAGTTTATATTATAGTTTGATTTTGGGAATACATGTTTAAAATCACAAACGATGGCCAGAAGATATAAACTTTATAGAGTTGGGTTTATAAATTATCTCGTCACCTGTTATCCCAAACAGAAACAACATTATAAACTGATAATGAAAGGTTTATCGAGTGAGAGCTATATTAGGAATTTCGGAGTTGTTGTTGATGTGTATGAATGTAATAATATTGTGTCGCCTACAAGTATTGTTTAAGCTTTATTTTACATGCTTTTCATCAATAGATCGCATGCTATAAAGATACATCTATACTCATTTTCAGCCTGTTTTTAACCAATTTAATCTTTATTTTATCAAGCTGTGATCATTCTTGTATCCTCCTACAAATCTTTGAACTTCTGGAGGCCATCAAAGAAATTACTGTTGCGACGTTTCCGGTCGTTAATCGAAGATTTCCGATTGTGAATTTATCCCGTACACCATATATATTGGAAATTTATGTTTACACAGCTGACTAAATTCTGAACCATTCTACAGTTTATCGAATTTTAACAGCGTTTTTTTTTTTTTTAACTCTTTGGCTGTATGGATGTATCTTTAACCCTCACAAGTGACTCACAACGCCGTTATACAACAATACAGTAAAACATCGATAGACGAGTGTCGTTTGAAAATATTTTTGTATCAGCACAGGCCTTTGAAGCTCCATTGGTCTGTCAGGCTGTGCTGTAAATTTTCGTTGCTTAATCATCGGACACCGTTACTAAAAATAGCGAAAATCGAGGAATTTGTCCTCTTTTGAAACCGGAAACAACAACAGAGATTAATTTTATTTTAAGGCCTCCAAAAATGATTGCATTTTTCATCCGTCGTAAATCTGTGCAACATTGCAACCGACAGCGGCAACATTTGGCATGAAGATACAAGAATGATTACAGTTTGATAAAATAAAGATGAAATAGGCTGGAAACTGGCTCAAAGTGAGAATCCGTAGATGTTTCTTTTAAACTTTTTCACATTAAGTAGAAGGCATGACTTCAAAAACTTCCATGGGTTTACCTGCTATATGACATTATGCAACAGATGTGATATATTTGAGCCTCTCTCTGGCAAAACGGGGCTTAATGTATCTCCGTGATTCATGATACCACTCAAGCCAGCAAGTAATTATGGATCCATCATGGCATCTCTATTTTTAACAACCGGCTTAATCATGAGGCAGGCTAGTCCTTTGACACACAGAAAATTGACCAGTGGCGAAAAGTTTCGGCCCAGGTCAGCCTGCGCGGAATGCGCAGGCTGACCTGGGTCGATACTTTCCGCAGATGCATTAAAACCCATTTTCACAGAGCATGGCTCAGATTTTTCGTTGGACTGAATGGTACTGCTTCAAGCTGCACCATTATGCATTACTCTTGTCATCATCAAATGACTTTTTTTTTTACTTGCCCGGATTGAAAGCAGTTGCCGACGACCATTTAAATCTATCTCAAATGAAAGCATTTGCATCTCAAAGGATTAAAAACATTGTGGGTAACGGAGAAAATGCTCATGTCCAGCATTACTTTTTTTCAACATCATTTTTTCCAGATCTGTGCCTTTTTCTGTAGGGTCGATAAAACACCGGATTGTTTGGTAAAGGGTTTATCTTGCTATACAAAAATTCTATCTATCTGTGATAGGGCCATAAACTTTCTGTTTTATTTGCATCTGAGACGTGATTATTAGGCTCGTATTTTATCGTTGATATAACAGGGAATGCCTTCAGTTATATAAGATTCAGAGATATCGAAAGCATGTCGCGAAATAAAGTTTTCAGTCACAGTAGGAAATGGGGGCAAGCTTGTTCTCATTTGGTACAAAAGATGCCAAATTATCATCGCAAAATCAAGGATGTTTTTGTCAAAATATCTAGCAAAACGGGAGACAGTATGGATTAAAGATCAAAGATCAAAGATTAAAGATCAAATAAAAGATACACCTATGCTCGTTTTAAGTCAGTTTTTAACCTATTTCATCTTAGTTTCATGAAACTATAATAATTTTTGTATTTTCATGATAAATGTTCCCCCCTGGGGTTGAAAGGCTGCCCAGATTACGAGGGATACAAAATGCATTTCCTGTTTTGGCAGCCTTTAAAGAAATCACGGTTGTCGTTTGCTGATTTAAATAAGGACAAATCCGTTGAGGTGCTCTATCCCTTACACCATGTTTGTTGGTAATTTATCTATGTTTACAAAGCTGACCATATTCCGAGTCATTCTACACAGTATAATTTTGCCGTGCCCTGGCAATAGGGGATTTAACCCTTTACCACACATTCGTGACTTTTAACGATCCTGAAAGGAAAGGCTTTCGAAAACACTGTGGGAAAAGGAGAAAATGCTGGTAACCAGCATTTTCTCCTTTTCCCACAATGTTTTCTACCCCATCAAAAGCAGAAATCATCCTTTTAAGCAACATCTAACTTGTCGTCTGCAAATGCTTTGAATTTGGTCCATTTCAAAATGTTGTCGTTTGGTGAAGAGTTAATGCACCTCCGTGATGCAATATACGAAGCAAGTCATCACATAATTATGGATCCATAAAATTCATTTTGTCTGACAATCATCTAGATTAGGAGGTAGAATAGTCCTTTGATATGCAGAAAAGTTACAAATAAAAAAAGGTTTTGACCCCTGTCAGCCAACGCAGGCTGACATGGGTCGATACTTTTTGCAGATGCATTGATTCCCCTATTTACAGATCATGGCTTAATCATACACTTAGGTACTTTATGGTAGACACAAGATGATAAAGCAGGATTAGAAATATATAATTAGAAAGACGACACTGCTTATTAAAGCAAAGACTCCAAAAAATACAATTACATTATGTCTAGCAAGGCTTCAGTCTGCTATCGAAAACTGAATTGGTCAACTTTCTACGTGATGCCAAAATGCTTATACGCGATCAGCTAAATCAGGGAAGGTAACCAATCAAATCGAAGCGGTGATCAACCGGAAGTGAAAGGAGTGTCACCGTAAAAAAAAAAATGTACTTCTGCATGGTAATGTAAATCTCTGATCAAACGTTATATTTCTAGGGTGTTATCACTGCATTGTAGAATTTAGCCATACTTTTCGTCGTTCGCTAAATAGTTTGTTCGAATGAATAAATAAAGAAACAGATAGATAAATAAATAAATAAATCACGACATTACTTTTCGTACTGTGTCATTTTACAACAGTACACAATAATGTGCACTTTAGATGTCGTCGACATAAACATATCCAGTGCTAGAATCCAAGAATTCTTATCACCCGTCATTGACATTTATTATCTTTCCTTTTAGTATTAGCAGAAAGGAATTGCATCCACATGATGTACTAGATCATAATTGTCAAAACTTGAAGAAGAAACAAACAACTACACATTTTTTTTCATGTTTTATGAAAGTACAACATCGACCGAAAGTTTCAATTAGTATTCGAGGATGGGCAGTAAACTGTTCACCAGACGATGAAATTTTGTACTTGTCGTTGTTGAAAGCATTTACAGTAGATAAATATTTCTAAAACGATGGGATTGTTTTGGGGGTAGAATGTATTGTTTGGGGGGAAAAAAAGGACAAACTCATATTACCATCATTTTCTTTTCGAATTACCATATTTTTTTGGCGTTTCTGAATGCGCTGCCTTTTGACCTAATTCTTGGCACTGATAAAGAATGAATACATGGTAATTTGCGATTGGTAAAAAATGTCCACATGTTTGATTCGGGGGCCCCGGCTGGCATATTTGCTCTCACATTTATGAAACCACTATTAATGAGCGTTGCATCTGCTAATCGATACCCCGGGGTCTTGATTCATACTGTAGCAGAATAATGTAGAAGAGAATAATTCTTTTCTTAAGCTATTTGGAAATTTAATGTTTTCATAAGCGTTAACCGATAACCCAATACTACTTTTAAACAAGATAAAAAACATTGAGGGAACGAGGCAGTTGCTCGTGAGGTTACTTTTCATTATTTTACTTCATATTGAGCCACAAAAGAGTTTCAATATTCATATTCCAGTATCTCTTACGCCGCCTATCTTTTTTAAAAGATATTTCTCGTTTCCAACGCCTTCTTCTTAATGCTTCACCACACAATCCTGAGTTTAGCGACCATAAACAGAAAAGTGTTTGAAAACCTTAAGGGAAACAGGAAAATGTTGGGTAACAAGTATTTTCTCCTTTTCCCACAATGCTTTCAACCCTTCCAAAAACAAATTTCAATGTTTGAGTCGTAATTATTTTGTCGCCTGCAAATACTTTCAGTTTGGGCAAATTTAAATTTTTGTCGTCTGGTAAGGAGTTAAGGATCCTAGTGTCGTATGATCATTCAGCAAAAGATTAACCCTTTACCAGACAACAAAATTATAGCCATGTCCAAATTGAAAGCATTTGCAGACGACAATTTCAATGTGGCTCAAATGGTGCTACTTTTCTTTGATAGGGTAGAAAACATTGTGGGAAAAGGAGAAAATGCTGGCTACCAGCATTTTCTCCTTTTCCCACAATGTTTTCAAAAGGCTTCTTTCCCAGGGGCGTCAAAAGGCGTCATTGTGCAGTAAAGGGTTAAAGATACATCTTAACAGCCAAAGGGAAAAAGATTGTTCAAATTTGATAGACTGTGGAGTGGTTCAGAATTGGCTGTGTAAACGTACATAAATTACCGATATATATGTGTAAAGGGTGAGTACACATGAGCCATGCTCTGTGAAAATGGGGCTTAATGGATCTGCGAAAAGTATCGACCCAGGTCAGCCTGCGCAGTCCACGCTAGGCCAAACCTTTCGCCATTGGTCAATGTATGGTTAAGGACCATTCTACCTCTTGATTAAGTCGATTGTAAAAAAAAGTGGCTATTATGGATTCATAATCATGTGATGCTTGATAGGTATAATTCATCACGGAAATGCATTAAGCCTCCTTTTGTCAGAGCATGGCTAATTTATCGGAAATCTTCGATTTAAAACCGGAAACGTCACAACAGTGATTTCTTCGATGGCCCCCGGAAAATGAAATGCTTTTTCTATCCCTCGTAATCTATGCAACCTTGCAACCGACAGGGGCAACATTTGGCATGAAGATACAGGAATGATTATCGTTTGATAAAATAAAGATGGAATGGGTTAAAAACTGGCTGAAAATCGCCTCTATTGCACCTGAGAAAAGAAATCAATGTCTGGACAGAAAGTTGCGTCAGTGCCGGTTTACGAAAGTCGGGAAACACATACGTAGGTGCACTGACAACTGCTGTTAAAATCGCATTAAAATCCGATACATTACAATCTTTACAAAAAGATGAAATTTTAGAATTGTCCAAATTGATAGCATTTCGCAGCCGACAATATAAATTTGACTAGGAAATTGGAGCATGTTTTTGGAAGGGTAGAAAACATTATGGGAAAAAGAAAATAAAAAATGCTGTTTACCAGCATTTTATCCTTTTCCCTCAGGATTTTCAAACGCCTTTCTGTTCATAGTCTATAAAACCCATTATCTGCTAAATGAGTGAAATAAAACTTCCAAGCTGATAGTGAAACCCATTATTTTTCTATTTCAACGTTTTTTTTTAGGGAAAAATATATCCTTATCGGACAGTGTGGATCCAAGATCAGACTGCACGTTCTGTGCAGTCTGATCTTGATCTACACTGTCCGCAAAGGGTCCTTGAGTCGCGCTTAGAGACCTTAACATTAAAGAGACGAGCTATAAAATGCACGTCGTACCAGGCATGACGATAAACACTCATTATCTGTCATTCCGTCTAATTTCTCCGAAATCTGTGTTTATTGCTCCTATCTCAAGTGCCAAAAATTAAAATTACGCGAGCAGGATGTATACCAAGTGGAGAGTCCTCCACAGCTCCTCCACCTCCTCCCCTCCTTCTCTTGTAACAAGAAATTTCTGTTTTCTGTCATATTAGATGACAGGACGGCATGCGGGTGCAACGCTCAGCTGCACTTATTTTTTGCCGAGCCCCGGTAGCGCGGTCGGTAGCGTAAAGGACTTGAGAACAGGGGGTCGCTGGTTCAATCCCTGGCCCAACCAATTTCTTTACGAAGATTGATGATAGTCATTCCTCTTTCACCGCTGACTATTGCCTCGACAATGGTTATGTGGGAAAGCAGCCAGTGGCTTGGAAAGAATATTGTAGTACTAGTAAAAGAAACTCCAGAAAAGCATTGACAGCAGCACTGGCCGCCGTGATATCGCTGAAATGTTTTTGAAAATGGCGTTAAAACACCATACTCAATCAATCAGTCAATTCTCCTTGTAACAAAATTTTTTTCTCTTCTGCCATATTAGATAAGAACGCCGCATGCGGTTGTCCATTCTCAGCTGAAGTTACTTTTAGTAATAGATTGATTTTCAGTGATAATTCTAGGTCGAACAAGGGGCATAACTGTGTACAAAAATAGTTTATGGTTACCTGCCTCTGTTGCATGGGTTCCCCTTTTGATAGATAACAACTGGTCCGAGTGTGAAGTAAATATCTTAAGTTATGATAGAGATATTATAAAATATCCTAGTTTTTGCATGACGGCGACAAAGTCGACGCAGACGACAACAGGGTCCGTATTCACCAACCATTCTTTAAGAACTTTCTCTGTCTTATTCTTCAGAATCTTCCAAATTTGAAAGTAACACGCCTTCTGATTGGCTAAACCATTTGGTTTAGCCAATCAGAAGGTGTGTTATTTTCAATTTTCCAAATTTGAAAGTAACACGCCTTCTGATTGGTTGGTGAATACGGACCTAGGGCTATGACAGTAGCTCGACGTTTTCTTCGAAAACAGCCGAGCTAAAAGTGTAGTTAATTCTTAGTTCTTTCGAACTTTTCGTCCAGATACATTCATTTCAAAACAGTGCAGAAATTGCGATGCAAAACACGGTTGAGATTTTCCTGCCACGTGCAGAGGAAGAAAAATTTACCAACCCTTAACCTGCTATATATAACTGAAATGAAACTTTCAAGAGGATAGTAATAACCCAAATATTGCTATTTTAAATTTATTTTGGCAAAAAAAAATAAATTATATCTCCTTATCGGACAGTGTAGATCAAGGTCAGACTGCAAAGAATGTGCAGTCTGATTTTGATCTAGACTGTCCGAAAAAGGTTCGTCAGTCGCCCGTAGCAGCCTTAGGGCTAAACATAAGGAGTGTGAAAAGGATAAAATAATCTTTCTACCCCACCCACTTCACCATAAGTGGTCCCTCCGGAACCTTGCTCCTACGAAAAGTTTAGACCAGTTTAAAAGTTGATCGTCTTGGAAAGTATTATGACTTACCTTCATGCAATCAAAAGGACATTTTTTTAAGAGCAGAGGAAAAGTGAAAAATATTTGAGCCATGCTCTGTGAAAAGGGGGTCTAATGCATCTGCGAAAAGTATCGACCCAGGTCAGCCTGCGCTGTCCGCGCAGGCTGACCTGGGCCGAAACTTTTCGCTATTGATCAATTTTCCTGTATGTCAAAGGACCAGTCTACCTCACGATTCAGTCAGTTGTTAAAAAAACAAAAGAAAAAACGTGGCTGTTGTGAATGCAGAATTATGTAATGGCTTGATTGGTATCATGGATCACGGAGATGCATTAAGCCCTCTTTTGCAAGAGCATGGCTCATTTTTTTCAAACTATGGTTGGGGAGGCAATGGAGGGTTTGCTCCCCTTTCCCCCTTCATCACCAAAACTATTTTGGAGAGAAATTCTGGCACCCTTTGAACCTCTGCTGCTTCAGTCTGTTCACAGCAATCTAACGCCGTCTTTCAACCCTTTACCACATAATCCTGAGTTTTAACGACAATGAGAAAGAAGCTTTTTGAAAACTTTGTGGGAAAAGGAGAAAATGCTGGAAACCAGTATTTTCTCCTAATGCCAAAACGTTTTCTTTCCTATCACAGACAAGCTGGACCATTTGAGCAATATTCAGTATGTCATCTGCAACTGCCTTTAATTTGGACCAGTCTAAAATTGGCGGGGGGTTGCAAAGAGGCAAAGTATTAAGTAATCCATTGCATTTTTAGAGGCTGTAGAAGTACGGGAAGGGGGCGATGACAGATACCACTCGAAATGATGAGCTTTTAAGATTTTTTTCACAAACTGTTTACAAAACCATCCAGTAATGCCATTAACACAACGTACTTACGAATCGACGCAATCTGTTATGAAAAAATCCTTTCCGTTACTATGTTTACATTAGGGTCATTATGACCATACGTGCCGCTATTATTCTCAATCCATTTTGTCGTACTCTTTTTAAGAAGTCACGTATTACACTATGTCAGTTATATCTTTACCAAACGACAAAAATTCGAAGTGGTCCAAATTGAAAGCATTTGCAGAAGACAAATCACGAAATAACAAAAATTTGTCCTTGAATGGTTAGAAAACATTGTGGAAACAGGAGAAAATGCTGGTTACCAGCATTTTCTCCTTTTCCCACAATGTTTTCAAAAGCCGTAAAAGTCATTATTGTGTGGTAAAGGGTTAACTCATTTTGCGCAGTAAGTGATTTGAGACTTTTCTACAGTCATAGTGGATCACGATTCGACGTATTTCTGAATTATGGCAAACAAGAAATATCTAAAAAGATAGACGGCGTAATAGATACTGGAATATGAATACTGAAACTCTTTTATGGCTCAATATGAAGTAAAATAATGAAAGTAACCTCACGTGCAGTTACCTCTTTTCCCTCACTGTTTTCCATTTTGTTGAAAAGTAGTATTGGGTTACTGGGTAACGCTTATGAAAATACTGAATTTCCAGATAGCACAAGAAAAAAATCATCCTCTACAACATTATTTTGCTATGGTATAAATTGAGGCCCCGGGGTATCGATTAGCAGTAGCAACTATAATTGTTAATAGTGATTTCATAATGTGTGAGCAAATATGCCAGCCGGGGCCCGCCGAATAAACATTTGGACATTTTTGACCAATCGCAAATTACCATCTATTCATTCTTTATCAGTACCAAGAAGTAGGTCAAAAGCAAATACATTCAGCTACGCCGAAAAAAAGTCCCTTGATTAACACTGGGTTTTCTTGCTCCTAAAAAAAAGCGAGTATTTTTTTCTTACACTGGACATTTAGCGAATTTAATTCTAATCCTATCGATGCATAAGGTCTGTTCGTTGCAGTATCAGCTTAGATTTACTTTTTACTTTTATAAACCATGAAGTAAATATTCTTGCAGGTAAAAAATTGAGATTGGAATTGTTAACCAACCGAATATAACCAACTGGTTAAGCTGGTGTTCATATTGGTTAAATTACAACCTACTGATATGAACCATGCCCAGTGAAAAGGGGGTTTAATGCATCTACAAAAAGAATCGACCTGTGAAGTCCGTGCAGGCTGACCTAGTTCGATGCTTTTGGCTTTAAGTCAATTTTCTGCCTGTCAAAGGACCTTTCTAACCTCAGGATTCAGTCGATTGTTAGTCAAAATGGATTTTATGGATCCATAATTCTGTGATGACTTGCTGGGTATGATACATCACGGAATTGTTCTTAACCAACCCCTTTTCACAGAGCATGGCTCATCTGTGTTTTGAATTCCAAGAGTGCTCTTCTCGTAATCTGACAATTATGATGTTCTAACTGAAACGCAGCTCATTGTATGGCATTATTGAAGTGAGACATACTGCTCAGCAAACTCTCTCTTTTCGAGCACTCGTCACAACTGGGCCGATTCTGTAACTAAATTTAACCTAGTCCGTATCCAGAAGGATTCCGTGTGCTGTCAGTTACATGATCTAAAATATGGCGGCGCCAATGAAAATTGCTTATCAATGACATCAACAACCAGTGAATTTATTCATACCTATCAATCTGTCAGTGAGAAGGGCCAACGGATTTTTTTTTTTAACTGGGTCTGCCCGCCCGGATATCTCAGTAGTTAGCGTATCTGACTCGTGACCTGGTGGTTGCGAGTTCGATACCCGGTTGAGACAAACTTTCTTTCCGGCAATTTTTCGTCTCTCACCTCTGACGGATGTAAGAAAAGTAGTCAATGGCTTTGGAAAGAAAGTTGTGTCTGTACTGGTGTGAGAAAGCCAGAAGACACATGGGTGCGTCACTGACCGCCATGATGTGACCTGATTTGTTTAAATGGCGTTAAATTCCAAAACAAAACACAATTTAATTTGGTCTGACAATTCCGCTGGCATTTTTCAGCGACAGGTTGATAGACGTGAATAATTTCAGCATGGTGCCGCCATGTTTAATTAACTCTGTACCACACAATCCCGACTTTTAACGACCCTGAGAACGAAGCCATTTGAAAACATTGTGGGAAAAGGAGAAAATGCTGGTAACCAGCATTTTCTCCTTTCCCCACAATGTTTTCTACCTTTCCCAAAACAAATTTCAATTTTTCATTCACATTTGTTTTGTCGTCTGCAAATGCTTTTAATTTGGACTAGTCTATAATTTTGTCGTTTGGTAAAGAGTTAAGATCAGGTGACTGGCAGTATATCGAAATGGAAACCTCTTTGATACAAGCGAAGTTAGATGTAGTTACGGAATCGGCCGAGTTGTGAAGAGTGAGGATAGTGTGCCCATAGTTCTATAGTAAACAAGTCATATGGGAAGCCCTAGCATTATTATAGCCCCCACCTACGAAGTTAAAGGGGGGTATACTAGTTTCACCATGTCTGTCGGTATGTCTGTCCATCCGTCCGTCCGTATGTAGACTTTTTCGTTTCCGTACCCTAACGTAAAAGCCGTTTGACTTAGGACCCTGAAACTCTAACAGGTGTTGCTCATAAACCAAAAAAGTACCCTATTGTTTTCGAGTCATACAGTTCAAATGTTAAGGTCACATGTGAACTTTGTTTGAAAACCGTTTCCCTGCTCTAACTCAATAACTGTTTGACCTAGGATCATAAAATTTTATACAAGTGTTGCCCATGATCCAGGGAGGTGTGGTAGTGTTTTTGTGTCACGTGGGCCAAAGGTGAAAGCCACAGGTGATCTTTGTTTTGAAAATCATTTCTGTTCCCTGATTGTGCTGCCTCAGTGACACAAGGTGCTGTTCTAGTTAGAGTAGGGCTTGGAAAATACACCGATGTCTCAAATAAATCTTTTCAATCAGTCATAATTCTAATTATGGTTATTTTTTGTTTGTAATTAATAGTTGCTACAATAAAGCAACAATACCGAAACAAAGACGGGTTAGTAATTATTGTGTTATCACTTCGTCGCATCTGTTTTGTCATTTATGTCTTCAATTACAACAAGAACATTACTGGTGCCACAGAAATTGTGTCCAGACAATCGATATAACCTAGATTGAATTCACACATACCGAACAGTTGTCGTTTTTAACGACCCCAACGGCGAAGCCTGTAGAAAACATTGTGGGAAAAGGAGAAAATGCTGGTAACCAGCATTTTCTCCTTTTCCCACAATGTTTTCTAACATATCAAAACAAAATCTTTCATTCAAGCACCATTTAATTTGTCGTTTGCACATGCTTTTGATTTGGACCAGTCCCAAATGTCGTTATCTGGTACAGAGTTAACCCTTTACCAGACGACAGAATTTTAGCCTTGTCCAAATTGAAAGCATTTGCAGACGACAATTCCAGTGTGGCTCAAATGGTGCAATCTTTGTTTGATAGGGTTGAAAACATTGTGGGAAAAGGAGAAAATGCTGGTTACCAGCATTTTCTCCTTTTCCCACAATGTTTTCAAAAGGCTTTTTTCCCAGGGGCGTCAAAAGGCGTCATTATGCGGTAAAGGGTTAATTAGAAGTTCCAATCAAATTGGTCAGGCCTGATTACACCGATAAAGCATAAGAGTCGATAGTATCTTCTTGTTCTAAATGACCCGCCATGACACATTAGCAAAATTAATTGTCGACGAAATACGAAATTGACCTATAAACGGATACATAAAAAAAAATGGACGAGTATGGGCCATGCTCTGTGAAAAGGGGGTTTAATGCATCGCCAAAGATTATCGACTCAGGTCAGCCTGCGCAGTCAGTCCGCGCAGGCTGATATGAGTCGATACTTTTGCCAATGGTAAATTTTCTGTATGTCAAAGGACCAGTCTACCTCATGATTTAGCCGGTTGTTAGACAAAATGAATTTTATGTGTCCATGATTGTGTGATGATTTGCTTGGTATATCGTATCACGGAGATGCATTAAACCCCCTTTTGCCAAACCCCCGTAGCTCAGTCGATAGCGTACAGGACTTGAGAACAGGAGGTCGCTGGTTCGATCCCCGGCTTGGCCAATTTCTTTCCGAGGATTGATGATAGTCATCGCGACAGGATTCATTCCTCTCTCACAGCTGACCATTGTTTCGACGATGCTTATGTGGGAAAGCAGCCAGTGGCTTGGGAAGAATATTGTGCGGAGTATTGGAAAAAGAAACTCCAGGAAAGCATGGATAAGTGCACTGGCCGCCGTGATATAACTGAAATAATGTTGAAAACGGCGTTAAACACCACACAATCAATAAACCCCCTTTTACCAGAGCATTGCTCATATTTCTTACCAGCTGGTAATAAGAATCCAAACACTGCGATGTCAAAGTTCTTTCGCGGGAAAAAAAAAAAACTTTACCATATCGGACTGGGAGTATTCAATATCAGACTGCACGTTCTCAGCCGTCTAAGCTTAACTGCGTGGTGCGCAAAATAACCTCCGGTCGTGGTTAGCAGCGTGGAGGGTTAAAAGCTGGCCAAACTTTAGTGTAACAAATATATCTATTAGCAATAAGTCGAATTAGGTTACTAGAACTTACCTGAATATTGCAATCTTTCTATATGAGCCATGTGCTGTGAAAATTAAGTTTAATGTATCTGCAAAAAGTATCGACATAGGCCAGCCTGCGCAGTCAGCGCAGGCTGACCTGGAACGATACGTTTTGCTTTTGGTAAATTCTCTGCATGTCAAAAGACCAATTCTGCCTCAAGATTCAGCCGGTTAGTAGACTAAATAGGTTTTATGGATTCATAATGATTTTATCACTGTTTGGTGTGATGCATCTCGGAGATGTAATTAGCCCCATTTTGTCAGAACATGGCTGATATTGATTGCGATACAAAATTTCAGTCTTTCGGCCAAGGAACGTTTCTCATGGATTAGACTGTACGTTTCTACAAGTTTTAATAACACATAACGCTATTTTGACGTTCTTAACGCCATATGCAAATTAATTATTGCATCACCACAGTGACGTCATCGACGTTTATTTCTGACTGTGTAAAGTTACATTATGAACACTTGTGAACGCTGAACTCCAGCCCTGGTAGCGCAGTCGGTATCGTACAGGACTTGAGAACGGGGGGGCGGGGTGCTGATTCAATTCCCCTGCTCGACGAATTTCTTTCCGAGGCTTAATGATATAGTTATTGCGACAGGATTAATTCCTCCCTAACCGCTGATCATTGTTTCGACGATGGTTATGTGAACAAGCAGCCAGTGGCTTGGGAAGAATATTGTGAGAGGTACTTGTGAATGAAGCCTCAAGAAAGCACGGTTAGGTGGCCTGGCCGCCGCGATATAACTGAAAGGCATTAAATACCATACAGTCGATTAATCAACTATTTGCTATAGGACACGGGGAAAGGGTCTGATTCACCAGACATGAACTTTGATAAATTTCTCTGACACCGGATACTAGATGACAATGTTCCGATAAGGTATAATTCTTTCGCTACCAACCAAATGAATTCGAGGTTTTTAGGTCATAAAAGTAGATTTCCCATTGTAAGTGGAGATGATACGGGCCATAGCTAAGCCTTAGGTAGCTGACGGTGTAGATCCAAGATCAGACTGCACGTTTTGTGCAGTCTGATCTTGATCTACGCCGTCCGCAAAAAATATCGAAACCGCCATCAGAAGTGAAAGAGTTAATGTAATGAACGTGATTAAAACTGGCAGAAGTACGGTGAATCATGACCGGTCAAACATTTAAGATAACAGAAGTGCCCGGAATAAAACACAATTGGTTTAGATAAATGACTTTAGATAAATTCGAAACCCTCAAAGGACGTTTATGTTACACAATTTTATGTTCAGGAGATAAAACAGCCTTTATAAAACAATTTTAAGATTGGGCGTTACTAACGTAGACTGTCAGTTTCATTTATTTAGTTCTATGGCGTTACATATAACTTTTTATAACATAGCCTAACCTTGTTTTCAAATGCAATGGAGCTTTTACGAATTTTCTTATCTTACACACGTTTGACAGTTATATAACTGTTATGCATTTAGTCTGGTACCCCGCCGTACTTCAAAAGTACCTATAACGTAGTGGTAGGGGCAGATAATTCAGACTATTATGCATTGTGTGACGTCATGTGTGACATCATTTTACACTACTTTAAAAGAAGTTCACGAGTCGGTGTTTTATAGTACTATTTATTCATGGAAGTTACAACGAGTGCATATATGTTTTCGCATACTCTGACTTAGAATTCGCGAGATATCGTTATATGTTACAAGAATCTGACGTTCGTTGGCATAGTCTATGAGATAAAAGTTTTATTTTAAATCGTCTACAAAAATGTTACTAAACTCGCAAGAGACTCATTTAATAACATTATTCTTGGCTCTTTTAATAAAATGTTATCTGAAAGTCCAGCTTAACTCATATCACATATATATCGACCCTGATCTGCAATTAAACGAACACAATCAAGGCCGTAGCTCTCCGGTAGGACCGGACTACAACACTGCAACTTGCATTGTGTTTTTTTTTTTTTTCCGACTGGTATCGCAACAATTTCAGGTGGAATCCACATAAACTTGCGAACAATTAACCAGGGTAGTAAACCATTCTTTAACAGTGATGACGTACTTGGCAAAGCATTGTGGGTCAACCAGGACCTTTTGCTGTTTAACTTGTAAAAAAATCCATGAAAGAGATGTTATTCACTAGCTGTTTTAGAGGTCATGCCTTTACAGATAAACATTAAAGACGCAGTGGTGCAAAGGAGCTATGAACGTGTGAATCCAAGATCATCAGATTTTCTTAATTGGAGAGTAACACAACTTCTCATTAGCTAAATCAATTGGTTTAGCCAATCAGAAGTTGTGTTACTTTCAAAACCAGAAATTTCTTGAGAATTAGACAAGGAATTTTCTAAAGAATGGTTGGTAAATACGGCTCCAGATTGCACTTGATTCTTCCTTCCACGCAATTTAGTCTCTCGTGTTTGTCTTGGTGCGCAAAGAGTTTATGACAGTCCCGTCTTTATTTTCTATAAAAATACTGTGGGGGCGCACCTGCTTCTCTTTGTGCTTTTTCTCTCGTTGGCACCGTGTGTTTGTCTAATTCTATCATTATATCTTTGCAAAACAAATGTTTTCGGGTGTAAACTGGAAATTGCTTGTCTGCCTGTCCGTCTGTCCATAGGCCTTTGAAACTCTATTGGTCTATCATGGAACACCGAAATTTTCATTTATGATCGTCGACCACTGTTACTAAAAGTAGCACAGTGGCACATCGTCCCTATATCGTACAGAGTGTTACTATAAACGATATAGAGGCGATGCGCGAATGTGCTATTTGTAGTAACAGTGTTCGATGATTGACAGAATGAAAATTTCGGTGTTCCTGGATGAACCAATAGAGCTTCAAAGGCCTGTGGTCTTGTCTGTGCGCCCTGTCCTCCTACAGGTATACCCGTCGATCTGTGTGCGCACATGTAGGTAGCCGTAATATACGTTGCAAACTCTTCCTACATTTTTTGCAGTCATTGCATTGAAACTTGAATGAATGAATAAATGAATGAATGAATGGTGTCAAATGCCGCTTTCAACATTATTTCTGTAAAGTCACAACGACAGTTTTCCATTTTATTGTTTTCCTGGTTTTCATTAGTACTTCACCAGGGCTCTGGGGTATACTGTTCAAGGACTCTCCGGCAAAAAACCAGTGCTTCGATTGACGTTGTAAACCCATACATATGCAACTGAGCAATGCACACAGGACTCCACTAGGAAAAGAGAAGTCAACTTTCAAAATCATGTGTTTTATATAGCTTCCAAAACAGGCCTAACAACGATTCCGTTAGAGATTAACTTATTTATGGTCCACAGAGATTTATAAATAAACGTGTTTGGGATTTCTCAATTTTGGTTCGCTTTAAGTGAACTGACATATGTTCTTTATGAATGTTTTCTTGTATACCTCAAGGGATTTCTGAATAGATTTCGCGAGGTTTTCATCTTATTTCAGAAAACGTAAATCGTCTATCATTGCTTGCATCTTTGTCTAAGAATAGATTAAGAAAAATGCATACTTCGATGTAATTGTAAAGAGGTGGGGCGGGAAATGGTATATGTGGATTTTCATCATTCCCACCGAAACCCTAATCGTAAACTATTCATACGTAAAATTTTAAAATAAATAATATTTTGGAAGAAATAATGTATAAACAGCATCCATGTTACATTCTGGACACATTGAAGATCAAGATCAGACTGCACACTGTAGTCGGATATTTGCTCACGAACAGCCTAAAAACTGCTAGTAAATTACAGGATTTTATTTCAAGAGCTAATGCAGTAAATACACGAACATCGTACATACAAAGTTCCTTATTTTCAGTCAGATGTCGTGAGTGTGGCACACTTTGCTTCAGGGAAGTTTCGGGAAGATTCAGACGTTGACTTACACCATCGTTAAATAAATATTCAAACCGAAGATAATGCTTCACTTAAACCGCGCTCAATGAATATTCATACCGATGACAAATGCTTCACTGTACCGACAACAAAGGCTTCATTTAACCGCGTTCACTGAATATTCGAATCGACGACAAGTGCGCCACTTAAACCGCGTTCAATGAATATTCATACCGACTACAAATGCCTCACTTAAACCGCGTTCAATAAATATTCATACAGACAAAAAACGTATCACTTAAACCGCGCTCAATGAATATTCATACCGATGACAAATGCTTCACTATACCGACGAAAAAGGCTTCACTTAAACCGCGTTCAATGAATATTCGAACCGACGACAAATGCCACACTTAAAAATCGCGTTCAATAAATAATCATACCGACTACAAATGCCTCACTTAAACCGCGTTCATTAATATTCATACAGACGAAAAACGTATCACTTAAACCGCGCTCAATGAATATTCATACCAATGACAAATGCTTCACTGTACCGACGACAAAGACTTCATTTAAACCGCGTTCACTAAATATTCGAACCGACGACAAATGCTTCACTTAAACCGCGTTCAATGAATATTTATATCGACTACAAATGCCTCACTTAAACCGCGTTCGATGAATATTCATACAGACGAAAAACGTATCACTTAAACCGCGCTCAATAAATATTCATACCGATGACAAATGCTTCACTATACCGACGAAAAAGGCTTCACTTAAACCGCGTTCAATGAATATTCATACCGACTACAAATGCCTCACTTAAACCGCGTTCAATGAATATTCATACAGACGAAAAACGTATCACTTAAACCGCGCTCAATGAATATTCATACTGATGACAAATGCTTACTATACCGGCGACAAATGCTTCACTTAAACCGCGCTCAATGAATAATCATACCGACAAGAAATGATTCGATATGATATATTTTGTGGTAGAAAAAGTGACCAAATATAAATTGCTCAAGATGAGTACACACAATAGTACTAAAATGATAGTTTCAAAATCCTTGGGCTGGAAAAGTGATTATCTGTTGTTATACTGAGAGTCCATAATGGCTGTCCGCAGTTGCTTTCAATATAGACAAGTCTAAATTTTTGTCGTCTGGTAAAGGGTTAACCCTTTCCCAAATGCCAAATTTTAGACTCTTCGATATCCGAAACATCTGCACATGACAAATTACAAAATTGGTTAAAATGCGCGTAAGTTCTAGCCACAGGCTCCACTGCTGGTGGTGCCCTTCCGTCAATTCCTTTAAGTTTCAGCTTTGCAACCGTACTTCCCCCGGAACCCAGAAACTTTTGTTTCCCGGGGGCTCCTCGCCGGGTCAATTAAGCAACGCCGGCGGAGTGTCGGTTGGCATAGTTTGCGGTAAGAACTGATAGAAAACATTGTGGGAAAAGAAGAAAATGCTGGTATCCAGCATTTTCTCCTTTTTCCACAATGTTTTCAAAAGCCTATCTGCCCAGGGTGGTTGAGTTCGGGATTGTGTAATAAAGGATTAAAAGGACAATGTCATGTGACCGTGTAATGATGTAATAAATGTCGGTTTAACGAGGTCCAACTGGTTTGAGTCCTACGGCTGGCAATCCCAAATTACTCATGATTAGTTTTTTGGGTGAGATGTTAAATCGAGGTCCCGTGTACCGGTACTATACAACGAGCATGTGAAAGAACCGGGCGTAACTTGGGACTTGTATGACTTTCATCCTGTTTCCTACACGATCCTCGGTAACAAAACTAACAGTCTTCGTGGGGGGGGGGGGGGGGGGGGCGCCGCCCATATGGGCAACGGGTGGCGACGATAAATAAATGGAAAATTTATCAATCAGGTGTAAATGTATTTCTTTTTCTTTTTAATTTCAGGGGCAGCAGATAAACACCCTACCTTCACAGACACTCCACTCAATGTCACGGTTTTAAAGGGATCTGTAGCGGTGTTACGGTGCGGGGTTGAAAACCTAGGCACTAAAACAGTATGTTTTGCTAGTTGTAACAATTAATTTGCTTGCTTTAAAATAGACTTTTCTCAGTACTGTAAGATATGACTGTAAGTTTATAGGGGACTATTTAGGTTTCTTAAATGTACATCAGAATTTCTTTTCAAAACACTGATAAATGATAAAACATATGAGCCATGGTCTAAGAAAAAGGGATTTGAAATGCAACAGCCGAAGTCGGCGCAGGCTGACCTGGGTCGACACGTTTTGCTATTGTTCATTTTTTTTTTTTTTTTTTTTCATGTCAAAGAACCATTCTAGATAATGATTCAGTTGCTATACAAAATGGATTTTATGTGTCCATAAATATGTGATGCCTGGCTTAGTATCATGCATCACAATGATGCATTAAACCCCCTTTTGTCAGAGTATGGGTCATTGGCTTGTTTAACCGTTTACCAAACAATCCCGGGTTTTCACGACTACGAGGAAAAAAACTGTTGTAAAGGGAGAAAATAGTGTTAATCAACATTTTCTCCTTTTCCGACAATCTTTTCCACCATTTGAAAGACGAATCCAGTAGGGTTTTGTTTTGTTTTTACATTTGAATTGTCGCCTGAAAATGCCTTCAAATTGAACAAGTCGAAAATTTTGTCGTTTAGTAAAGAGTCGAAATAGACTTTCTTCTAGTATTGTAAAACATGAATTAAAGTTTAAAGTAGCCTTCTTAGATTTCGTTGCGATTAATCAAAATTTCTTGTAAAACACAAAATGTATACTACAACATATTTCTCCGCAAGTGTACAAGAACAAAAGGACAATTTACTATATGGCCCGCAACACGCGAAATGAGACCTTCAGACATTTGCGTAAAGTGTCGTCTCGGATTAGCCTGCGCAGTCCGCGCAGGCTAATCCGAGACGGCACTTTACAACTACATAAGATTTTTTCATACACTAGACTTTCGTGAAACAGAAAATCGCACAAAAACGGGAATTGTTGTCTCGGATTAGTCACAGACTGCACAGGCTGATCTGGAACGATACACTTCTACGCATATATTCGAAGGCCACGTTTCGTGTGTTGCATGCCAATATGTAAAAAGGTGCAGCTCTGATGTTTAAATAACGATATGGTCGTGATTTGATTGGTAAATCCGTCTATTTTTATGAGATCAGATATGACGTCATCAGAATTGGTTGACTACGTTTCGACATAATAGACACACGCTATTTGATCATGTTACATTCCCACAAGGCTTTGCGAAATAATGGCGCGAAAACTGAAGAAAAAAATCTGTAAAAGGCTACGTAGCCTGTTAAGGAAATAGCAGTAAAATATTTTTCATATACTTTTCATTCTTATTTTATTTATGGTATGCTAGCTATTATCGTACAAAATTCACTGATAAAACAGAAGAAGAAGACGATTACAACAGGAAAAATTTCTCGTCATGAAAAAGTACTGTGCTTCAATACGCAAAAAAGTCGTTTGTAATGAGCTCAGTGTATTTCTTTCCTTAACGGGACGAGGCATAACTTTCAGTACAAGCCGCTAACACTTTTCATTAAAATCAAAGGACTCAAAGTCTTGAAAAGCGGATTTGTGGAACAGTATTATGCTATTATATGGTGTTATTTAAAGTAAAATTTGCATTACATGTGATGCATGTGGATGTATATGTAATGAGTTGGTGGAGTTACAAAGGGTAAAGAAAGTTGTTGTTCTGCCAAGTGGGACGCGCTGTAATTGTTATTTTATAAGTTAACAGATCCATCACTCTGACGCGGTTTTCTGCTGGTATAAGATTTAGGCTTTAACAAACACGTGTATGACCGTATATACGGTATTGACAAATACGGGGTCGCGTGTACTAGCTAAAACTGAAAGTAGAATGAGTATCTAGAACGCAAGGGTGTATCACAGTATTTGGTTCAGGTCAAACCTATAACATAGTATAGACTAGCTATTCAAAACTGAAAGTAAGTGCGAATATGTCGTTATGCTTGATGTACTTGGTTCCGGCCAGTTCGATCACAGTAAGCAGATTTGTATAGCAAATCCATGCGCACTGAAAGTAAGTGCGCATGCGTCGTTATGCATGATGTATTTGGTTCCGGCCAGTTCGATCACAGTAAGCAGATTTGTGTAGCAAATTCATGCGCACTGAGAGTAAGTGCGCATGCGTCGTTATGCATGATGTATTTGGTTCCGGCCAGTTCGATCACAGTAAGTGGATTTGCTATAGAAATCCGCTAAAGAGGGAAGTAATGCATTGTTCAATAGCAAGATAAACTGCATGTACTGCAAGTTTTGTGTTCCGATTTGTAAATACAGCATCGGTAATTTTATCGTCGATTCTTGCAGGTTGGATGGAGAAAACAGCCATACAACGTACCCATAACGATTGGCAGAGAACAGTTTTTAGAGCTGGATAGATTCAAACTTGTGCGTGTTTTACACTCGGGCGAGTGGAACTTACATATCAAAAATGCTCAGACGTTTGATTCAGGGATTTATGAATGCCAAGTTAGCTCACGCGAAAATCTCATGAGAAGAAATGTCACTCTCACAGTTTTTGGTATGTGTCTGTTTTGTTATTTATGTCACAAATCGTTATATTTCGGTCGTGTCTCGGCTACGATGCATGTCTGATAAAGTGTATGACGCTGGCACCAAATATGAGTCATGCTCCGTAAATAGGGGCTTTAATGCACCTGCAAAAAAAACAAGTATCGACCCATGTCAGCCTGCGCAGGCTGACAGGGGTAGAAACTTTTTGCAACTGGTCAATTTTCTGCACATCCAAGGACCATTCTATCTAATGAGTCAGTCGGTTGTTAGACAAAATGGATTTTATGGATCCATGATCATGTGATGACTTGCTTAGTATAATGTGTCATGGAAATGCTTTTAACCTCCTTTTGCCACAGCATGGCTCACGTAAAATCGACCTCTTTCGACGGCTGACAGTAACCAAACTAAATCCAGAAAGATTTTTATAAAGCTTGACAAAACAAGACGAACAGTACAGATTCAAGATCGGCCTGCACGATCTGTGCAGTCTCATGTTGATCTTTGCCGTCCGCAAAAGCCACTATTTTCGCCGATGGTGCTGAAAAGGTTAACCCTTAGCCTGCCAAATAAATGAAATGAAACTTTCAAGCCGATACTAAAAACCAAAATGTTGTTATTTTTAAAGGCATACAATCATGTACTTTGGGGATAAAATATCTCCTTATCGGACAGTGTTGATTCAAGATCAGACTGCACGTTCTGTGCAGTCTGGTCTTGATCTACATTGTCCGCTATAGGTCCTTGAGACGTGCTTATCAGTCTTAAGGGTTAAGGAATAAATCTGAATCACCTGTCTGTGCGAATCATAGTCCACTTTTTTTTGTGGATGTTTTTACGACGCTCTTAACATTATTTTACTCCTATCACTGCAACGACCCAATAATTGTCATGTAGGTCTCTCCTGGGTTTCATTAGCACTATAGGCTAGGGATCTGTTCGGCCTTATCCAAGGACACAGAAAAGCGACCAGTGCTTTCAGCAGAGACTGATTTAAGATTTCTTGATTACAAACCAAACGCTACTTCATCCCAGCTACATATCTTCAAAAAATATAGCACTAGAAACTTCAATGTATTGCAATTCTCTGATTGATATTATGGTGTTTATCGCCGTTTTCATCATCATTTCAGAAATACGGGGAAAGCCCATCCATACTTCCCTGGAGTTTCTTTAACCAGTACTTCGCACAAGATCATTCCAAAGCCACTGGCTGCTTCCCCACATAATCATCGACGAAACAACGATCAGCGGCTAGAGAGGAATGAATCCTGTCGCAATAACTATCATAAATCCTCGGAAAGAAATTGGCGGAGCTAGGAATTCCAAGTCCAACCTCCAACTGTAATACAGGTGCTCTGTTAGAACCAATTTTGTAATAAAACGGCTATTTGTGATAAAATTTTCAACTTCGCTCTTTTCCTTCAACAGTAACCCAAATACTTCCAAACGGATATATACGGAGGATTTAAACCCAAAACTAATTTTTTCCACCTTTCGTAATATTTCTGTAAATTGTTTGGGTGAAAATCGTCCATATATATACATATCCGTTTTGAAGTTTTATGGTGAATATTGAAGGAATAGAGCGAGATTGAAAATTTTATTACAAAAAGCCGTTTTACCACAAAGGTGGTTCTAACAGTGCTCGGCTCAATATATTTCATGATAATGTCTACGTGTAATATACAATAGGTTTTGCTCAATCGGAAATTGCGTTACTTTCCAAATCTAAATTTAGACTAAGAATGCACTTTTTCAGTGATTGCTGAATATGACCCCCGACCGACTGCAGGCTGCTTTGCAACAGTGGTTATTGAACAATGCATCATCACAAGAGTTATAGTATTGAATTGCGTAGCAGAGTTTTAAGGTAGCATTTTCTTTTCTCCAGCATAGGAAAGCTACCCGAAGAACTTTGGATTAAATTTTGTATCCAGATCCAATGCAATTGCATGGCATCTTGGAATACTAATGATTGCAATTCTTATTATTCAGACTGCGTTCCGTCATTAACCATTTGCATTCACGGGTATTTTGGTTTGCAATGTTTCTAGAAGTCTTCGCGCATGGCGTCGTTACAGCTCGGCACTTTTGGCTAAGGAATTAAAAGGGCCTTACTATTTCTTTTTCTTTTGTTTACAGAAAATACGGAAAAGTTACATAATCTAAGTAAGTATTCAAAGTGGTCAGTTGATTGATTGATTGATTGTATGGTGTTTAACGCCGTTTTCAACATTATTTCAGTTATATCACGGCGGCCAGTGCACCTATCCATGCTTTCCTGGAGTTTCTTTTACCAGTACTCCGCACAATATTCTTTCCAAGCCACTGGCTGCTTTCCCACATAACCATCGTCGAAACAATGGTCAGAGGTGAGAGAGGAATGAATCCTGTCGCGATGACTATCATCAATCCTCGGAAAGAAATTGACCATACCGGGGATCGAACCAGCGACCTCCTGTTCTCAAGTCCTGTACGCTACCGACTGAGCTACGGGGGCTTGGCTCAAAGTGGTCAATACATGAAGGAAACTGAGCGGCGCTCTGGCAAAAAGGGGGTGATGCAATATACCAAGCAAGTAATTTTAAAATTAGGGATCCATAAAATCCATCAAGTCTGATAATTAACGAATCTGGAGGTAGAATGTCGTTAGACATTCATAGAATTTTCAAATAGCAAAAAGTATCGATCCATGTCAGCCTGCACAGACTGCGCAGGCTGACATGGATCGATACTTTTTGTAGATGTATTAAGTCCATTTTTTCACAGAGCATGGCTTAGATATTATGTGCTTTTTAGAAGGCCTGGATTTTACTCTATTGATTTTAATTCAGCTCTTTTTATTTTTTAAACAAATTTGAAAGATTTGTTTCTCGGAGAAAGGGGCTATACACTGCTTATCAACATGACAAAAATATTCACTAGGAAGTTCTTCCATTTGCTAATTCAGTTTTACATGTTTTTTTAACCTTGAACATTGCAGATGAGCCATGCTTTGTGAAAAGAAGGCTAAATGCATACGCAAAAATGTATCGAACCAGGTCAGCCCGCGCAGTCCGCGCATGCTGACCTAGGTCGAAACTTTTTGCTGTTGGTCAATCTTTTGCATGACCAAGGACCAGTTTACCTCATGATTCAGTCGCTTGTCATACAAAAATGGATTTTGTAGATCCTTGATCATGTGGTGACTTGCAAGGTATAATGGATGACGGAGATGTGCATTAAGCCCCCTTTTGCCAGAGCACGGCTCAAAAACATTGACCAAGGTAGAAAAAATATTATTTGAGGGGTGATTTCGTATGCATTATTTCTGATATTTATCGTTTTTACTCGCTTGTTGACGTGAAATTTTCTCCGTACAGATCAAAATTTTGTCATGATTTTTGTTATAAAGTAGGGTTTATCCCTATGAAACTCATGCATTCTCCCTAAAGACCCTATAGCTGCCAAACGTAAACATATGGTTGGTAAAATGCATTTAAATTTATGCCATACCATTCAAAGGTATGGAAATTAATGTTAAGATGGCAATGTTTTATTCTACGGTATGTCTAAGCGTTAGTCGCTGGCAGAAAATTTGAATTTTCAAATTGGGTAAAAAGTAAGCAAAAGGGATAGTGACCTGCCAACTTTTAAGCTAGTTGTATGTTTCATTATCAAACAAATCGATCGGCCCATACAATAACAGATTGTCATCTTTACAGTAATTTACATGCCATTAAATGGTATGATTTAAATGTAAATACATTCTAACACCCAAATTGTTTACGTTTGGCAGCTATAGGGCAAAAGGTTTTCCTTGGGTTCAAACCCAGACCTGGTCATACCAAACTTTAACACAATGGAGAGAACGTCTTAAGACATTCAATTGTTGGCTCTTGGTATTGATAGCACGAGATTTATAATGTGCCCGTAGTATCGTGCTGTTTGTGACTGGCTTGTTCAAAATTGTACCGTTGTCGTATTAATTTGCTAATGGTTTTAAATGAAAAAAAAGTGAAATCCGAGTTATCTCCCTTGTCACATAAACAACCAAATTAACCAAACTGCAACTGGGAGCTTTTACTTGATTTCCTTTGTTTTTATCCTTGCTTTACATAGAGATGTTTCGATTATTATAATATGATTTGTTATGTATATGTAATGTCTATATAATATTTGCAAATCGAATTTCACACATACTTACCATCTAAATGCGTCAAGTAGATCGAATTTTTGGTTTGATAAATTTTAAAGGAGATATTTGAACCAGAACATTTTTAATAGTGTAAAGGATATCTAGGATAAAAACCATGTAATACCTTATTAAGAACCTATGAAGTAGTGGAGCGCTATCAAAGGAAGTAACTGTCCTTTGTCTCCCATTACTATAGCATTCATGAATTTCAAGACTGGCCTTCTGATTGACTGGGGCAAAAGGTGGGATGGCCAGTCTAGGCATTTAGACAAATAGGTCTACTTTGATTGAGATGGGCCAGTAAATTCGACAACAAGCAAAGTAAAGTGCGAACATGTGCCGGCAAGAAGATCTAAATGAAATCTGACGGTATAGTTTTGAAATACTAGAACAACCAATATAATTTTTAAAGGTAGGAATGATGCGCAATTACTACGGGTTTAATGCTAATCTAACTTTATACATCTTTTACAGATATAAGCATTAGTGGTACACAGTTTGTCGAAAAGGGCGCATCGATACATCTAACGTGTAACGTGACGTCATATCATACGTCAAGACATAACCTTCCAAAATATCTAGGCTGGTTTAAAGATGGCCGACCGCTGGAGACTAGCGCCAGTGAGGATATTTATATCACCCAACACGTGTCCAGTGACGACAAAACTGTAATTAGTGCAGTTGATATTCTACAAGCCAGAATGGCAGACACTGGTGTGTATGTGTGTTTGGCGGCTAAAGATCTCGCTACAAGAATAAAAGTGGATGTTTTAAATGGTGAGTTTTCGCTGCCTCACCTAGATCTAGTTTGTTTTTATCTTTAACGACTCTGGGGAAAAAGGCTTTTTGGAAAAAAAAATCAAAAATAGGAAAAATACTGGATCCATACCGATAAGATATTTTCTTTCCAATGAATCCAATGAAATCAACTCTGAAATCGCCATATTAGGGTTGTTACTATTGATTGGAATTTTTTGTATCATTTATTTAACAGTTTAAGAGTTAATTACAATCTGTCTTGACCGTATTTAATTTTTTTGTAAGTCCCAATAGCGGACAAAAGTAAACATTGCCTGTGTTTAAATTCTTTAAATCTGAATCATGCCATTTAAAAGTATGGACATTGCTAAGACGATGACAATCTGTACTGTCGGTCAAAGTGTTAGTCCCTGGCAGAGAAAATAATTTCAAAACTAGGTTAAAAGTTGCCAGGCCACTCTATCTTATGCTTATTTTACCTGATTGTAAAATTAATTTTTTCTGTCAGCGACTTACACTTGGACTGACTGCAAAATAACAGATTGTCATCTTTACAATATTTTTCATACTTTTAAAAGGTATGATTTAAATTCAAATAGATTTAAAAAATTGTTTTGTTTACTTTTGACCGTTATTGGGCCTTAAGGTAGATATGACAGTATTGGCGCGGCAGCCTGAATGTAAAGGCCATATTACTTTTATTGCGAGCCCCTTGATATTTTTGAAAGAACCTAACTCGAGCGTAACGCCCTGTATAGAGCTTCTCATATACAGTACTTCTCCCAAGGACTCCAAAAGTGCAAGTGTCCCAAAACATGTGAGCCATGCTCCGTAAAAAGGGGGTTTAATGTTTCTACAAAAAGTATCGACCCATGTCAGCCTGCGCAGTCCGCGCAGGCTGACATGGGTCAAAACCTTTTGCTATTGGTCAATTTTCTGCATGCCAAAGATCCATTCTACATCAGGATTCAGTTGGTTGTTTCTTGCTTGAATGCTTGTATGATGTTTTACGCCGCTTTCAACATTATTTCAGTCATATCACGGCGACAGCTCACATATTCATGCATTTCCTGGATTCTACAAGTACTGGGCTAGGGCTCTGAAGTGTCTGGCCCAAGGATACTCCCACGAAAGACCCAGGGGATCCAGTGAGGCTCGAACCCGGGGCCTCCAGTTTACGAGTCCTACACTTTACCACTGAGCCATGCAAGACCCCTCAGTTGGTTGTAAGACAAAATGAATTTTATGGATTCATAGTTCATGGATCCATGTGATAACTTGTTCGCTATAATGTATCAAGGAGATGCATAAAACACCCTTTTCCCAGAGCATGGCAATTTTTTTTTTTTTTTTTTTTAATTTCTGAGACAAGCCCTCTGTTAGGCTTTAGAGATGTCAACTCAGACATGTATATATACTGAGAGGCAGTCAAGAAATGTAAAAGTTGGTGTGTCTACATTGATGATTTGTCTTTACGCGGATGAAAATGAGTATCACTGGAAAAAGTAAGGTGAGCTTCTTCGATTGCTCGAATGAGCAATCAAAAGTGCCGCTGAACTTTCTTCTTAATACTGTCAGTCGAATTATGTGTCACTGCCCCTTATCATGCACAAAGTAGTAATCCTTAAGCCGCTACTCATCGACCTTTTGCGGATAATGTAGATCAAGATCAGACTGCACAGAACGTGCAGTCTGATCTTTGATCTACACTGTCCGATACGGTATTTTCTTTCCGGTGAAATCACTTTTGAAACCGCAATGTCTGGGCTTTTAGTATTGAGTAGAAATTTGCGTTTCATTTATTCAGCAGCTTAAGTGTTGAAATTTCAAGCCGATAGTAAAAATCGAACGATGCTACTTCAAACTTATTTTTTGGAGAAAAAATATCTCCTTATCAGACAGTGTAGATCCAAGATCAGACTGCACATTCTGTGCAGTCTGATCTTGATCTTCACTGTCTGCAAAAGGTCGGTGAGTCGCGCCTAGCAGCCTAAGAGTTAAAAGCAAAACTGTTGAGCTCTGTATTCATTATCATAATTGGCGTGCAACACACGAAAAGGGGCCTTCGGACATATGCGTACAAGTGTGTCGTCCCAGATCAGCCTGTGCAGTCTGTGACTAATCTGAGACGACACTTCCCGTTTTGGTGCGATTTTCTGTTTCACGAAAGTGTACTCTATGAATAAATCTTATGAAGTCATAAAGTGTCGTCTCGGATTAGCCTGCGCGGACTGCGCAGGCTAATCCGGGACGACACTTCACGCAAATGTCCGAAGGTCTCATTTCGCATGTTGCGGGCCATATACTATTCTGTATTTCATTTACCTTTCAGCAGGGACATATAACGAAAAGCGAGGTAGGTAAAATTTATTATAATTCTATTCTATTAAACTGACTGCTGTTTGCGTCGATGCTTCATCTTACCTTGTACGAGGGTTGGTTGATAAGTAGCGAGCCTTGTATTGAAGAAGTTAAGCAGGGATGTCCTTTTTCAGCCCAACTATTTCCTGACTATTTAAAGTTGTGTGCCCGAAGGCTGGTGTCATTTAGTCGATTTATGCCGCATCTTAAAGTAAACAAGACAAGTGACTTCTACAAAATGGGCAAAATTGCCCAAAGAGCATTGAGAAATTTGCATAAGAAAGGTCTGATACTAAGGAATCTCCATTGAATTGTCGATTGAATGGTGTTTTACGCCGCTTTCAACATTATTTCAGTCATATCACAGCGATAGCTCACATATTCATGTATTTCCTGGGTTTTACCAGTGCTAAGCTAGGGCTCTAAATTGTTTTGCCCAAGGACACACCCACGACAAATGCGGATCAGATGGGGCTCGAACCCGGGGCCTCCAGGTTACGACACTTTACCACTGAGACACGCAGGATCCTAGGAATATCCATACTGATATGTTAATACTGATATGATAGTAGTAAAGGAGGGTAGCAGCGGGACACGGCACCACCGTGTCCCGCTGCTACCCTCCCTGGCGTCCGAAACTGGGGTATTTTGTCCCGCTACCGTCCTACCACGAATTTTGGTAGGACGGTAGCGGGACAACTTCCCCCCCAAAAACGTCAAAAATGGCCAAACCGGAAGTGGACCTTGCCCCCCCCTCCTCACACCACTGCAAAAATGCGCGCGCAGAAGAGGAAACCGGAAGTAGAATTCCTAGCAAAGAGTGGTGTGCCGCCGTGTTTGTTCGGGCTGATCCTGCGTTTTGATTGGTCGAGACGTTTTCCCGCCAAAAATGGAGATGTGTGACACCACTGACTGGGTCGAGGGATGGTGGCACATCTCACCGAATAAAGACGGAGAAAAAAGACTAAGTCCAACACGGTACTAGAGAAAGTCTAAAACGAATAAAGACGGAGAAAAAAGACTAAGTCCAACACGATACTAGAGAAAGACCAAACAGAGCGAAGATGGCGGCACACCTTCTTCGTTCACCTCTGTAGGACTGAGCCATTTCTCTGTCACCGTGTTGGACTTAGTCTTTTTTCTCCGTCTTTATTCGTTTTAGACTTTCTCTAGTACCGTGTTGGAGTTAGTCTTTTTTCCGAGACAAAGATCTTGTATCGGCCTTAGCAATATTGACAATTTGGATAAGTAGTCTTTCTAGGGTATTGGTTAGTCCTGAAAAGGACTGTTTTGTTTTTTGTGGTTTTCTGTCTTTCTTTTTGCTGTGTTTTTCTTATCTTTTCTCATCTAATGAGAGCTCTTCTTTGTTTTCTTTTGGTGCTTTTTTGAGTTTGAGTTTTGGGATCTTGAAGTTCTTGAAGTTATCAATGTTTTTTCCATGTTTTCCCAAACCTCTTTTTGGTGAAATTGTATAATCGTGATCGTATCGTTGTTTTTTGTTAAGCTGGGTATCATCGTCTTTCTCTATTTTTCGTTTGATTATTCTTATCTTCTCTAACTTTTGATGTTGGTGTTTTTCTGGTTTTTTTTCCTTTGGTTGTTGATCTTTCTCTGTCTGTGTTTCCTTTGAGTGTTGATTTTTTTCTAACTGTTTTTTGTTTGATTGTTCATCTTTTTTGCTCGGTTTTCCTTTGACTGTTGTTCTTTTTTTACAGTAGTTATGATGAATTCTGTTAACTTTTGAATACTGGTTTTATCGAAGTTAACCAGTACTGGGATCTTTGCAGGAGCTGATGAATTCTGCTGATTCTGTTGACTCTGTTGGGTTTGCTGGCATAACGTCTCAATATTTTTACTGAGTTGGGTCATATTTGTGTTCAAACTCTTCACCTCGTCTAAAAGCTGAGCCATTACAGAATCTTGTTTTGAAATCATCTGTCTCATTTCTTCTTCAAATCTATTGTTTGATACTCCCATTGGGTTGATGAATGTTGAATTCATGGTTGAAGATAAAATATCTCCATTGTTTTCAGGTTGTGGTAAGGAGTTGTCTAAGATGTAATCAGCTAAGTTGAAATCCATTTTCCGTTAACAGTTTGTTTTACTCGCACTACTCGAGAAACGAGAGGCGAATGGTTGTAGAGAAATATCGTCAGCGTTTTATAGATTGGTAGGGGATTGACCTACTTCGATACAGAATTAAGAGAGCGCGGACCCGGTCGAGAGCATGTAGGTAGAACATAACAGCTAGAGAGAAATAATGGAAATCTTGGTTGTTAACTAACCGATTGATCTGTTCTCTATTGTGAATGTAACATATCCTATGGTTGAACGAAACAGTTGAATTCTAGTCAAGCAGAGATTATATTGTCTTTCATTTCTCCTACATAGTTATAATGGAGATGATAATTTCCTTAGAGGAAATACTTTTGACTTGACTTTTGTTTGTTTTGACAATTTTGAAAAGGTAGAAAGTCTTTTTTCACGATATGGGCTATATACCGTCTCAGCTTGACTCAGGCAGACACCATCGTTGAACTTAGGTTTTTTTCTCTATTATTGTTGGACTCAGTCTTTTCCCATAGGACTTAGTCTTTTCTCCATCTTCGTTCGTCTCTGTAGGACTTAGCCATTTCTCTGCTTCCGTAGGACTTATTGTTGGACTTAGTCTTTTTTCTCCACGATAGGTCTATATGGGTACTGGTAGGTCCTCGGGGAAAAACATCGTGTTGGACTTAGTCTTTTTTCACGATATGGGTTATATTCCATATCGGTTATGGTTCAGGCAAAAAGAACAATCGATGGACTTAGCCTTTTCACCGTCTTTGTTCACCTTAGGCTTTCTCTATCACCGTCGGACTTAGTCTTTTCTCTACCTTTGATCGACTTAGGCTTTCTCTATCTTCGTGTGGCATGGGAGGAGGAGTATGGAGGAGTGAGGAGGAGTGAAGAGGAGGAAAGGAAGAGTGAAGAGGGCTTGTTGGACTTAGTCTTTTCTTGAGTTTTGGAGTATTTGGAGTGTAACTCTCTCTGTTCGCTTGGAAAACAATCGTGAAATTGACATTTCTCAAAAGATAGACTTTCTGCATATTGGATAGTCCTGAAAAGGACTGTTTTGTTTTTGGAGATTGTACTGTCTTATTGTCTTTTCTGCGTTTTGTTCTTTCTCGTCTAATGACAGCAACCGAAATTCTCATGACAGATGCGACAACTCCCAGTTCTTTTTGTAATTGTCATTTCCCCGTCATTCGATGTGATCTTTCTCCCAAATTTAACATCAGCCAATCTCGTCTTGGTATACTTTTTGATTTATTCGTGCTGCTCGAGAGTCGAATGACTATAGAAGAAGTTCGCTGGTTTTTGGTGGAGGGATTGACCTACTTTGACTCAGAATTAACGTTAGCCAATTAAGAGAGCGCGGACCCGGTCGGAAGCATGTAGACAGAACATAACACTTAGAGAGAAATGATGGAAATCTTGGCTACTAGCTAACCAATTGATCTGATCTCTATTGTGAATGTAACATGTCCTGTAATTGATCGAAGCAATTGAATTCTAGTCAAGCAGAGATTATATTGTCTTTTCGATTTTTTACATAGTTATATTGGAAATGGAGATTTCCTTAGAGGAAATACTTTTGCCTTGACTTTTTGTTTTTTGACAATTTTGAAAAGATAGAACTTTTCTTGTTGAATGTTAGCCCTGAAAAGGGCTGTTTTTCGAAGATTGCATTTTTTAACCTCTTCGTCTATCTCTCATGGCCTCTAGTTCATCAAGTAACCTGACGAGTGCTAGTAGATCACGACGCATTTGTCCTTTTCCTCGCCAGTCCCCGGGTTAGCTACCCAGAGTGGGGTTATATACCACCTCACGATGGTTCAGGCAAAGACTCTGTTGGACTTAGTCTTTTCTCCGACCTCTCTGGTCTTGGTCTTTTTTCCCACGAATTGGTCTATACATCACCTCAGAATGGTTCAGACAATATCCGTGTTAAAGTTAGTCTTTTTTCTTCGGTGCGGAGAGTGTAGATAGAACATATAGAGCGTTATGTTCTATCTACGTGCTTTCGTCCACGTTCGCGCTCTTAATTCCGACGCAAAGTAGGTCAATCCCCCTACCAAGCTATAAAAACCAGCGAATTCTTCTATGGATCATTTTCACGATGGAGCTGTCCGAATTCTGCTGTGGGTTGTTCTGTGGAAGAGGGTTGAGAAGAGAAAACGGCAGGAGTCGAGAACCCTCTATCTTTTCTCTGATTTTGGAATTAACTTGCTCAGATAGTTAATTTAATTTCAATCCAGAGAATGGTAAAAAACACCTCTTTTCAGGGTTAGCCAATACCAAGAAAGTTCTATCTTTCAAAAATTGTCAAAACAAAAAAAGTCAAGTCCTATGCATATGTCGGATACCGTTGATATTCTGAAATGCTGATTTCCTACAGGTTTTAAAATATTTTTTACGTTTAATTTCCTCATCGATGGATGGGCCTGTTAAAATGCTCGATATCTGATCTATATTTTGTCCTGTACGTGGTTCTTTGTTTTTGGTAATTTGATTTTCAATGATGTTTTGTGCTGCCAACGTAAACCGATTTTAAAATTTCTTCTTGTATTCCTGCTTTCAGCATAGATTCTCTTTCAGTCGCTTTGTTGACTTAAATCTCACAAATAGCTAAAAAACGAAGCTTATGTGATAGTAAAGCCCTGTTTTACTCACAGTCGTTTTCCCAAAATCAGTTCATTTCAAACGGCTTTTTTAGAGGTGACTCCTCCGCCTCCTCATCAGTGTCACACAGACCGTCGACATGAACACATGCAATATATGCGCCAAACAGTTTAAACGGAGGGATAATATGCTGCGTCACAAAAGAAGCGTTCACCACCAGGACCAAGATTCTGACATGAAACATTCCGAGGATATGGAGCAACAGACTTACGAAAGCACTGACAAATCAGAGAGTGACGAACCAGAGAGTGACGAGCAACAGCCTTACGAAAGCACTGACGAATCAGAGAGTGACGAGCAAGTGACAAAATACGACCCATGGGATATTCTCATACAAGAGGCAACTGAGCAATGTCGGGAGGCTTTTGAGGAGACGGTTTCTAAACTTACCCGACACAACAGATTAGGAATAACGGATGCAAGGCACAAAGCATACGAAGATTTACGGTCATCTTATCGGAAAGCACTAGTTAACGTCTTACAGAGCAGGATGGTGTGGTTTAATGCAATGAGGAAGGATCCGGTATACAAGAGTATGCGCAAAAAAGTTAGCGATCTGATGAATACGGAGAATTTCACTAGAGACGAAGCTTGGAAATATACCATAAGCAAACGCAAATATTTCTTTGATTCCATCCTCGATGATTTTGGTCCTCCGCCAGTGGAAACAATTGACAATAACCAGGAAAAAGTGATAAAGTGGCCATACCAGAATTTAACTCCTATTTTAAAGAGTTAAACCAATAACATTATATTCGAGTCTTTTGCTGTTTCAATTTAAATCGTAATAAAAATAATATCTATAACACACATCTGTTTTTCTTTTTACACAACCATTCTTGCGATCTGTAATCCGACTCCTCGAAGCTGATCATCACCTAAAACCTGAATCCTCTTCACTCCGCTAGTCTCCTCTTTTCCGACTTCAAAATGAAATAACTCAAAAAAAGACTAAGACCAACATGGCCTTTTAAACCTAAAGCTACTTAAAGATCGAGTCCACCTGTATGTCCACCAAAAAGTGTACAACGATCAGGATTTCGTACTATAAAACACCGCTGAGCGATTCTGAGCTGGCGTATAGCACAATTCCAACAGATCATATAGACAAGCTACAAAGCAATATGCTCTATAACCCTAAAGCTACTTAAAGACTGAGGCCACCAGACAATGTCCAAAGATCATGCTGGTAGGAGTCAAAGAAAAGACTAAGTCCAACATGACGTTTGTATGGTATGGATTTGTGCTATAAACCGTCTCTGACCAACTCAGAAGATAGCGTATAGCACAAAGGGAGACAAATCTTGTCTAATTCAGCCATGATACGGTATATAGCTCATATCGTGGGGGAAAAAACTAAGTCCAACGATGGTAGAGAAAGACTAAATCGAACGAAAGCAGAGAAATGGTTAAATTGAACGAAAACGGAGAAAAGACTAAGTCAAACAGTGGCCTTTGGCTGAACCAGTCTGAGTCGGTATATCGTCCACATCGTGGGAAAAAGAATAAGTCCAACGAAAGCAGAGAAAAGCGTAAGTCCACATCCCTAGAGAGGAAGGGGTTTAGCCTATATCGTGGAAAAAAAGACTAAGTCCAACATGGTAGAAAAAGCCTAAGTCCAACAGGGTCTTTGCCTGAGCCAGCGTGAGATGGCATATAACCCACATCGTGGGGAAAAGACTAAGTCCACCAGTCTGAGGGCATGGGTAACCGTAGTATGGGTACAAGCTTGTCCACATGTCTAGAGAGATCACTCCTCTTTTCCTCCTCTTCACTCCTCCATCCTCCTCTTTTCCTCCTCCATCCTCTTCTTCACTCCTCTTTCGGCATATAGCCTATCCAAAAAAAGATAGAAAAGACAAAAAAAGACAGTAAGACAGTACATTCTCCAAAAACAAAAGTCCTTTTCAGGACTAACCAACAGCCTTAGAAAGACTACTTATCCAAATTGTCAATATTGCTAAGTCCAATACAAGATCTTTTGTCTCGAAAAAAGACTAAGTCCAACACGATGACGGAGAAATGGTTAAGTTGAACGAAAGCAGAGAAATGGCTAAGTCCTACAGACGGTGGCACATCTCACCGAATAAAGATGGAGAAAAAGACTAAGTCCAACACGGTAACAGAGAAAGTCTAAGCCGAACAAAGACGGAGAAAAAAGACTAAGTCCAACACGGTGACAGAGAAACGGGTCAGTCCTACAGAGGTGAACGAAGACGGTGGCACATCTCACCGAATAAAGACGGAGAAAAAAGACTAAGTCCAACACGGTAATAGAGAAAGTCTAAAACGAATAAAGACGGAGAAAAAAGACTAAGTCCAACACGATACTAGAGAAAGACCTAACAGAGCGAAGATGGCGGCACACCTTCTTTTCCTCGACCCAGTCAGTGGTGTCACACATCTCCATTTTTGGCGGGAAAACGTCTCGACCAATCAAAACGCAGGATCAGCCCGAACAAACACGGTGGCACACCACTCTTTGCTAGGAATTCTACTTCCGGTTTCCTCTTCTGCGCGCGCATTTTTGCAGTGGTGTGAGGAGGGGGGCAAGGTCCACTTCCGGTTTGGCCATTTTTGACGTTTTTGGGGGGGAAGTTGTCCCGCTACCGTCCTACCAAAATTCGTGGTAGGACGGTAGCGGGACAAAATACCCCAGTTTCGGACGCCAGGGAGGGTAGCAGCGGGACACGGTGGTGCCGTGTCCCGCTGCTACCCTCTTTTACTACTTATGATGCCCCTTCATATGGTACAATGAAAAGGTGGGTGACGGAATTGAAGTTTGACAGGCAGAGCCTTGAGGATGACGCCCGTCCTGGAAGACCTGTCACTGTTGCAACCTCAGAAATGGTCGATGAGGTCCATGATATTGTTGTGACGGGCGAGTTACAGAGAGATATATAGCCAGTACAGTTGGGATTTCAAAGGAAAGAGTGCTTTCCGTTCTTACGCAAGATCTTGCAATGAGAAAGTTTTCAGCCCGTTGGGTACCAAGACCTCTTACAGTTGATCAGAAGCACACCAGGCGGACTTTTTCGCATGATAATCTGAACCTTTTAGAGGCAGATCCTGCTAACTTTCTGCAGAGATTTGTGACTGCGGTTAAAACATGGGTCCATCGTTTCACCCCAGAGGCCAAAGAACACTCTGAACAATGGAAGCACCCTAGTTCACCCCCACCAAAGAAGGCAAAGACTTTTTCATCAGGTTGATGGATTATGGTCTCGGTTTTCTTGGATACTTATGGTATTCTGATTGTAAATCATCTGCAAAAAGGAAAACAATCAATGGCACATATCATGGCCAAGCACCTCAGTCGGTAGCGCACAGGACTTGAGAACAGGAGGTCGCTGGTTCGATCCCCGGCTTGGCCAATTTATTTCCGAGGACTGATGACAGTCATCGCGACAGGATTCATTCCTCTCTCACCGCTGACCGTTGTTTCGACGATGGTTATGTGGGAAAGCAGCCAGTGGCCTGGAAAGAATATTGTGCGTAGTACTGGTAAAAGAAACTCCAGGAAAGCATGGATAGGTACACTGGCCGCCGTGATATAACTGAAATAATGTTGAAAACGGCGTTAAACACAATACAATCAATTAATAAGCACGTATTTTGCATCACTCTTTTGGCAATTAAAATAAAATATTAAAATCAAGCGCCACGGAAAACTCAATACAGGTGTGTTGTTCCACCAGGACAATGCCCCTGCTCACATTGCTATGGCTGCCATTAACGATTGTGACTTTGAATTGATTGAGTTCCTCCTTATTCGACTGATCTCGCTCCATCAGACTTTCATCTCTTTCCAAAACTGGAAATAATGTCACTTCCGGTACGCACTTTTGATCAGATGCCGACGTCATCCATGCAGTGGAAAACATTCTGAACGGTCACGAAAAGGACTTCTTTAAATGTGGGACTGAGGCCTTTAAACTTCACTTGCAAAAGTATAATTTAGCCATGCTCTGGCCAAAGGGGGCTTAATGCATCCCCGTAATGCATGATACCAATCAAGCTGTAGCATAATTATTGATCCATAAAAGCCGGTTTTTGTAACAATCGACTTTATCATGAGGTAGGCTGATCCTTGGATATACAGAAAATTGACTAGTAACGAAAAGTTTCGGCCCAGGTCAGCCTGCGCGGACTGCGCAGGCTGACCTGGATCGATACTTTTCGCAGATGCATGGCTCATATAGATACTGAAGGGGATTTTGTCCGAAACTAAAGCCAAAAGTCAAACCCTCACGTAATTGGCCCGCAACATGCAAAGTGAGACCCTCGAACATTTGCGTAAAGTGTCGCAGTCCGCGCAGGCTAATCCGAGAGGGTACTTTACGACTACGTAAGATTTTTTCATACAATAGACTTTCGTGAAACAGAAAATCGCACAAAAACAGGAAGTGTCGTCTCGGATTAGTCACAGACTGCAGGCTGACCTGGGTCGATACTTTTCGCAGATGCATTAAGACTTTTTCATACAACAGACTTTCGTGAAACAGAAAATCGCACAAAAACAGGAAGTGTCGTCTCGGATTAATCACAGACTGCACAGGCTGATCTAGGACGACACACTTTTACGCATATGTCCGAAGGCCGCTCTTCGTGTGTTGCACGCCATATGAGGCTTACAATTTATCAATCAGCCCTCGTGGCTTTGTCAGTCATCAAATCTAAGATATTTTGAGTGTTAATTTCATTCCGTAAACCCCAAACAAGTAAACAAATGCTGCCTTTTGAATTGACTTTTTCCGACTACGATTAGTAACGGAGTAATGTCAATAAGTTTCCTTATGGGCCTATGAAGGATGGGTATCGAAGTTGCAAAATCGCCCAGACATAACAATGTTTTTGAGTATTTTTGTGCTTTGCCAAAATTACCGATCGCTGCAGGCACATGTATATGCCACAATTTGACTTCAACATTTCGGTATCACTAGTATGTTGCAATACTGAATTGAGACCAATTTGTTTCCAAACATGATCTTCGTTGTGCCTGTGCAATTTATGAGGTTGGAAGCAACATGCCAAAAATCAGTTCATTGAATATTCAAATGTCGTTATTCACTTTTGTCAAATATTACCTATAACTCCAATGTCTTTTGACCGTTTGCAAAACAATCATTCAACTATTCAACCGGTACGTTTTACGAATTAAAATGTTTTGAAGGTCAGAGCCGTATTAACCTTTTTTTTTAAAAAACAGAAATTAGCTCAGTTAATTTTAAGTCATAGGCTATTAGATTGAATTTACTAATTGTTAAAGCGTGATTAGAATTTTGCCATTGCCACCTACGCTTTCAAGGTATGTCGTTAGCTGTGTTTCTGATCAAAAGTCGCGAACATACCACAGAACTAGTGTCTAGTGCCCAACAAACAATTTCAAATTCAGTTTACCCCTTCTCTTAAGTTTAACTCTTGACAACCCTGCAAAATTTTAAACTCTCCCGAAATTGCAAGCATTTATAGATGACAAATTAAGGGTGGTTCAGATATTGGAATTCGTATTTCAAAGGATAGAAAACATCATGGGAAAAGGAGAAAATGCTGGTTACCAGCATTTTCTCCTTTTCCCAAAATGTTTTCAAAAGTCTATTTTTTCATAATATTGTTATAAGACGTGATTGTTTGGTACAGAATTAAAATCTCATGGATATCTATTGTTTATTTTCTCTCTTTGCACAGATACACGAATGGGTGGCTCGCTTGTACAGGAAGGTAATGCCGCGTCATCTCTAGTAGATTTTTCATGCGTGCATGTTTTACGGGTTTTATTAATTTCCATTAGTTTTACGTCGAAAAGAATTTTAGAAGTGTTTGTCACCTGAAGGACAATGGGACAGCGTTTTGTGTAATGTTTTGTCAGTTTATTTAAATTGATACGTGTATATATCATACTAATGTATATATTGATGTATATATATATTGACTGTAACAATCTGGGTCTTTAGTAAGAGCCACACAACCCGCAGCATATTGGGGTTTCCCTTTCGATTTGTTTGTTTGTTTTTATGGCGTTCAACGCCACTTTCAACATAATTTCAGTTATATTGCGGCGGCCGGTGCATCGACCAAAGCTTTACCGGAGCTTCTTTTACCAGTACGTAGCAACAAATTCTTACCCAGCTACTGGCCGCTTTCCACTAAACCATCGTCGAAACAATGATCAACGGTGATAGAGGAACGAGTCCTGTGGAATTGACTTTAATCAATCCTTGGAAAGAAATCAGACGAGCTTAGGAATCGAACCAGCGATCCTCTGGTTTTAAACCAGCTGAGCTACCAGGCTCCGTTTCAACATAGAAATACAGCCACAGCAACTTTTTTGATGTATTACTGTACTGGGTTTTTTACACCACCACATGTAATTCAAGGACTATATACTAGAAATAAATGAGTCGTGCCCTTTGAGAAGGGGCTTAATGTATTTGCAAAGAGTATCGACCAAGGTCAACCTGCGCAGGCTGACCTGAGTCGAAACTATTCGCTGTTGGTCAAAGGACCAGTCTGTCCTATGATTAAATCGGTTGTTAAACAAAATGGATTTTATGGATACATATTTAATTATATGATGACTTGCTTGGTACAGTGCATCACAGTCATGCATTAGACCCTTTTTTGCCAGAGCATGGCTCGAATGTATTTGAAGAAAATAAAGGAATGCCGTTTTTCAATAGTACAGAAAAGAACGTGTTGAAATGAGCAGTTGCTTGATTCAAACGTGCAGTTGCTCACTTTCCCACAGTCTTTTCGAAAGCTGTCAAGTGCAGGGGTATGAAATGATTGTTTGTACTTAATAGTATAAACCCTTTACCAGACGACAAAATTTAAGCCTTGTCCAAATTGAAAGCATTTTCAGACGACAATTTCAGTGTGGCTCAAATGGTGCAATTTTTTATTGATAGAGAAGAAAACATTGTGGGAAAAGGAGAAAATGCTGGTTACCAGCATTTTCTCCTTTTCCAACAGTGTTTTCAAAAGGCTTCTTTCCCACGGTCGTTAAAAGGCGGCATTGTGCGGTAAAAGGTTAAACCATGTCGTTAAGATTCATTCTTTAGTCACAGTTATTTGTTGTATTATGTACCACGCTCGGGAGACGTAGCAACAGTAACCAAGGAAGCTGACGTTATCTTATAGCGACGAATCTATGTGTTATCTAAATAGAGTGGAAAGCACGGAGCGACGCCAGGAAGGAGGCACGTTTCTGCCCATTCGGCAAACCTCGGCGATCCGCTGATCAAATCCCATGGCTGCATTACGATGATATGGAACTACACGGTGCATTTCTTTGCCGGAATTACATCGATTTACCATTCTCAAAATTGTAATGCTCCGCTTAAAAAAAAGAAACCATGAGTCACAATTTTCTATAGAATTTTTTTCTGCTTAGAGTATACCATTCCTTTGACAACAGTCGTGTACGATTTTAACATGGTCTATCAATTCCGTTAGCAGTTTTCACAGACAGATTCGTAGATGTGAGTGAATTCATCGTGATTGCTAATGTCGTTGTCAAACCATTTTCACATTCGGCAAATCTCGGGTGATCTGTAGATCAAGTCCCAAGGCTGTATCGCCCGCCCGGGTAGCTCAGTGGTTAGCGTATCTAACTAGTGACCTTGTGCATGCGAGTTCGATACCCAGTTGAGACAAACTTTCTTTCCGGCAATTTTTCGCCTCTCACTTCGGATGCATGTGAGAAAAGTAGTCAGTGGCTTTGGAAAGAAAGTTGTGTCAGTACTGGTGTGAGAAAGCAAGGAAACACATGGGTGCGTCACTGACGGCCATGATATGACCTGAGCTGTTAAAATGGCGTTAAAGTCCGAAAACAAACCAAACCAAACCCTCGGCTGTATAACGTAGCTTGATATGCACATACACGGTAACGCACATTTCTTGTCCGGAAATACACCGCTTTACAGTTCTTAAAATCGTAACCCTCCACTTGGGAAAAGAAAACGACAGTCACAATTTTCTGTGGGAATCTTTCGACATACATTTCTGATGACCAACAGTTTGTTCATTTATTTTGTAACCTTGTCTATCAACTCCGTTGGCATTTTTCAGCGACAGACCGCTCATCACTGTGGCTGTTGTTGCCATTGCTTTTCGATTCACATAGGCCGTGGCTGTTGTTGCCATTGCTTTTCGATTCACATAGGCCGCGCCATGTTTAAGATCATGTGACTGGCAGTATTTCATAATGGAAACCCTCTTGATACAGACGAGGTTAGATGTAGGTACATAATCGGCCTAGTTGTGACGAGTGTCGATTTTCACAGGCACCGCCATATTTAAAATCATGTGACTGACAGCACATGGAAACGCCTTGATACGGACGAGGTTAGATGTAGTTACGGAATCGGCCGAGTTGTGACGAGTGATAACTGCATAGAGACGACTTTCTTCTCCTTGCAGACCATTGTGGCAAAAAGAGAAATTGCCTGTATCAAGCATTTTTCCCTTTTTTGCAAAGTATTTTACATGCATTCTTGTATTGATTCAAACGACAAACTTTTGGCTTGGACCAAATTGAAACCAATCGTAGACGAAAATTAAATGTTGCTAAAATGCTGATTTTTGTCTTTGATAGGGTAAAAGGCATTGTTGGGAAAGTAGAAAATTCTGGTTACCAGAGTTTTCTCCTTTTCCCGCAACGTTTTCAAAATACTTTTCTGTCGGGGTCGTTAAAAGTCAAGGGTTTTAACCCTTTCTCAAACGACAAATTTTAGACTGCACACGACAAATTCTGCTTTTGCAGACGACAAATTAAAGGTAACCCAAATGATGACATCTGCCCTTGATAGATTAGAAAACATAGTGGGAAAAGGAGAAAATGCTGGTTACCAGCATTTTCTCCTTTTCCCACAATGTTTTCAAAAGCCTTCTTCCTCAGGGTCGTTAAAAGTCGGGAATGTGTGGTAAAGAGTTAATCATATACCCTATTGATAATATACATTTTACGAGTCGTTGCTTCACGTTTGTGTCCGATGGTTTTTGTCTTTAACCGTTTCCAAACGATCCATAGATTTGTAGACGCTGAGGATATGTCATTGGAAACATTGTTGGAAACGTAGAAAATACTGGAAATCACTTTAAAGGTTGTCTGCAAAGTAAATGTTTTCAATTTAGACTATTTTAAAATTTTTCCGTAATGTAAAGAGTTTTAATCCTTTACCAAACAATCCTGAATTTTAACGACCCTGACGAAGACGGCTTTTGAAAACATTGTGGAAAAGGGGGAACATGCTGGTAACCAGCTTTTTCTCCTTTTCCAGCAATGTTTTTAACCTTCCAAAAACAAATTTCTATTTTCGAGTCACAGTTATTTTGTCGTCTGCAATTTGGACAACTCTAAAATTATGCCATGTGGTAACGAGTTTTGCCATTCGGCAAACCTCGGGTGATCCGTTGATCAAGTTTAAGTATGTACGGAATCGGCCGAGTTGTGACGAGTGGCGCGTTCGAATTACTGGTTGTCCTGGAACTTTAAATTCTGCTTTTATCCTTAACCACACAGTCCCTTGTTTTAACGACCTTTTTAAAAAAAAAAGGGTTTTGACAACATTGTGAGAAAAGGAAAAAAATGCTGGAAAACAGCATTGTCTACATTTTCCACCATTTTTTTTTTTTTTTTCTATTCTTTCAAAAACAAAAACAATCATTTGAGCCACACTTTATTTGCCGTCTGCGAATGCTTTCAATTTGGACGATTCTAAAATTATGTAGTCAGGGAAACGCTTTAAATAAAGCGGCTGCAGACCAGAAATGATCATTTTACCAACCAATGCAAGTTGTCTTCAAGGTCCCTATTCACCAATCGTTCTTCAGAACAGTCTTAGCCTGGTTCTCCAAGATTTTCTAAATTTGAAAGTAACACAAGTTCTGATTGGCTAAACCAAATGGTTTAGCCACTCAAAAGAAAAGTTGTATTACATTCAAATTTAGAAAATTCTGGAGAATAAAAAGAAGGTTCTAAAAAATGATTGGTAAATACAGTTACAGGGGTCTACCAAAAATTAGGTCATGTGACAAATTATACTAAGAACTAAAAAAATATTAACCCTTTACCGCACAATGCCGCCTTTTAACGCTTCTTAAAAACATTGTGGGAAAAGGAGAAAATGCTGGTAACCAGCATTTTCTCCTTTTCCCACAATGTTTTCTACCCTATCAAAGAAAAATCATACCATTTGAGCCACATTGAAATTATCGTCTGCAGATGCTTTCAGTTTGGACAAGGCTAAAATATTTGTCATTTGGTGAAGGGTTAAATAGCCACCGATTAATTTTTCACTTTGTATCACACGGTAAATCATACTGTTTTATGTCGCAATGTTTTAATAATGTATCTTTCTTATATTATGGGCCGGACGCCTTTCATACTGAATGAAATATCTTATTGTATCTTATCATATTGTACTCAGAAAATTATGTCATAAAACTGTTCATTAAAAGATTGTCATTATGAATTTTTTTTTTTTTAATAACAGCTCCTGATTTATTTGTTACTCAGTACACTCTGAATCGTTTGAGCAATGCTGTGTGAAAAGGGGGCTTAATGCATCTGCAAAAAGTATCGGCCCAGGTAATGCCTGCGCAGTCCGCGCAGGCTGACCTTGGTCGAAACTTTTTGCTATTGGTCAGTTTTCTGTATGGCAAATGGACCATTCTAACCCCCCCCCCCAAATCCGATTGATTTTTAGACCAAATGGATTTTATGGATCCATAATTATGTGATGACTTGCTTGTTTACCCTTTCCCAAACAAGCCCTGGTTTTCATTACAAGTCTTTTGAAAACACTGTGGGAAAAGGAGAAATTGCTCGTAACGAGCAATTTCTCCTTTTTCCCACTGTGTTTTCTGTCCTTTTTGAGAACTTTCTGCCATTTTCTGATAACCTGTTAACATAACGAGCAATTTCTCCTTTTCCCACAGTGTTTTCTACCCTTTTTGAGAACTTTCTGCCATTTTCTGATAACCTGTTAACCCTTTCCCAAACAAGCCCTGCTTTTCACGTGTCTGCAGTGCAAGTCTTTTGAAAACACTGTGGGAAAAGGAGAAATTGCTCCTGACGAGCAATTTCTCCTTTTTCCCACTGTGTTTTCTGCCCTTTTTGAGAACTTTCTGCCATTTTCTGATAACCTGTTAACCCTTTCCCAAACAAGCCCTGGTTTTCACGTGTCTGCAGTACAAGTCTTTTGAAAACACTGTGGGAAAAGGAGAAATTGCTCGTAACGAGCAATTTCTCCTTTTTCCCACTGTGTTTTCTGTCCTTTTTGAGAACTTTCTGTCATTTTCTGATAACCTGTTAACCCTTTCCCAAACAAGCCCTGGTTTTCACGTGTCTGCAGTACAAGTCTTTTGAAAACACTGTGGGAAAAGGAGAAATTGCTCGTAACGAGCAATTTCTCCTTTTTCCCACTGTGTTTTCTGTCCTTTTTGAGAACTTTCTGTCATTTTCTGATAACCTGTTAACCCTTTCCCAAACAAGCCCTGCTTTTCACGTGTCTGCAGTGCAAGTCTTTTGAAAACACTGTGGGAAAAGGAGAAATTGCTCGTAACGAGCAATTTCTCCTTTTTCCCACAGTGTTTTCTACCCTTTTTGAGAACTTTCTGCCATTTTCTGATAACCTGTTAACCCTTTTTCCAAACAAGCCCTGGTTTTCACGTGTCTGCAGTACAAGTCTTTTGAAAACACTGTGGAAAAAGGAGAAATTGCTCGTAACGAGCAATTTCTCCTTTTTCCCACTGTGTTTTCTGTCCTTTTTGAGAACTTTCTGCCATTTTCTGATAACCTGTTAACCCTTTCCCAAACAAGCCCTGCTTTTCACGTGTCTGCAGTGCAAGTCTTTTGAAAACACTGTGGAAAAGGAGAAATTGCTCGTAACGAGCAATTTCTCCTTTTCCCACAGTGTTTTCTACCCTTTTTGAGAACTTTCTGCCATTTTCTGATAACCTGTTAACCCTTTTTCCAAACAAGCCCTGGTTTTCACGTGTCTGCAGTACAAGTCTTTTGAAAACACTGTGGGAAAAGGAGAAATTGCTCGTAACGAGCAATTTCTCCTTTTTCCCACTGTGTTTTCTGTCCTTTTTGAGAACTTTCTGCCATTTTCTGATAACCTGTTAACATAACGAGCAATTTCTCCTTTTCCCACAGTGTTTTCTGCCCTTTTTGAGAACTTTCTGTCATTTTCTGATAACCTGTTAACCCTTTCCCAAACAAGCCCTGCTTTTCACGTGTCTGCAGTGCAAGTCTTTTGAAAACACTGTGGGAAAAGGAGAAATTGCTCGTAACGAGCAATTTCTCCTTTTCCCACAGTGTTTTCTACCCTTTTTGAGAACTTTCTGCCATTTTCTGATAACCTGTTAACCCTTTTTCCAAACAAGCCCTGGTTTTCACGTGTCTGCAGTACAAGTCTTTTGAAAACACTGTGGGAAAAGGAGAAATTGCTCGTAACGAGCAATTTCTCCTTTTCCTACAGTGTTTTCTGCCCTTTTTGAGAACTTTCTGCCATTTTCATCAAATTTAAAATTGTCGTCTGCAAACTCTTTCAATTTGGACCAGTCCAAAATTTGTTGTTTGGGAAAGGGTTAATTGGTATAATGCCTCAAGGAAATGCATTATCCCCCCTTTTGTCAGAGCATGACTCTTTTTTTTCTTAAAACTACCCTCGTAAAATATGGATAATCAGCGACCACTTTGAAAGCATTTGCAGACGACAATTGAAATGGCTCAACAATCAAAAGTTTTCTTTAGAAGTGTTGTAAACACTGTGGGAAAAGGAGAAAATGACTTTTATCAGCATTTCCTCCTTTTCCCTCAATGTTTCCAATAGCCTTCTTCTTCAGGGCCGTAAAAGTTTGGAATTGTTAGATAACCATTAAACCCGCATAAAAAAAAAGACTAAATTAACTCTTTACCAAACGACAAAATTTTAGACTTGTCCAAATTGAAAGCTTTTGCAGACGATAAAATAAATGTGACTCAAAAATTGAAATTTAAATTTGAAAGGTTTGAAAACATTGTGGGAAAAGGAGAAAATGCTGGTTACCAGCATTTTCTCCTTTTCCCACATTGGTTTCAAAAGGCTTCTTCCTAAGTGTCGTTAAAAGTCGGGATTGTGCTGTTAAAACCTCAAAATTTCTAAGTTTAAAAACTCTTTTAGCCAGAAGAAATATCACCGTATCGGACGGTGTAGACCGAGATCAGACTGCACGTTCTGTGCAGTCTGGGCTTGTTTGCACAAGCCATTCTTAATTTCATTCTAGTTCTAGATTAAGAAAGTAACACAACCACTTTGTTTAGCCAATCAAAAGTTGTGTTGCTTTCCAATTGAGAAATTTTTGGAGAATAAGACCACGAATGTTCTTATGAATGGTTGGTGAATACGGACCCCGATCTTGATCTACACTGTCAGCAAAAGCGTTTTGCCAGCCTTTGGGTTAACTCTTTACTCGGCAATCCTGACTTTTAACGACCCTTAAAGGGAGGGCATTGTTTTAAAACAAAAAAGAATTTTGGTAACCAGCATTTTCTTGTCTTTCCCACAATATTTTCTACCATTTCAAAGACAGAAATCCAACATTTAATTTGTCGTCTGCAAATGCTTTGTATTTGGACCTGTCCAATTCTTTTGTCGTTTGGTAAAGTGTTAACTGACAGATAATGCAATTAATTTTGTCATCTACTGCATACCAGTCCGTATCGCAACTCAGCGCTGCATTCCCTACAGTTGGCAGTTTGATTATAAATGAGTCATGCTCTGTGAAAAGGGGGCTTAATGCATCTGCGAAAAGTTTCGACCCAGGTCAGCCTGCGCAGTCCGCGCAGGCTGACCTTGGCCGAAACTTTTCGCTATTGGACAATTTTCTGTATATCCAAGGACCAGTCTACCTCATGATTAATTCGGTTGTTAAAAAAAGTGGCTATTATTGACCCATAATTATGTAAGGGCTTGATTGGTATTATGCATTACGGAGATTCATTAAGCCCCTTTTGCCAGAGCTTAGCTCAAATGTTGGTTTGACCGACTTTCATAAAATGAACCATACACACTGAATATCATGTTGCAGTACTCTCCTGGTGCTTGTATTTGATTCGAGGAACTTGAGAAAATGTGTTATCGCGCGAGACCCAAAGGTCAAGCGAGATGTCTAAATTTTCTTACGCAGCGAAAAGTAAATCCAAGCACCAGGAAAGTTACTGTTGATAATATTCCTTTTATTATATACTTAAACCTTTCAACGACAAAATTTTGCAATTATTGACATATTATTTGAAAACGGTAAACAAAATAAAACATATATTGGTGCAGTGGCCAGCAACTTCGATTTTATGAATGGCGGATGACTATCACAGCGTAACATTTCGACCAATCAATTCGCAATACGAACGTATTCCTCACGTGAATTGCGTCATCATACCATACATGGAACCGTATTGGACACCGTGTAGATACGGATTTTTTTCTGTCGTGTGTGATATTATATTACATGCATGAAAAGTTTTCGGCTCAAATACAAGCGTCTCACGCGGATAAAATATCACAAAGACGGCAAAAAGCCGTATCTACACAGTTTCAAATTTAATACGCTTCCAAATATGGTATGATTACGTATGTCACGCCTAGACTACATTCGTAGTGATTTGCGATTTCATTGGTCAAAATGCTACGCTATAAATTCATCCGCAATTCATGAAAACGAAGCTAGTAGCCACTACACCATTATTTGCTTTATTTTGATTGCCGTTTTCGCATGAATTGTCATTAACTGCAAAATTTTGTCATTAAAAGTTATATAGGTATAATAAAAGGAATATTATGTTCTAGTAATTTTCCTGGAGCTTGTTTATTTGATTCTCGCGGCGTAAGAAAATTTTGACATCTTCTTCGACCTTCGGTCTCGCGCGATATCAATTTTTCTCATGCAGCTCGAATCAAATACAAGCACCAGGAAAATTACTACAACATAATATACTGTATTTATCCGCGTGCGACGTAAGTATTTGAACTTGAAAAATTTCAGGTATATAATAAACGATTAATTGTGGCAAAGAAAACATTGAATCCATAGAACATTTCTTAAATTCATTTCCAGGCAGGCGAGTTATATCAACAGAAAAACTAGAGCAGAACCGCTTTATGCCTTTGCGCATGATATTTTTCCCAATCCAAGGGAGATAACTTTTAAACCAACTACCATAGAAATGCAACTTTTTTTCAGTCCCTGTGCACTGCAGTCGAACTCCCGTAGAACAGTAGGTAGCGCACAGGACTCGAGAACAGGGTCAATCTCTTTCCGAGGAATGATGATAGTCATTGCTACAGGATTCATTCCTCTCTCACCGCTGATCATTGTTTCGACGATGGTAATGGAAGAAAGCAGCTCGAAAATGAATATTGTGCGGAGTACTGATGAAAGAAACCACATAAAAACACGGACCTATGTGCAATGGCTGTCGCGATATAACTGAAATAACGTTCAAAACGGCGTTAAAAAAAAAAAAAAAAAAAATGAGCCATGCTCTGGGAAAAGGTGTCTAAATGCATCTGCGGAAAGTATCGACCCGGGCTGACCTGGGCCGAAACTTTCCGCTTTGGGTCAATTTTCTGTATGTCCAAGTCTACCTCATGATTAAGTCGGTTTTTTAAAAAAAAAATGTAGCTATTATGAATCCATAATTATATGATGACTTACTTGGTATCATGGATCAAGGAGATGCATTAAGCCCCCTTTTGCCAGAGCGTGGCTCATATTAATATGAGCCATGCTCTGTGAAAAGGGGGTTTAATGCATCTGCGAAAAGTATCGACCTTTTCGCTGTTGGTCAATTTTCTGTATGTCCAAGGAACGGTTTAACCCTTTCCCAAACGACAAATTTTGGACTGGTCCAAATTGAAAGAGTTTGCAGACGACAATTTTAAATTTGATGAAAACCGCAGAAAGGTCTCAAAAAGGGTAGAAAACACTGTGGGAAAAGGAGAAATTGCTCGTTACGAGCAATTTCTCCTTTTCCCACAGTGTCTTCAAAAGACTTGTACTGCAGACACGTGAAAACCAGGGCTTGCTTGGGAAAGGGTTAACTCATGATCAAGTCGATTATTAGAAAAGAAGAACAAGTGTTTTTTTTTTTTTTTTATTGGTCCATAATTATGTGAGGACTTGCATGGAGATGCATTTAGCCCACTTTTGCCGGAGCATGTCTCATATAAGATAAATCCTGTAGTCAGCAGCTTTCGAAAACTGTGTCAAAAAATGAACAATAATTGCTTGTATTAATCGCAAGTTGTATATGACATTGGGAGACGAAGCGAAATGGATAGAGTGTCAGCCTCTCACACCATTAGATTCTTGGTTCGAATCCCCCTGTGATAATCGGGTCGACATTTAGAAATTACCCACATCCTGTTGCGCAGCCCAAGTACAGTTTAAAGATACATCCTTACAGCCAGAGAGTGAACAACAACAAAAAAAAAACGCTATAAAAGTTTGATAGACTGTAGAATGGTCAGAAACTAGTCAGCTGTGTAAACATAGATAAATTACTGATATATACGCTGCAAGGGATAAATACATAGATTGGAAATCTTCGATGCAAAACCGGAAACGTCACAACAGTGATTCTTAATGGCCTCCAGATAATGAACAGCATTTTCTATCGGTCGTAATCTATGCAACCTTGCAGCCGTCAGGGGCTGCAGTTGGCATAAAGATACAAGAATGATTATAGTTTGATAAAATAAATATAAAATGGGTTAAAAACTGGCTGAAAACGAGTATATATGTATCCTTGACTATTTTTCAAACGGAAAATCTTAGACCTACGTGTCGAAATTGAGAGAATTAACAGACGACAAATTAAATGAGACTCAAAAACTGGATTTTCTCTTCAGAAGTGTAGAAAATCTTGTGGGAACGGGGAAATTGCTGGTTACCGGCATTTTCTCCTTTTCCCACAATGTTTTCAAAAGCCTTCTCCCTAGGGGTCTTTAAACCTCGGAATCGTGTGGTAAAGGATTAAGTTTCATTCCTGTACCAAACAGTCACGTGTTTTAACGACGCTGAGATAGAAGCCCTCGACAAACATTGTGGGAAAGGTGAGAAAATGCTGATAAAAAAAAAGTCTCCCATTCCCTCAATGTTTTCTACATTTTCAGAGAACTTTAGTCTGTTTGTACCATTTTCGACGTTGTCATCTGCAGATGTTTTCAGTTTTGAAGAGACCAACATAAGTGAGCCAGGCTCTGTGAAAAGGAGGCTTAATGCATCTGCGACCAGTATCTACCCAGGTCAGCTTGCGCAATACGCGCAGGCTGACCTGGACCGAAACTTTTCGCTTTTGGCCAATTTTCTGTATGTCAAAGGACCAGTTTAGTTCATGATTAAGTCGATTATTGAAATAAAAGTGGCTTTTATGGATCCATAAGATTTTATGTGATGACTTGATTAGTATTTAGCATCACGGAGATGCATTAAGCCCCCTTTTGCCAGAGCGTGGTTCAAGTCGTTTGGGAAAGTGTTCACACATTTATGAAAGTAAAAGCATTCTTCGTCATTTCGACGATGGTAATGGAGGATAGCTCCAAGCTCCAATGGCTTGGGAAGAATATTGTGCCAACTACTGGTTAACTCTACCAGTCGACAAAATTTTAGCCTTTTCCAAATTGAAAGCATTTGCAGACGACAATTTCATTGTGGCTCAAATGGTGCATTTTTTTTTTTTTTTTTTTTTTTTTTTTTTTTTTTGATAGTGTAGAAAACATTGTTGGAAAAAGAGAAAATGCTGGTTACCAGCATTTTCTCCTTTTTCCCACTAGGTTTTCAAAAGGTTTCTTTCACAGGGAGGTTAAAAGTCGGGATTGTGTGGTAAAGGGTTAAAGAAAAGCCAGGGAAGTATGGATACACGTATATATAACTGAAATAATGTTGAAAACAGCGTCACGTACAAACGACAAAAATCTTGCTGAAGGAAAAAGGCTTCGACACGAGTAATCAACAGGTAATCATTAATACAAGTGATACCATTTTGTTGCAGATGTTCATCGTGACTAATATATCCATTTGCGTCATTGTTTTCAAAAGTTACTGGATTCAAGATTCAAACTCAGTCGTTGACAGAAGGTAATGGCTGAATTTTTTCTTTTACCCTATACAACACAATTCCAAGTTTTTACGACAATGAAGGAATAGGTTTTTGAAAACAATTTAGAAAAAGGGAGAAAATGCTGGTAACCACCGTTTTCTCCTTTTTCCAAGTGTTTTCTCCCCCTTGACAGACAGGTCTCGTCATTTGAGGTAAAATAAATTTCTTGTCTCCTGATGCTTTCAATTTGGACAAGACAAAAATTGGGTCGTCTGGTACTGAATTAAAGCACCAATAATCCAATGACAGCTGTAAACGTCATTCAATTTTAGTTGATATATTTCCAATAAGATAGTTTCCGACTTTAAACAGACCTAGAATGTGTCTGATGCTGATAGATAAAGTACCAGTTTTCTTACTGAGCTTTCATAGAATTTGGAAACTGCACAGTATATAAATGCAGAAAACGGAAGGGAAAAATAGCCATGAATCGCTTTCATACAAATGGGTCTTTTTATTCATAAGAGTATTTTTGTTTTTGTAATGATGCCTTCTGGGTGAACAGATCCAGAGCTGAAATGAATGATGATTAATTAACTAAGAGCGAACATAAAATAGAACGAACGTATCTTAGGACGAAAAAATGTTCGGGCGAACAGTCCTTAAAATTTTCCCAATAAAGTAGCAGTATATTCGGATGTGGCCGGTACAATGATTCGTGACATAATTGCACAACTTTGACAACACAACTTTCTAGGTATACAAGGTTTAATTCTTTACGCCTAACCAAGTGAAAGTTTCTAGCTTCGAATGTGTATGGTAGACCTTTCATATACTATTTTTCAACAATCAATTCTTGGTTTATAAACCCCTAAAGCGCCGAATAAACCCCATTTTCAGTCTAGTCTAACACCAAGATAATTACAATTTTGTGGTCACTTTTTATGTATAGTGTCTCAGCAAAGCGGACAGTGTAGATCAAAGATCAGGCTGCACGTTTTGTGCAGCCTGATCTTGATCTACACTGGCCGCAAAGGCATCTATAGAGTATAGTCGTGAAAGGCGCTTTAAGGGTTAAAGTTCATTAAATTTATCATTTTGATCCATGATTTAATTTCACCTTTACAAATTTATCAGATGGCAAATTATATTTATTGAATGGCTCAAATATGCGAAAAGGAGAAAATTTGGTATTCTAATTTTTTCCCCCAACATAACGTTCAACATTTTTTTTTCCCAGGAAGGTGATTGTTTTTTTAGTTGCTCATTTTACAGCACCGTCATACAGGGCCTAGGTTTTGGCTGGTCAGTTGTAATTAAGCCTTAGGCAGCTTAGAGTGACTAAATGAACATTAAGGACAGTATAGATTAAGATCAGATTGTACAGAACATGCAGTCTGATCGTGTATAAACAATGTCTGACAAGGAAATTTTATCTCAAAAAAATACCTTTGAAATGGCAAGATTTTGGTTTTTAATATAGAATTGAGATTTTCATATCACTTATTCAGCAGGATAAGGGTTAAGATTTAGTGAAATTGCTTTCTTGCTTTCTCAAATAGGTGTATGGCACATTTACAACGATGTCAAAATCAGATGAAACAGAGGCTGTAGAAGCCAAAAAGGAAGACCTATCTGCGGCCCAGAGAGCTCGGATTGAGCGCAATAGACAGAAAGCTTTACTTTTACGACAGAGTAGACTTCAAGCTCACCCATACGCTACAGACTGTCTAGGGTATCTAATACTTAGAACCCCAACTAAACCCAACAGAGCAGAGCTCCAGATAGAGGGAGTGATTTTAATTATAGAATTGAAAATATTAATTTTTCTCTACTAAACCCTATATTATGGGTACTCATTAGAGTCGTCTCATTGAGATGATTCTAATGAGTACCCACAACATAGGGTTAGGAAGAGAAGTAATGGATTTAGAATACCATCACTCCCTAATATCTGGAGCTCTGCAACAAAGATATTCTATCTAGAAATAAGACCGAAATGATTGCAATTTGGTGGTTGCTTTTGTCTGTAGGGCTTAACTCTTTACCAAACAAAAAAATGTCAGACTGGTCAGGGAGTGTAATTTACGATCCCTGGACTGGTTCAAATAAAAAGCATTTGCAGATCACAGATTAAGTGTGGCTAAAATGATGGATTTGCCTTTGAAATGGGAGAAAACGTTGTGGGAAAAGGAGGAAATGCTGGGCAGCATTTTCTCCTTTTCCCACAATGTTTTCAAAAGGCTTCATTCTCAGGTTTGTTAAAACCCGGGACTCTGTGGCAGAAGGTTAAGCTAAGCCCACAGTGTAAATCGAAGATCAGATATAATCAGATCTTGATCTGCACTGGCCAGGAAAGCAAATATAGTTGTGGAAGGCGCCTAAAGGGTTAAAAAAAAGAATTTTTTGAAGTATAAATTATTTGTTTTTGAAGTATTTCTTACAGACTATCAGGATTCCATTTTTTGCTTGGCCGTTACCTATGAAAACATCAAGGCATTGTCATGGCACCATCGTCTGCGTGGCCATAGTTGCTGTGTAAAAACTCTGACATTTTATAATATCTCTGTCATTTCTGAAGATATTTAATTCACACACAGACTAGTTGTTAACTGTAAAAACGGGGAACCCATACTAGTACAGCAGGACATGTAACCGTCAAAATAACTTTGACACAGTAGTGCCCCTTTTTTGACTTAAATAGTCACAAATCAGTCCTCAGAGGACAAAAGATTGTGAGAAATTAAAATACTGTTTTTTAATGGTATATTTATATGGATCAGTACAGTATGAAAGGATAAATTGATTTTTGAAACAGGTATCCCTTCTTTCCACATGTATTGTCTTACCACTCAGATCTCCCGTTGCCAAAAGTGAAATTCGAAAAATAATGGATAAAAGGCTCAAGTCGACGTTAGCAGACACACATGATGAAAATTAGACGCTGTGAATTAACTGCTGTTCCAATTAACCTTTAGAGTGCTAAATCAATGATTTGAACATTTGCAGTCACCAACCTTATACTACACAACAGTTAAAGAAAGGAAGCAACTCTAGTGATAACAAAGATACCTGTAATGATTGTCTCCCTTCATTTTCAGCCTGTACCTTTAAAGTATTTAGGTTACATAAATTTATCATTTGAGAAGATTTTTATAAAAATAGTGATCGATGTTTATGATAATAACAGTGTTGCAGCTTTAGTTAAAAGTTAATTCTGTACCAGACGACCAAATTTTGGACTAGACAAAATTTAGAGCATTTGCAGACAACAAATGCAACGTTGCTAAAATAAAGATTTCTGTCTTTGTTAGGGTAGAAAAGATTTTGGGAAAAGTAGAAAATACTGGTAACCAGTATGTTGTCCTTTTCCCACAATGTTTTCAAAAGCCTCCTCTTTCCCGCAATGTTTTCAAAAGCCTTCTCTTTCAGGGTCGTCAAAAGTCCGCATTGTGTGGTAAAGGGGTTGAAATATTATGTGGTTTCTACAAACCCTTTACCAAATAATCCCATGTTTTAACCCTTTACCGCACAATGCCGCCTTTTGACGCCCCTGGGGAAGAAGCCTTTTGAAAACATTGTGGGAAAAGGAGAAAATTTCTACCCTATCAAAGAAAAATTGCACCATTTGAGCCACATTAAAATTGACGTCTGCAAATGCTTTCATTTTGGACAAGGCTAGAATTTTGTCATCTGGTAATGGGTTAACTCTTTATCAAATGACAAAATTTTAGACTGGTCCAAATTGAAAGCATCTGCATACGACAAATTATAGGTGGCCAAATTGATGAATTTTGCCCTTGATTAGGTAGAAAACATTTTGGGAAAAGGAGAAAATGCTGGTTACCAGCATTTTCTCCTTTTTCCACAATGTTTTCAAAAGTCTTCTCTTTCAGGGTTTTTAAAAGTCGGGATTGTTAGGTAAAGGGTTAAACAGCCCTTGGCAAGAGGGCTTTTGAAAAAATAGGGGGAAAAGGAGGAAAGGCTTGTTACCAGCATTTTCTCTCTTTCCCCACAATGTTTCTGCCCTTCCAAAAAAAAATCCATCATTTGTGATACGTCATTATCTCTTTACGTAACGATAAAATTGTAGACTTGTCAAATGGTTGATAGATCTTATGGTGTTTAAACGCCGTTTTCAACATTATTTCAGTTATATCGCACAGCCAGTGCACCTATCCATGCTTTCCTGGAGTTTCTTTTACCAGTACTATGCACAATATTCTTCCCAAGCCACTGGCTGCTTTGCCACATAACCATCGTCAAAACAACGGTCAGCAGTGAGAGAGGAACGAATCCTGTCGCAATGACTATCCTCAATCCTCGGAAAGAAATTGGCCGAGCTAGTGATCTCCTGTTCTCAAGTCCTGTCCACTACCGGCTGAGCTACAGGGGCATGGCTCTTGTCAAAATGGAAAGCATTTGCAGACAACAAATTAATTGTGGCTGAAAGGATGGTAATTGTCTGTGAAAGAATAGAAAAGCTTGTTGGAAAAGGAGAAAACGCTGGTTACCAGCATTTTCTCCTTTTCCCACAAGATTTTCAAAAGGCCATTTCCCCAGGGGCGTGAAATCTTGGGACTGTGTGATAAAAGAGTAAGCATTTATTTCTTTCTCCTCTAAGTGCTTTCACTTCCAACAGGTCTAAAATCTTGTCACCCAGTAAAGAGATAAAGATTAAAAAAAAAAACAAGATTTTAGAAAAAGAACCAACATTCGCTGCTCTTGTCCTCTGATTGCCAAATTATAATGATACTTAAAAAAAAAAATGTCTATACTGAGTATAGATGTTGAAGCTAAAACGTCGATAAAGAATTTGTCAATGAAACTTATGGTATATGTGTTGTTATAGATTTATTTCCATTCAATGATATTTGTAGGAATAGAGTGAAAGCACCACCCAGAGAAATAGACACGGGGGCAGGATTTTTTATAGAGACAGGCGGAGAAGTCGAGGAAAAAATACAAACAGAGATCACTCATCCAGCTGGTAAGGAGATCCAAAATGATTATGGAGAGTAATTGGTTTATGTCCCTTGTAACACGTTAACCCTTTACCATGCCATCCCAAGTTTTAACAATGCTGAGAAAGAAGCCTTTTGAAAACATTGTGAGAAAAGGAGAAAATGCTGGTAACCAGCATTTTCTCCTTGTCCCACAATGTTTTCTAACCTATCAAAGACAACTTCCACAATTTTAGCAATAGTTAATGAGTTGTCTGCAAATGCTTCCAGTTTGAACAACTCTAGAATTTGGCCTGTGGTAAAGGGTTTATTTAACCACAGATTCAAAATAGCTGTCATCTTTCTAATTTGGTATTGTCTTTTTTAGCTCACCTGAGCACAAAGTGCTCAAGGTGAGCTTTTGTGATCATGCTGTGTCTGTCGTGCGTCGTCTGTTGTCCATCGTGCGTCATCCAGCATCAACAATTGCCTTGTGTGCACTCTAGAGGCCATATTTTCAGTCATATACTCATGAAACTTAGTCAGAATGTCTGTCTTGATAATATTTCAGACAAGTTCAAAATTGGGTTATGTGGGATAAGAAAGTAGGTCACCAGGTCAAAATTTAGAAAAACCTTGTGTGCACTCTAGAAGCCACATTTTTAGTCCAATACTCATGAAACTTAGTCAGAATATTTGTCATGATAAAATCTCAGACAAGTTTGAACTTGGGTCATGCCAGGTCAAAAAGAAGGTTGCCAGATCAAATTCAGAAAAACCATGTGTGCACTCTATAGGCCACATTTTTAGTCAAATACTTATGAAACTTGGTCAGAATACTTTTCTTGATAATGCCTCGGACAAGTCATAAACTGGGTAATGTTGGGTCAAAAAGTAGGTCACTGGGACAAATCTTAGGAAAACCTTGTAAGCACGCTAGATGCCACATTTTCAGCCAGAAACTCATGAAACTTGGTCAAAATGTTTGTCTTGATAATATCTTGGACAAGCATGAATTTGGGTCATGTTGGGTGAGGCAGTAGGTCACTATGTCAAAATGTAGAAAAACCTTTTCTGCACTCTAGAGGCCACATATTTAGTCCAATACTCATGAAATTTGTTTTTTTCTTTTTTTTTTGTCCTGATGAAATCTTAGACAAGTTTCAAACTGGGTCATGTCAGCTCAAAAAGTAGGTCATTGGATCAAATTTTAGAAAAAACTTGCTGGCATTCTAGAGGCCACATTTCAAGTCCAATACTTATGAAACTTGGTCAGAATACTTTTCTTGATAATATCTCAGACACGTTTGAAGCTGGGTCATGTCAGGTCAAAAAGTAGGTCACTGGGACAAATCTTACGAAAACCTTGTGAGCACTCTAGAGGCCACGTTTTCAGCCAGAAACTCATGAAACTTAATCAAAATGTTTGTCTTGATGATATATCAGACAAGCTCAAATTTGGGTCATGTTGGGTCAAAAAGTAGGTCAATGGGACAAATCTTAGAAAAATCTTGTGTGCAGTTGGGGGGGGGGGGGGGCACAATTTCTGTTCGACACTCACAAAATATCATCAGAATGTTTGTCTTGATACAGAAAAATACAGCATACAAATGGGTCTGGATCAGACAGACATATCTAACTCCTGACCTGGGCCAGATTTTTAGACATGTCCAAATTTAACACATCTGCACATGACAGATCATATTTTTAACCCTTTACCACACAATCCCGACTTTTAACAACTCTGAAAGAGAAGGCTTTTAAAAAAAACATAGTGGGAATAGGAGAAAATGCTGGTAACCAGCATTTTCTCCTTTTCCCACAATGTTTTCTACACTATGAAAGATAGAGATCACCATTTTAGCAAACACTTGATTTGTCATCTGCAAATGCTTTCAGTTTGGTCCAGTCCAACATTTTGTCATTTGGTAAAGAGTTAATAATGGTATTTATAATATAAATGTGATTCAAGATGGCTTTATAAGACAGGAAATTTATTGGGTATTTCGGTGCAGTCCAGACCAGACACGTGAGTATTACAATAACTGTTCCTAAGTGTATATGAGCAGCACTTTGGGAAAAGGGGGTTTAATGCATCTCTGTGATCCGTCATGCGTAGCTAGTCATCAAAAGGTTATGGATCCATAAAGTCCATTTTGTTTAATAACCAACTGAACCATGAAGTAGACTGGCCCTTTGACAAGCAGAAAATTGACCAATAGCAAAAAATTTTGACCCTTGTCAGCCTGCATGCACTGCACCAAGCCCCCGTAGCTCCGTCGGTAGCGTACAGGACTTGAGAACAGAAGGTCGCTGGTTCGATCCCCAGCCTGGCCAATTTCTTTCCGAGGATTGATGATAGTCATCGCGACAGGATTCATTCCTCTCTCACGGCTGACCATTGTTTCAACGATGGTTATGTGGGAAAGCAGCCAGTGGCTTGGAAAGAATATTGTGCAGAGTACTGGTAAAAGAAACTCCACAAAAGCATGGGTAGGTGCACTGGCTGCCGTGATATAATTGAAATAATGTTAAAAAACACCATACAAATCAACAGGCTGACATGGACCGATGTGCTTTGCAGATGCATTAGACCCCCTTTTCACAGAGTTTGGCTCATATATACATGTATTATGTATTTTGATCACAGGACCAGTTGTAGAATTGGATAGTCTGTTCTGCGAAGAATGTAACAAAGAGTTCATGGATTCTTATTTTTACGACAAGTTTGATGAACATATATGTGATACATGCAGGTAAGGGTTATGCTAAATGGTATTGCCAACATCATTTAACCTGATCAAGGTCAGTATCATCTAAATTAATTAAAATTCTATTTTTACCCTTGGCATCACACAGGGCTCCCTTAGACATATGTCCCGAATTGTTACGGAAATATTTTATACAGCATGCGTGAATTGCCTGTGTATATAAGTACCTAACAGAGAACTATCCTAAGTCTTCTGTAACTTCAGCAAATGTGAACTTAACTTCCCGAATAAACATCAGAGTTCTTATTATATGCCTACTTATATATTCAGCATAAAGGTCAGGATCAGGTTAAATGAAGTAGGCAATAACTCACTAGTTGAATGGGAGTTACAGGGTTCCCGTTCACGCACATATGTGCGTGATTCACGCACTCAATTGAATAATCACGCACAAAAATATGAAGTGAAATGTGCATGCATGCACAGGTTTCAGGGCTCCCGCTGTTGATTAATTGGCGCCACTTGGGACTTGGTAGAAAAAAATGTCTCCAAAACTTATGCACTGGTGAATCTGCTGGCAACAAGTAATGTCTTTTGAAAGATCTAAACTCTGACATATTCAATAGGTATCAAGTGTGAAAGTTACTGTTTATCACTGCTAATCAAATTGTTGTCATTTATTTCAAATTGTTAATGGCATCAATATGCTTTTCTAGTGTAAAATTACGGGTTTTGAAGTTACATGCTACCCTAATTGACCAATCTTTGTCAAATCATGTGGAAATACTACTCCAGAACTTAGCAGGCATGAAAAAAAGATGGGAGCAAAGAAACGCGAAAATACATGACACAATTAAAATCGGATTGACATCGTCCGATCATAGGCATTTCAAACTGTCTCTTCAGCTTTATCAATGACTTTAAACAGTAAATTTACATAAATATCTCTATAAAACAATAAGTGAAAGCTAATTAGTGTCTGAAATTGACAGTGAAATGGAAAATTCTACTGGCCATTGGGTCGTAAGTTGTCGCTCTAAAACTGGTCCCGTGAATAAGGAAACATAACAGCATCTTCTTTTTTAAATTACTGATACTGTTTTCAAGAGCAGATGACTGCCGAGTGAGACTCACCAAAATGAATTTTCAATACAACAGACCGTTATTTTCCTCCATAGATGCTCTAAACTTGTCATAATTGTGTGCACTCCTAGAATTTCTCTTGCACCCCCAAGCTTGTACTTCAGGAAGCGCATGCACTCCCAGAAAAGGATGTGAGTGGGAACGCTGAGTTAGAAGTCAGTTACTTCCCTCGATACTTCTTCCACTACTTCATAGGCCCTGAATAGTGTATTACTTGGTTTTTATCCTTGATATCTTTTGCACTATTTAAGAATGTTCACACATAAATATCTCTGGCCAAATTTATTAAACTGCTGTTTTGATCCACTTCATGTGTTTTGATGATAATATTGTGTAAACCTCATTTTGCAGATTTCATGCAGGCCTTGCATATAAATCACATCCTAAATTTTTATTATCGCAACATTCCTAAGTGAAGCAAGGATGAAAACAAAGGAAATCAAACAAAAGAACCCAGTTGCAGTTTTGTGAACTTGGTGTTTTATTTAACAAGGGAGATAAGTCAGATTTCACTCTTACCTCCCTTTGTATTGTAAACATGTAATTGAGCCATGCTCTGTCAAAAGGGGGCCTAATCCATCTCTGTGATACATACACCAAGCAAGTCTTCATGTAATGATGGATCCATAAGATCCAATTCGTCTGACAATTGACTGGAAAAGCAGGTAAAATGGCCCTTGGACATGTGGAAAATTGGCCAATAGCAAAAAGTATTGACCCAGGTCAGACTGTGCAGTCCCTGCAGGCTGACCTGGTTTGATACTTTTTAACAGATGCATTAAGTCCCCTTTTCACAGAGCATGGTTCAATGTATTTTGGGATATTTGGGTTAGCAATGGTTGTGACCGAGACTGAATCTAGTGACTTGTTGCCTTTGGGCAATAGATTAAACTCATCCTGATTGAAAGCATTTGCTGGTTACCAGCATTTTCTCCTTTTTCCTCAATGTTTTTGAAACTTCAGGTTCGTTAACTCTTAGAAAATTTTTGGTAAAGCATTAATCAGATTGCAGAGGAAATACCTGTATCAACCATTTCCTGAAATTTGCTAGTTGCAGACCAAAATTCATGAAAATTTTCCTATGGCTGTTGGCTTTTGAGAAAGGGATGAAAATAATTATTTCCATACTTGTAAATTCATTTGAACAGCCACTTGGTCGATTATGGGGCCTACTGGGTGTTTAATCCTTTAACGCACAGTGCCACCGTTTAACTACCCTGGGAAAGAAGCCTTTTGAAAACATTGTGGGAAAAGGAGAAAATGCTGGTAACCAGCATTTTCTCCTTTTTCCACAATGCTTTCTAACCCTTCATACACAATATCTATCATTTGAGCCACACTGAAATTGTCGTCTGCAAGTGCTTTCAATTTGGACAATGCCAAAATTGCCAAAATTTTGTCGTCTGGTAAAGTGTTAAACATAAGAAATTGCAATGAAATAGTATAATGTGAGATTATGATGTGTATAGGTGTAAAGAACTTGAAGTTAATGATTAATTTTAACTCTTTGCCACATGACAAAAATGTAGACTGGTCCAAATCCAAATCATTTGCAGACGACAAAATAAATGTGACCGAAAAATTGAAATCTATTTTGGAAAGGGTAGAAAACATGGTAGGAAAAGAAGAAAATGCTCGTTACCAAAAAGCTTCTTTCACAGGGTTGTTAAAAGTCAGGATTGTATGGTAAAGGGTTAAATTTAGCTCATTTTTTAAAATTATTTTGGAAAGGGTAGAAAACGTGGGAAAAGGAGAAAATGCTGGTGACCAGCATTTTCTCCTTTTCCCACAATGTTTTCAAAAGGCTTCTTTAACAGGGTCGTTAAAAGTCAGGGTTGTATGGTAAATTTTTCAGACTCGATGAAGAAAAATATCCACTTATCACAAGGACCGAAGCAAAAAATAAATACCTGCTGAAAGATGCAGATCTAGACAAACGAGAGCCTGTTTTGAAGTTCGTTGTCAGAAAAAACCCTCACAATCAGCGATGGGGAGACATGAAATTGTATCTTGAATCTCAGGTAAGAAATGAACTTGTATCTTCAATCTCAGGTAAGAGATGAAGTTATATATTGAATCCCAGGTAAGAGATTAGATTGTATCTCAACTCTCAGGCAAGAGATGTACTTGTATCTTGAATTTCAGGTAAGAGATGAAATTGTATCTGGAATCTCAGGTAAGAGATGAACTTGTATCTTGAATCTCAGGTAGGAGGTGAAATTGTATCGTGAATCTCCAGTAAGAGATGAAGTTGTTTCTTGAATCTCAGGTATGAGGTGAAATTGTATCTTGAATCTCCAGTAAGAGATGAAATTGTATCTTGAATCTCAGGTAAGAGATGAAATTGTATCTTGAATCTCAGGTAAGAGATGAAATTGTATCTTGAATCTCAAGTAAGAGATGAGATCTTTGGTCATCTCTCTTTACTCCAGAGGATGATATTGGCACTCTTGGACAGTGTAGATCAAGATCAGTTCTGTAGAGAAAGCCAATCTTAAACTTTTACCAGATGACAAAATTTTAGACAGGCCCAAATTGAAAGCATTTGCAGATGGCAAAGAAAATATGTCTGAAATGGCAAGATTTGTCTTTCACATGTTGGAAAACATTGCAGGAGTAGGAGAAAATGCTGGTTACCATGATTTTTTAAAAATAATTCTTCCTCATGGTGGTTAAAACTTAAGACCGTGTGGAAAAGGGTTAAACTTTTACCAGACGACAAAAATTTAGACCCATCCAAATTCAAAGCATTTGCAGACAGCATATTTAATGTGGGTGAAATGATGGTATTTGTCTATAAAAGGGTAAAAAAAACATTGTGGGAAATGCAAAAAAAATGCTGGCTTCCAGTTTTTTCTCCTTTCCTCACAATGTTTTCAAAAGTGTTTTCTCTTAGAGTCATTAAAAATCAGAATTTTTGGTAAGGGATAAATTCATTTTTGGATATTATAGGCTTCCAGAAAGGGAGATTTACCTTTTACCATAAAATCAGAGTTTTAACTCTTTCGGCGCCAAATAAATAAACTTGACTTCTTTTGACAGCTGAAAATACAATCCACTTAAACAAAGAAAGGTTTTTATTATATAGGCTTGACTAAACAAGCGGATGGTATAGATCAAAGATCAGACTGCACAGAATGTGCAGTCTGATCTTGATCTATGGCATCTGCAAAAGTTCCTGTTTTCGCCTATGGCACTGAAAGGGTTAACAAACCTAAAGAAAAAGGTCTTTGAAATCATTATGGGAAAAAGAATGAAATGTTGGTAACCAGCATTTTATCTTTTTTCCTACAATGTTTTCTGCAAAGCCATTTTTTTTCTTTTGAGCTACATTACCCCATTTCATTTGTTGTGTGCAATGCTTTTTTTTACGACAAGTCTAAAATTTTGATAAAGGTTAAAGTTTGAACCATATCTACAATGGCCCTCTTATTTTTAGGTTGAACTCTCCATCAGAATGATGAAAAATATAATTATAGCCGCATACATTTCCAAGGCATTTACAGGCAAAAGAATTAAAAATACATCTATACTTGTTTTCAGCCAGTTGTAAACCATTTATTTTATGAAACTTTGATCATTTTTGTACCTTCATGCCAAATGTTGCCCCAGATGTCTGCAAGGTCGCACAGATTAAGAGGGATAGAAAATACATTTCATTTTTTATGAGGCTTTCAAAGAAATGGCTGTTTTCATTTCCAGTTTTAAATAGGGACAAATCACTTGAGTTTCTCAATCCTTTACACCATTATATATTGTTAATTTATCTATGTTTACATAGATGGGCCATTTTACACCTTTTCAAGTTTTAACAGCACTTTTTTTTCCTCTCTGGTTGTAGGGATGTATCTTTAAATATGATATATAAGTGGAGGATATTTGGGGTTTTTTTTTTTTTTGTAAAAGATTGATTTTTTTTTCATCTCGTGAGCATCATCGGTAATATTTTCACGAGTGGCAAAGCCACAAGTGAAAATATTACCAATGATGTTCACAATATGAAATAAATGTTGATCTTTCGCCGAAAACAACAAATATTCTATTTATTTCAAATATTCTATTTATTTCATGCTTCTAGCCCCTATTTTGTTGGAAGTTCAGTGCACTTGTTTTCAGTAATTCCCCATGGCATACCCCCTTCACATAACAATGCATTACAATATTACGTTAAGCGCGAGAAATATGCTGGTAGCCATAAATTACGCCATATTTTCCTCCATTTGAATGGCAATTGCTGATTACCTAGGTAACTAGTGCGCGGGAACTACTGTTTCTGCCTTCAATTGAAGAGTTAGACAATACAAAATCGGTATTTTCACTGGTCGTATCCATGAAATATCAAACCATAATCCACCATTATTTCTCAATGAACTACAGAAAAGCGTGAATATTGGAAATTAGGAAATGATGGTTGCTAGCATTTTCTCGTTGTCCTAGGATGCTGCCAGTGGTCTTCTTCCCCAGGAATGTAAAAACAAAGGATTGTCTGGTAAAAGGGTTACCGTTTACAAACAATCCAGAGTTTTAACCCTTTACCGCACAATGACGTCTTTTAACGCCCCTGAGAAAGAGGCCTTTTGAAAACATTGTGGGAAATGGAGAAAATGCTGGTAACCAGTATTTTCTCCTTTTCCCACAATGTTTTCTATCTTATCAAACAAAAATTACACCATTTGAGCCACAATGAAATTGTCATCTGCAAATGCCTTCAATTTGGACAAGACTAAAATTTTGTCGTCTGGTAAAGTGTTAACAGCCGTAGGTAAAAAGTCTTTTGAAGTCTGTTATTCAGCCTTTTCTCCATTTCCTTCAACATTTTCCAACCTTTCAAAGACGAATCTGATCTTTTGATTTGCATTAACATGATGTCTTTTCCAACAATTTTTTCTAGCCCTTTTTACCCTTTACAACACAATCCCCGAGTTTTAACGACCTTAAAAAAGAAGGCTTATGAAAACATTGTGAAAAGGAAAAAAAATGCTGGTAGCCAGCATTTTCTCCTTTTCTCAAAATGTTTTCTGTCCTATCAAAGACAGAAATCATCATTTGAAATAAATTTATTTTGTCATCTGCAAATGCTTTCAATTTGGTTGAGTCCATAGTTTTGTCATTTGGTACAGAGTTAAAGGCAATGCCAATCAATTTGAGCCAGGTTTTATCTGTCGCCTGTATGTGCTTTCACTTGGAAAAGTCCAGGTTTTGTTGTTTGGCAAATCAGAGAGATTTTTATTCTTCTGCTTTACATTGGGTTTTTAGCTCCACTGGCCGAAGGCCAGTGGACTTCTGTCAGGGCCCTATGTCCGTCGTGCGTCTGTACGTGCATTATGTGAACTTTTTTTTTTTTTAATTATCATCTTCTAAGAAACTACCCATCCAATTTTGATGAAACTTCACAGATTTCCTTCAAAGAATTTGATTCCGATGAAAACTGGTTGTGCATGGCAACAAAACTGAAAAATATTGAAAGTCTTTTAAAGTCATCTTGTCAGAAACCATAAAGCCTAAGGCTACCAAATTTGGCATGTTGCTTTTTCTAATAGACCTCTACCAAATTTCTTGAAATTATAGTCCTGGGGTCAAACATGGCCCCACCCAGGGGGCCACAAGTTTTACACGGGCTTATATAGGGAAAACTTTAAAAATCTTCTCGTTCTAAATAATATGGCTTAGGGCTACCAAAATTTGTGTATAGCTTCATCTGAGGGACATTTACTTAGATTTTTCAAATTACAGCCCTGGGGCCAAAATGGGCCCCCCGCTCGGAGGTCACAAGATCTACATGGGCTTATATAGGGAAAACTTTAAAAGTCCTCTTGTTCTAAACCATATGGCCTAGGGCTACCAAAATTAGCATGTAGCTTCCTCTTCATTAGAGTCTTCAGATTATGGCCCTTGGGCCAAAATTGGGGTCACAAATTTTACATGGGCTTTTATGGTGAAAACTTTAAAAATCTTCTTGTTCTAAACCATATGGCCCAGGGCTTCTAAATTTGGTATGTAGCTTCACCTAATGGACCTCTACTGAGATACTACAAATTGTAGCCCTTTGGTCAAAATTTGCCCTGCCCCAGGGGTCACAGGGGCTTATATAGTGAAAACTTTAAAAATCTTCTTGTTCTTAGCCATAGAGCCTAGGGCTACCAAATTTGACATAAAGCTTGATCTAGTGGATCCCTTATGAATTTGTTAAAAATTTAGCCAAAATAAACGCTCTCATGTTTTATTAAGGAAACTTTAAAAATCTTGTTTACATAAACCATACAGCCTAGACATAAATTATTTGGTATGTGGCTGTTTCTTGTTGACCTCTACCAGGATTCAGTTAATTATAGCTCATAATTATAGTTTGAAATCATAATTATAGGTCAAAAATGGACTTGATCTGGGGCAATTTTCACATGGGCTTTTGTAGAGAAACTTTATCGGTCTTCTTGTTCGAAGCCTTTCGGCCTTGAATTGTAATGTTTGGTGTGTATGGTTTGTACATTTTAGCCTGTGGAGCGATACAGGGCCATCATGGCCCTCTTATTATAAGTTACTGAAACAAAATTGTTGCAGTAGCCATTAGGCAGCTACTTGCGGGAGATGATTAGCTTGGCTGTTTTCGAAGAAAATCTCAAATTATTATCATTGCCCCATTGATGTCTTTGTCATGGTTGTCATGCAACAAGTTTGACATTTCCGGATTTCTCTGACATTATGAAAGATATTTACCTCGGACTTTGGGTACATTTAGCCATGGAAAAGGAAACCTGCGCCAGAAGGGAAGGTAACCCCCAAAAATGAGTTGTGCCCTGTGAAAACGGGTTTAATGCATCTAAATCGGGTATCGACCAACGTCAGCCCGCACATTTTGCGCAGGTTGAAATGGGTTGAAATTTTTTGCTGTGTGTAAATTTTCTGCATGTCCAAGCACACAATTCAAATGGATTTTATGGATCCACAGTTGTGTGATGACTTGCTCGGTATAATGCATCACAGAGATGCATTATTAAGCCCCCTTTTGCCAGAGTGCTACTCAAATATTTTTGACACAGTTATACTCCTTTTTCAGTGTAGAATTTTCACTGGATAAGCACTTAAGGCAACTGCATGGGGTACCTTGTTTGCAACCACATAGGGTGCCATTTGTTTTTGTGCCTTGGACATGTTTTGTAAGATGGTATAGAAAATAGGGACAATCGAGAATCAAGGGGGGAGAGGGCATAAAGTCTGAGGTACTAGAAACGAAAACATGGAACGTCCATGTGGTTGGATTTTTATTAGTTCTGTCAAAATAATTGATAGAAATAGTTCTCTGCCCTTTTAACATAAAAAACCGTGAAATCGGCAAATTATTTTCCATGCCAATTTCCGAGTGCATGTATCCATTGTTTTCCACTTAGAGATTGTCTTCACCCTTTGTCAACCATTTACCACACAGTCCAGAGTTTTAACAGTCCAAAGAAAAAGCTTTTTGAAAACATTGTGAGAAAAGGAGAAAATGCTGGTAACCAGCATTTTCTCCATTTCCCACAATGTTTTCTACCCCTTTAAAGACAGAAATCATCATTTGAGTTACCTTAAATTTGTCATCTGCAAATGCTTTCAATTTGGTTGAGTACAAGATCTTTCTTTTGTTTGGTAAAAAGTTAAACGGAGGAAGGCTTTATTGAAAATACTGTTAACCAGCATTTTCTCCTTTTACAACAATGTTTTCTAGCCTTTCATAGACAAATCCCGCCAATTAATCCACATTTAATTTGTTTTATGCAACTGTGTTGAATTTGGAAGAGTCTAAAACCATGTTTTCTGGCAAAAAGTTCATGGTTGCAATTTGAAGTTTTGTCTTTAGACAGCTGTTTATTTTTCTTCCTTGGAATCAAGATATTTCAAAAGTGGACTAAAAAAAATGGGCTGAAATTTGTATGCCCGTCAGTCTGTAAATACTCCCGAAATTAACTTTTCCCTAGTTTCAGCTCACTTCTCCCTAATTCCTTAGAGGGAAAAGTAACTTTTCCTTAAATTATGGGGCTACCTTGCTACCTCAACACTTTTCACTGGATTCCCAATTTTAGCCCCACTGCTCTTTGGCCAGTACAATTGTTTCATGACCCTTTGTCATTCTGTGAGTCTGTCTGTAAAATTTATGTAATTCACTGTTAATTGTTTTCATCAACATTGGCAAGTTCTGATTGGCTGAATATTTTTTTTTTCTTCATAGGTCCATGAAAAATAAAATTCATGCAGTGCCGGAACTACCTTTGCTGTGAAACTAATGTAAACAAATATACAAGGGTTGTCCCAAAACTCTGTGACAATTTTCTTTTACAAAAGAACATGGAACACCACAGATGCAATTTTTAGATATGTTTTTAATTCATATTACCCAGACATATAGATAAAAAAATCACACAAAAATCTTTACAAATAAAATAATTGTAGCATAAATAGCACAACAACCACGCACACTGCGGCGCACGTCATGCGTCAAAAACGACGTCAGCGTTAAGTTTACATACCTTTTTTCAAAGGATTCTCCATGAAATTCAAACCAGATAGCAGACATGGAACTCATGTTGTGCAGAGGTGTGGTATGTTCCGTTTGTTCTAATGTGTTCTGTGGATATAAGACCTTGAAATGGCGGTTGACGACAATACATGTATCTCTCTTGCCTGTTAGTCTCCGATCTGGGTAGGTGCATCGCTTTACCAAATCACACGATTCTTTAATTATACAAATCAGTCTTTCATTTCGCGCTTTCTCCTTTTCACGGCGTCTTTTCCTGCCATGCCATTGTAGACCAGTGCCCAAGAAACGTTTTCAGTACGCCACTTTTTTTTTTTTAGTCTTGAAGGGTGTCATTCAGAGATCGGCACAAAATTTTATAACTGTCTGCTGCGCCGTGCGATCTTCTGACGTCGTCATTTCAAATTTCTTATTTTCTACTTATCGTTTTTGTTTGTCTGTATACTGTCCGTTGTCTACGTGATCACATTCAAATTTTCTGTGATGACATCAGAAAAATATGTCTGTGTGATATCTAGCAGAAATAACTTCAAATATTGAAAATATCTGTGCACGACTTCAGTTAATAATAAAACATAAAAAGAATAAATTGACGTGCGCCTGTAAATGATACCTCCCTAACAATTATGTCGATTTGAAGTAAAAGTAAAGCCAATATTTTATTATAGACTTTACACAAAGTGAAATAACATCTTCATACGTGTAGATGATATATGTAAGAAGAAATGTCCTGACCCTAAAACTGATGCTTTTATAAAATTTGTTACGGACTTTTGGGACAACCGTGGTATATGTGAGATTTCATAATGTTTTTCTTCTAATTTCATACTGAGTCCAGAGTTCAAATTCTAGCTAAGTATAATTTCTCTGAATATTATAATTGAAAAAAATATCCAAAAATAAATTCTAAGAGAGAACTTAAAACTCATTAGTTTACTGGGTACAAATTATCTAATTTTCAACTTACTTCCAGCGTATTAAACTTCTTTAAATAGATAGATCTACTAAAGCTGCAGTGTTCTATGATGACGTCATAAATTACACATTTTTTACGTCATGAACGAACCATTTTCCCTATGAAAAACCAATGAAATGGGCATTAGAAACTGCAATATTGGATTTACAAAAAAACTGCATTTTGTATTATTTATGAGCGTATTTGTTGTCTGTAATATTGAATTATAAGGAATGATGAGAATTTTTATTGTTTTCAAGGAGGTATGAAAACAAAAAAACCTAATCACATTTTTTTATGAAACTTTTGCAGTTTTATTACAAAAGTGTGATTAGGTTTTATTGCTTTCATACCTCCATGAAAACAAAAGAAAAAAAAATCTCTTTATTGCTCAATTGAAATATCTCTTAACCCTTTCCCAAACGACAAATTTTGGACTGGTCCAAATTGAAAGAGTTTGAAGACGACAATTTCAGATTTGATGAAAATGGCAGAAAGTTATCAAAAAGGGTAGAAAACACTGTGGGAAAAGGAGAAATTGCTCGTTACAAGCAATTTCTCCTTTTCCCACAGTGTTTTCAAAAGACTTGTACTGCATACATGTGAAAACCAGGGCTTGTTTGGGAAAGGGTTAAACTACTAGCACAACTTTAACCTGTTACAGAGTTTTTAGCTCATCTGAGCCCAAAGTGCCAAAGGTAAACTTTTGTGATCATGCCATGTCCGTCGTCCGTCGAGTGTGTGGTGTTGTACATCCTCCACCATCTGTCGAGTTTGAAAAAGGGTCACATCAGGTTAATAACTAGGTCACCAGGTTAATTATTTGTAAAACCTTGTGTACACTCTAGAGGCCACATTTTCAGTCGATACTCATGAAAATTGGTCAGAATATTGTCTTGTTGATATCTCCTGCGTTAGAAAATAGGTCATGTCTTGTCAAAAAGTAGCTCACCAGATCAAAAATTTAAAAAAGCCTATGTACATGCATGCTCTAGAGGCCACATTTTCAGTCTAAAACTTATGAAAATTAGTCTGAATCTTTGTTTTGATGATATCTCAGATGAGTTGTAAAATTCATCACATTGAGTCAAAAAGTAGGTCTCAGGTCATATCTTTGAAAAACCTTGTCTGCACTCAAGAGGGAGTTAAAAAATGGGTCAAGTTTGGTCGAAAACAAGATCACTGGGTCATATCTTTGAAAACCTTGTGTACACTCTAGAGGGCACATTTTCAGTCCAATACTTATGAAAGTGGGTCAGAATGTTTGGTGTGATGATATCTTGGACAAGTTTGAAAATGGTTCATGTTAGGTCAGGAACCAGGTCACCAGGTCAAATCTTTAAACAGCCTTCATGTATACTCGAGGCTACATTTTAAGTCTGATACACATGAAAGTTGCCCAAAATGTTTGTCTTGGTAATCTTGGACAAGTTTGACAACGGGTCACATATGGTCAAAAATGAGGTCACCAGGTCATGTGTAGATTCTAGTGGCAGCATTTTCAGTCCAATACTCATAAAAGGTGGTTAGAATGTTTGTCTTGATGATATATTGCACTTGTTTGAGAAATGGTTGCAGCTGATCAAAAACTAGGTCACCAGGTCAAATCTGAAAATAACTTGTTGTACACTTTAGAGGCAACATTTTCTGTCAAGTACTCCGGTAAGTTGGTCAGAATGTATCTTGGTATCTCGGACTAGTTGCAAAATGTGTCATGTTGGGACAAAAAGTAGGTCACCAGGTAAAATCTTCTAAAAACCTTGTGTACACTGTAGAGGTCACATTTTTAGTCCAGAACTTTTGAAAAGTGGGCAGAATGTTTGTCTTGAAAACGGGTCACATAGTTTGAACATCAGGTCACCAGGTCAAATTATTGAAAAACCCTTGTGTTCACTCTAGAGGCCACTGTTTTAGACAAATAATGATAAAAATTGGTCAGAATCTTTGTCTGGATGATATTCAGAGTGTGTTTGAAAATGGGTAATGTTGTGTCAAAAAGTAGGTCACCAGGACAAATCTTAGAGGCCACATTTTCATTCCAATAATCATAAGAATTGGTCAGAATGTATGCGTCTTGATGATATCTATGATAGGTTTGAAAATGAGTCACATTTGTCAGAAAATAGGTCACTGGGACAAATATTAGGAAAATCATGTGTACACTCTTGAGGTCACATTTTCAGTCTAAATCTCAGAAAGTTGGTCAGAATGTTTGTTTTGATGATATCTACAAGGGCCATGTTGGGTCAAAAGGAAGGTCACTGACACAAATTCTAGAAAAAGCTTGTGTACACTCTAGAGGCCACATTTTCAGTCCAGTATTCATGAAAATTTGTTAGAATGTTTGTCTTGATATCTCGGAAGAGATTTGAAATGGGTCCTGTCGGTTCAAATGTCTCAGGTGAGCAACTTTAGGGTCATCATGGCCCTCTTGTTTAGAGTTTGTTTGGGAGAAAAACCTTAGTGAAATGAAGAACTCTGGTTGCCATGTAAATAAACTCTGAAATTTGAGAAATCTTTAAAGATTTTGTAATTCAAAAATGCTTCAATTTCTGTGCAATTTTGTACTAACTCTTTATCACACTGCAAAAATTTTGGACTTGTACAGATTGTAAGGATTTGCAGGCAACAAAAATTATGCCTCAAAAGGTGGAACATGTCTTAGATAGGGTAGAAAACATTGTTTGAAAAGGAGGAAATGCTGGTTACCAGCATTTTCTCATTTTCCCACAATGTTTTCTAAAGCTTTCTTTCTCAGGGTCGTGAAAACTCCGGATTGTTTGGTAAAAGGTAAATGGTCCTCGGAGAGACATCTTTAGATTCCACCTGATAACCAACATTTTCTCCTTTTCCCACTATATTTTCCGAAGCCAACTTCTTCAGGGTGGTTAAAACTCGAAATTATTTAGTTAAGGATTAAGGGGGGAAGAACTGGTGTGAGAAAAGGAGAAAAAAATTCTCCAATTCCCATGTTGTTTTCAGAGGCCCGCTTCCTGATGGTCATAAAAATAAACACCTGTTTTGTAAGCTATAAAAGTCAACTGTTATTAAGGTAGAAGAAAATTGTCAATAGGCAGTAATGTGCTTAACCCTGTACCAAACAATCCCAAATTTTAATGACTGAAATAGAAGGCTTTTGAAAATATCATTGGAAAAGGAGAAAAATGCTGGTAACCAGCATCTCCTTTTCCCCCAGATTGTTTTCCACCCTATCAGAGACAACACAAATTATTCTAACTGCGTTTAAATCATCGTCTGCAGATGCTTTGCTTTCAGAAGAGTCCAAAATTTGTCATTTGGTAAACTGTTAAAGGCTATTTCTAGTGCTGAAAATTGAACTAGCATGTTTGAGAAAGTGTGGCTTCATATTTGATCCTATGGAAAGGTCAAGTCTGGTATGATACGGTGCATTAGCCGTTTACCACACAATCCTGAGTTTTAAAGACCTTTAGGAAGAACCCTCCTGATATTTTTGGCTTCGTAAAAAGGTCAAGTCTTGGCATGATACAGTGCACTAACCTTCTACTGCACAATCCTGTATTTTAGCGACGTTGACCAAGAAGCCTTATGAAAACATTTTGTGAAAAGAAAATGCTGATTACCAGGGTCCGTATTCTTTCTCAAATTCTCAAGAATTTTCTAAATTTGAAAGTAACACAACTTCTGATTGGCTAAACCATTGGATTTAGCCAATCAGAAATTGTGTTACTTTTTTAATCTAGAATTAATCTAGAATTAGACAAAGAATATTCTTAAGAATGGTTGGTGAATACCGACCCAGTATTTTCTCCATTTCCGGCAATGTCTTCTACCCTTCCATCAGCAAATTTCATCATTTTAGCCACATTCGAATTGTTGTCTCCCTCTACTGTAAAAACTGGACAAGTTAAAATTTCTGTCATTTCACAGAGTTAACCAGTAACCAGATGACAAAATCTTCAACTCGTTTTAATTTAAATCAATATATAAACCATGCTCTGGCAAAAGGGGGTTTAATGCATCTGCGTGATCTGTGATACCAGTCAAGGCATCACATAATTCTGGATCCATAAGAGCCTTTTTTTAGCTCAGTTGAGCATGAAGTGCTCAAGGTGAGCTTTTGCGATCGTGCGGTGTCTGTCGTGCATTGTCCGTCATCCCGTGTCCAGGCATCAACAATTACCTTGTGTGCACTCTAGAGGCCCAATTTTGAGTCATATACCCATGAAATTTTAATCAGAATGTTTGTCTTGGTAATATCTCGGACAAGTTCGAAATCGGGTCATGTCGGGTCTAAAAGTAGGTCACCTGGTCAAAATTTAGTAATAGCTTGTGTGCACTCTAAGAGGCCACATTTGTCGTCCAATACTTATGAAACTTGGTCACAATGTTTGTCTGGATGAAATCTCTGACAAGTTTGAAATTGGGTCATGCTGGATCAATAAGTAGGTCACCAGATCAAATTTCAGAAAAACTTTGTGTGCACTCTAGAGGCCACATGTTTAGTCTAAAACTTATGAAAGTTGGTCAGAATACTTTTCTTGGACAAGTTCGAAACTGGGTCATGTTGGGTCAAAAGGTAGGTTACTGGGACAAATGTTAGACAAACATCAACAAAGTTGTGTGCACTGTAGAGGACACATTTTAAGCCAGAAAGTCATGAAACTTAGTCAAAATGTTTGTCTTGAGGATATTTCTGACAAGACTGAAATTGGGTCATGTTGGGTCAAAAAGTAGGTCACTTTACCAAATTTTAGAGTGTTCACACTCTAGAGGCCAGATTTTCTGTCAAATACTCATTAAACTTGGTCAGAACGTTTGCCTTGATAATATATCGGACAAGTTTGAAATTTGGTCATGTCAGATCAAAAATTAGGTCACAAGGTCAAGTTTTAGCAAAACTTTGTGGGCAATCTTGAGGCCACATTTTCAGTCTAATACTTGTGAAACTTGGTCAGATTGTTTGTATTGATAATATTTCAGACAAATTTAAAATTAGGTCATGTTGGGTCAAAAAGTAGATCACAAGGTCAAATTTTAGAAAAACATCTTGTGTTCACTCTTAAGGCCACATTTTCAGTCTAATATTTATGAAGCATGGTCAGAATGTTTGTCTTTGTTGATATCTCATGCAAGTTCGAAACTGGGTCATGTTGGGTAAAAAAATAGGTCACTGGGACAAATCTTAGCCATGTCCAAATCGAAAATATTTGCAGAGGACTATTCAAATGTGGCTCAAATTATCGAATTTGTCGTTGAATGAGTAGAGAACATTGTGGGAAAGGGAGAATATGCTGTTCACCAGCATTTTCCCCATTTTACTGCCATGTTTTCTAATGGCTTTTTCCTCGGGGTCGTTAAAACTTGGGATTGTGTGGTAAAGGGTTAATTCTGTGCCAGACGACCAAAAATTAGTCTTGTTCAAATTGGAAGGGTTTGCATACGACAAATTCATCATTGCTCAAATGATAGAACTTGGTTTTGATAGAGCAGAAAATACTGTGGAAAAGGGAGAAAATTCTGGTTGCTAGCATTTTCTTCTTTATCCACAATGTTTTCAAAAGCCTTGCTACTTTGCGACAGTTCTAGTATTATGGGTCTTTGGTTTTTCTCTGGTACATTTTTTTGTGGCTTTGTTGAAGACAATGCCAGAATGAGTTCAATAAGGCATTTTGAAAATCATGTATTGTAGTTTGTGCAAAACCTAAGGAAGTAAACCCAATTAAATTAAATTTTTCAAAGACAAATAAGCGTCTCAATTGCACTCAGATATGAAATTGAAAATGGCGTGTTAAAATGAATTAGATTAGGCCATCAATCATGGAAATACTTTTTTTTATCAAAAATAGTTTGATCCGCTACGGCCCTCTATTGGTGTAATGATACACACCATCTTTGTCTCCTGGCCACCAAATTCTGTGCTTATTCGTCCCAAAACCAGCTCCTTCCTGAGCTTATTCGTCCCTGGGCTTGTTTGCCAGGACTTGTTCATCCCACAAGATTGTATGCTACTATATCAGATTGTGCATGACTATATAGTAGGTTGACTTTTAAGCGAATATTTTGAAACTATATCTATTGTCTATTTCTATTTTCAAAGTACTAATTCCACACAATGGCTCCCTTGACAAATGCCACACCAGTGCTTTCATTGCTTTGAATTAAAAATGCAAATGCATAAGACATCGCAAGACGGAGGCATAGATGAGTACTACATGCTAGGGAAAAAATGAGTATTAATTTTGTCATACAACGATGCATGTATCATGATTCATCAACTTAGGGCTAAACCACATCCATACCGGTATCTACAGACAGCTGGGCCGCTATTGATGTATTACAGTACATCCGCACTTAAAATTTCATTAACCCTTTATCACAGTCATATTCCAGAGTTTTAACGATCCTAAGAAAGAAGGCTTTTGAAAAGACTGTGGGAAAGAGAGGAAAGTGCTGGTAGCCAGCATTATCTCCTTTTCTCATAATGGCATCATTTGTAAAATATTTGAATTGTCATGTGTAAATTCCTTCAATATTGAGAAGTTTAAATCTTTGCTATCAGGGAAAGGGTTAAGTGTTGTTTTTTTCTTTTAGCCCGTTTCCAATGAAAGTGTCAAGTTATTGTCTTAGCTACTGCATTAATTAATTGTCGTCTGTGTCCGCGTCATCATTGTTATCTGCCTCACCCTGCGAAAACTTTGACATTTTATCAAAAGTGGAACCTATACAACAAGGGCAGGTAGCCATCAAAGTATTTTTGCCGCTTCTGTGACTTCCTTTCACTGAAAAACAACCACAGGCAAGCGTTGGCACCCACATGCTGTGCTCTTGTTTTATTCAAGACATGATGCATATTGGACCATTTCCTATTTTTCTAGTCTCCATTTGTGTTGATTAGCCATATTTTACAAGAATAATTTCCTCTTTTGCCGCAGTGTTTTTATCTCACAGGTAGTGTAGAAGATTGTTATTGATGTTGATTGTCCATATTTTACTAGGGTGTTTTTGATGTTGTCCGTCACAAGTTTTATCAAGAGATTAATCCTTACCAAATGACAAAAATTTGGAGTTGTCCAAATTGAAAGCATTTGCAGACAACAATTTAGATGTCGCTCAGTTATTGGAACTTGTCTATAATAGGGTAGAAATCATGGTGCGAAAAGGAGAAAATGCTGGTCATCAGCATTTTCTCCTTTTCCCGCCATGTTTTCAAAAGGCTTCTTTCTCAGGGTCGTTAAAACTCTTATTTTTGTGTGGTTAAGGGTTAACCCTTTACCACATGATCCTGACTTTCAATGACGCCGAGGAATTAAACTTTTGAAAACATTGCAGGGAAAGGAGAAAATGCTGGTAACCAGTATTTTCTCCTTTTCCCACAATGTTTTCTAGCCTTCCCAAATCAAAGTTTAATTCTTGAGTCATATTTTCTTTTGTTGTCTGCAAAATGCTTTCAATTTGGACTTTTCTAAAATTTTGTCGTTTGGGAAAGGGTTAAACTGTTCATTTCATGCTAAAACAAAATGATTCAAGTTTAATCATTCATAATGAGATATGCTTTCAGTATACGTTTGGATACATAAGAAAGGAAAGAGAAAAGCAGACGGAAGAGGAAACGAAGAGAGATAGAGAGAGAGGGGTGGAGATGGGAGAGAGAGAGTCGTACTTTTTTAGCTCACCTGAGCACAACGTGCTCAAGGGGAGCTATTGTGATCGGTCATCGTCCGGCGTCCGTCCGTCCGTCCGTCCGTCTGTCCGTCCGTCCGTCCGTCCATCTGTCCGTCCGTCCGTTAACAATTTCTTTAAAAATCTTCTCCTCCTAAACCAGATGGCCAATCTTGATAAAACTTGGCAGGAATGTTCCTTGGGTGAAGGTCTACAAAAATTGTTAAAAGAATTTAATTCCATCAAAAACTCTGGTTGCCATGGCAACAAAATGGCTGAAAATTGAAAAAATCTTTAAAAATCTTCTTGTGACAAACCATAAGGCCGAGAGCATTCATATTTTGTATGAAGCATCATTTGGTGACCCTTTACCAAAATTGTTAAAATTATTCCCCTGGGGTCGTATTTGGGCTTTGCCCGGGCGCACCATATTTTACATAGAAACAAAGAAGGAAATCTTTAAAAAATCTTCTGATGACAAACCATAATGGCTAGAGCATCCATATTTGGTATGTAGCATTATCCGATGATCCTCTACCAAAATTGTTAAAATTATCTCTCTGCGGTCATATTTGGGCTCTGCCTGGGCGCACCCTAAATTAAAATCTTTAAAAATCTTCTTCTGACAAAACATAAGGCTGAGAGCATTCATATTTTGTTTGAAACATCATTGGGTGACCCCTTACCAAAATTGTAAAAATTATTCTCCTGGGGTCATATTTGGGCTTTGCCCGGGCGCACCCTATTTTACATAGAAACAAAAAAGGAAATCTTTAAAAAATCTTCTGATGAAAAGCCATAATGGCTAGAGCATTCATATTTGGTGTGTAGCATTATCTGATGATCCTCTACCAAAATTGTTAAAATTATCCCTCTGGGGTCATATTTTGGGCTCTTCCCGGGCGCACCCTAAATTAAAATCTTAAAAAATCTTCTTCTGACAAAACATAAGGCTGAGAGCATTCATATTTTGTTTGAAACATCATTGGGTGACCCCTTACAATTCACTTAGAAAAATAAAGCAAAGCCTATCATGAAGTCATGTTTTTTATTTGTTTGGCTGTTTTCAAAGAAAATCTGAGGTATTGCTATAGCCTTGGCATCCATGTTGTTGGCGTTCTCGATGTAGGCACCCGCATGCGGTGCTCTTGTGTCTTCCCACATTGATATATTCAGAGCATTATGTCAGTCCAATTATCCAAAACTTAGAATTGTGTCTCCCAGCTGTTGTTTCTGGCAGCACAATCTGTCTGTCTCTCTGATCATCTGCTTTTCCAATTCCAGATGAAATCTCTGAATATGTTAGGATGATTTTGATATAATTTCATACATTTGTTCAGTATAACCTACTGGCAGTTGTGTAAAAAACCAAAAATTTCATAGGCTCAAAACCAGGGTATGCCTTATTTGAAAAGAATAGCCTGCCCTTAATAGACCATATAGGTTACAAATATACTCAGGTGAGCGATATAGGACCATCATGGTCCTCTTGTTTTTACTAAGTGAGAGAGAGACAGACAGAGAGAGAGAGAGGGGTACTTATATCTTTGTTACACACACATGTACGTGTACATTTGCTATAGGAGGAGAGAGCAAGCGAGAGAGAGTGAGTATGTATGAGTATTTAGTATTATCTTACATATGCCTATAAATAAAATATATATGTACATTGTAATTCAAAGAGAGAAAGAGCAGAGACAGGAAAATGAGAGAGAGTGAGAGAGAAATGAGAGAGAGAGAGATGTATCATGTGGGACATATTGACAATTTTTGGTTGTAATTGACTGTGTACAGTTTGTTTAAATCAACAAAGTTATTCATTCATCCATTGAAAGGTCACAAAGAGGGCACTTCAAGTCTGGGAAAGTTTAGATAATATTGAAGAACAGAGGGAGAAGAGGGCAGAAAATAGGGAAAAAGCCAAACAGAAAAAGTTTGATAAAAAAGTAAAAGGTAAGTCTTAAAGGCACAATAGCAGCCAAAAGTAAGCAAAGCAGGTGTTAAAATGCATTTAAAGTCAAACCATACAGTTTAAAAGTATGGAAATCATTATGAAGATGACAATCTGTTATTGTATGGTTGGTCCAAATGTTAGTCTCTGGCAGAGAAATTACTTTCAAAATTTGGTTGGAAGTTGCCAGATCACTCTTTCTTTTGTTTACTTTTTGCCTGATTTTAAAATTCATTTTTCTGCCAGAGACGTACAGTTGGACCAACCACACAATGACGGCCATTCTTGTAGATAAAATTATCTCCCTTGCCAGATAAAGACTAAAGGTAACCAAATAACAGATTGGTCCTTTTACCTGTATTCCTTTGTTTTTATCCTTGATTCTTTTGGGGATGTTGCGATAAAAATAATTTGATTTATGACAATGTGTAAGGTCCCCATGTAATTTCAAAGCAAATCATGTTCTCAGTTATTAGAGAAATGCATATATCTCGACTTTTAAAACAATCTAGCCCGATTTTCCTGAGATATTATCTCAAGAATATATTTGTGTAGTGCTAGAAAATCAAGGATAAAATCCAAGTAATCCCCTGATCAGGACCAATGTAGTAATGGAGAGGAGTCAAGGGAAATAACTGAAGAATGGCTCTCATAACACATTGTTATCCCTACAAAATTGTCCATACTTTTAAACGGTATGATTTAAATTCAAAGGCATTTTAATGCCTGCATTGTTATTTTGGCTGCTATTGGGCCTTTAAGTAAACCAGATGAAGTTCAATTAACTCTTCACCACACAATCCCGACTTTTAATGACCCTGTGAAAGAAGCCTTTTGAAAACATTGTGGGAAAAGGAGAAAATGCTGGTAACCAGCATTTTCTCCTTTTTCCACAAAGTTTTCTACCCTTCCCAACACAAATTTCAATGTTTTCAGTCATATTTATTTCGTCATTTGCAAATGCTTTCAATTTGGACCGGTCTAAAAGTTTGTCGTGGGGTAAAGAGTTAACAGAAATATGACTATATGAATAAACTTTATTTACTCCATACCACACGCTTCCATGCTTTAATGATCCTACAGAAGAAGCTTTTTGAAAGCGATGTAGGAGAAAATGCTGGTAACCAGCATTTTCTCCTGTACCCACACTGTTTTCTCCCATTTCAAAGACAGCAATCATCTTCTGAGCTACAATACTGTTGTTGGTTATCTTTAAATGCTTTGAATTTAGACGAGTCGAACATTTAGCTGTTCGGTAATGGGTTAAAATATTCAGTGGCTCTTATGACTGTCTTGCCCATCAACACCCCCTCGAAAAAACCCAATGAATCCAGTGAGGGCATTCAGGTCATGAGTCCTAGACTTTAAGACTGAGCCACACAGGACCCCTGACCCCAAGGAAGGAGGCCATTGTGAATATTGAGGGAAAAGGAGAAAGTGATGTTTACCTGCTTTTTTAGCTCTCATACACAAAGTACTCAAAGTGAGCTTTTGGGATTGTGCTGAGGTTTGTGTCTGTTGTAGTTTGTCAATCAACATCTTTTACCCTGTGTGCACCGTGGACACCTTGTTTACAGTCCAGTGCTCATAAAACTTTATCAGAACATGTCTCTTGATGAAATCTTGGACGAGTTTAAAAATGGCTGTATAGGAATCTGATGTGATAAGCTTGTTTAGAGTATATTTTTTGCTTAGTCCATGCAAGGTCAAGGCCACAGTTACTAAAAAAAAAAAAAAAGTTTCCTCTCAGTAACACCTGTTTGAATGAATATACATGGATGAAACTTGCTTTATTGGAAGCTTACTGGTACTTGAAAAGCTAGTATGGGATTAATTTTGGGTCAGTGCAAAGTTCATTTTTACTAAAATAATGTGCTCACGTGTTTCATAACGGGGCCTTGTGTTTCATTGGTCAACAGCAATGTCTCACATCATCTGATACTTCCATTCCAAAACTTACTGTTCCAGCTATACACAAGTGTTCTAGGTGCTTTTCTACCAATCTTTGTCCCTTCCATTTCTGTTTAGTTTGTATTGGTGTCGTTTCCTTATCAACACGATATTTTATGATAAGAGTTTTTGGCTGCGCAGTCAGCTGCCGTTACTACTTTCCGAAACTTTTACTATAGAGCATAGGTGGAAATCAAATCACAGCTTGGCGACTAATGATGTCAGGTATATGAAAGTTTTTATGATTACGAGCCAAATCGTGGCATCTATGTAAAAACAATTTTTGTATTTATAGTATTCAGAAAGACGGAGCAACAGCTAATTATAATACCTGTTCGAAATATTGCACTTCAATTATTTCAGTATGCGCCGTCCCATATTAACCAGTATATAAAAATCTGCTGTTTTTAGAAACATCTCCAAATTATTCAGTAAGGTTTTATAATGTGCACATGAAAATATTCTGGACATCATCACGATTTTTAATGTCGGTCCTATGTCAGAAAGGGATTTTACAACAAAAGTTTGTGATTTTCTTGAACAACCCTCATATGTCTATTTACAGAGTTACGTCTCACTGTACGTAGTAGCCTTTTAAAGAAAGATTCCGGCTCACATCAGCACGAATTTGAAGAGGAAATCTACGACGAGGAGGAGGATATGTACTCTAAAACATGTAGAACCTGTGGTCATGTGATGACTTACGAGAAAATGTGACACAGATAGCAATAAGGTAACTGTTAAAGCAGTGGAATTTACTTAACCCTTTACCAAACGACAAAATTTTAGACTGGTCCAAACGGAAAGCATTTGCAGACGACAAAATAAATGTGATTGAAAAATTGAAATTTGTTTTGGAAAGAGTAGAAAACATTGTGGGAAAAGGAGAAAATGCTGGTTACCAGCATTTTCTCCTTTTCCCACAAGGTTTTCCAAAGGTTGCTTTCACAGGGTCGTTAAAAGTTGGGATTGTGTAGTAAAGAGTTAAGTGGCTTTGCAAAAAGTGTAATTCAAGATCAGACTGCACCGAAAATGGAGTCTGATTTTAGATCTACTACACTGTCAGCTGGTGTGTTATCTATTCTAACTAGGACGACCTTGAAATAACAATATTTGGTCTCTTTTTGCTAATTAAAAAAGTCCTAGTGGTCAACTCAGCACTTTAACCCTTTACCACACAATCCTGAGTTTTAACGACCCTGAGAAAGAAGCTTTTTGAAAACATTGTGGGAAAAGGAGAAAATGCTGGTAACCAGCATTTTCTCCTTTTCCCCACAATGTTTTCTACTCTTCCCGAAATGAATTTCCATTTTTCAGTCACATTTCTTTTGTCGTCTGTCACAATCAGACCACAACCAGCATTTTCTCCTTTTCCCACAATGTTTTCTAACCTATCAAAGACAAATTTCATCATTTGAGCCACATTTGAATTGTCGTCTGCAAATGCTTTGAATTTGGACAAGTCTACATTTTTGTCGTGTGATAAAGAGTTAAGGGTGAAGTGTTGTGGGAAGTCGTGTAATAGAAAGTTATAGGACTATTATGTGGAATATGATTTTGAAACGGGACAAATAATGTGCAGTATCTACCTCATAAGCCCTATATATGCATTATGGGTTCTCATTAAATTCGTAATATCAGTGAAAGGGAAAGATGTGAATTGATTACTTGCAGGATAGTTTATCTCTTTACCACATGACAAAAAAACAAAAGAATTATCTAAACCGAAAATACTTACAGACGACAACTTAACCCTTTTTCCAAACGACAAATTTTGGACTGGTCCAAATTGAAAGAGTTTGCAGACGACAATTTTAAATTTGATGAAAATGGCAGAAAGTTCTCAAAAAGGGTAGAAAACACTGTGGGAAAAGGAGAAATTGCTCGTTACGAGCAGTTTCTCCTTTTCCCACAGTGTTTTCAAAAGACTTGTACTGCAGACACGTGAAAACCAGGGCTTGTTTGGGAAAGAGTTAAATGTGGCTGAAATGATGGAATTTGTCGTTTTGGTAGGACAGAAAACATTGTGGGAAAAAGAGAAAATGCTGCTTACCAGCATTTTCTCCTTTTCCCACAATGTTTTCAAAAGCCCTCTTCTCGGTTGTTAGAACTCGGGATTGTGGTAAAGAATTAAACAGAACGCTGAGGTACTACTGTTTGAAAAATGTTAAATAAGACATCATTTGATTATGGAGAAGCAGTTATGTGAAAACCTGTTAGGAAATGTGGAAGACAAAACTTGGTGATGACATTTATGACAAACAAGAAATGAGAAACAGCTACCTACATGTAAGAGGTTACTGTTTGTTAAATGTGAAAGGAAACAAGTAAAAATAAGACCCACATTTGAGAAATTTTTAGAGACAAAATTTGAAGGCTTTAGTAATAGAAATTGCTTGATTGATTTTATGGTGTTTAATGCCGTTTTCAACATTATTCCTGTTATATCGCAGTGGCCAGTGCACCTATCTCTGTTTTCCTGGAGGTTTATTACCATTACAACGCACAGTATTCCTTCCAAGCCATTGGCAACTTTTCCACATAACCACCGTCTAAACAATGGTTAGTGGTGAGAGAGGAATGAATGACTATCATCAATCCTCAGAAGGAAATTGGATCGAACCAGTGGCCCCCTTTTCTCAAGTGCTGTACCCTACCGACTAAACTATCGGGGCTGGGCTTAGTAATAGAAAGAATGAAATGAATATTGAATCTCTGTCTCAGGTTGATAGTTATCTTTCTCTCTCGGTTGCTTACGGTTCATCTATCTCTCTCTGTTTTTCTCTCTGTAAGCCCCGTTTCTCCCTCTCTCTCTTTCTGTCTCTCTCTCTCTTTTTCTCTCTCTAAGCCCCCTTTCTCCCTCTCTCTCTCTCTCTTGTAAAATTGTACAGATTATGGGCTTTTATTTTTGCTTGCCAGGCTATCAGATAAATTTTTGTTTTGTCATAAAATGAATGAAATATTTAATTACAATATACATGTACTTATTTATGATTAAATGTATTATCTTCTTGAATTTAATCCTACAACTTTTCATCATTAGCTCTTCACCACACAGGAAAATTCATACTTGTTCAAATTAAAACAGAAAGCATTTGAAGACTGCAACTTAAACTTGGCTCAAATGATGGAATTTGTCTTTGATAGGATAGAAAACTTTGTGGTAAAAGGAGAAAATGCTGGTTACCAGCATTTTCTCCTTTTCCCACATTGTTTTCAAAAGGCCTCTTCCTGAGGGTCGTTAAAAACGCGAGATTATGTTGTAAATGGTTAATGTAGGTGAAAGTTTTGTACATAGCAAAAAGAGCTCCATCAAACTGAAGACGGAGCCCAGCAAGGTTGCTAAGTGGTTCGCGTCAGATAGTGGCCTGGTGGTTGCGAGTTTGATACCCGTTTGAGGCTTTATCTTTCTGGCGATTTTTCTCCTCTCACGTCTGATGCATGTGAGCAAAGCAGTCAGTGGCTTAGAAAGAAAGTTCTGTCAGTACTGGTGTGAGAAAGCCAGGAAACACATGCATAGGTGCACTGACTGCTGTGATATGTTCTAAGCTGTTAAAAGCAGCGTTAAACTCCAATATAGTACTTTGAAACTGGCAATATACTTTGTTGCTCAGATGAGCCCTTTTTCATCTTTTTCATCTTGGAAACCAAATCAACTACCTTTTCTTTGCTGAGCCAGTAACTAAGTGGTAACCTGCCTTAGAATATTCTTCCCAAGCTACTGTCTGCTTTCCCACATAACCATCGTCGAAACAATGGTCAGCGGTGAGAGAGGAATGAATCCTGTCATCAATCCTTGGAAAGATAAGGGCCGAGCTGGAGATTCGAACAGCGACCCCTGTTCTCTAGTCCTCTACGCTACCACCTGTGCTACAGAGCTCAGTTGTAAGGACTCAAGAGAAAGGAATAAGTGCCGCTGAACAAGCACTCTCTCCCAACTTTCCAACTTTTTTACTCGGACAATTCAGTCGTTTGAGCTTCACTTGGTGTGTCATCTTTAAATGCTTTAAAAATGGCCAAGTCTACGATTCTGTCATCTGGTATAGAGTTGCTTTTGAAGACAGTGCAGATCGAGATAAGACACGTTCTGTGCAGTCTGATCTTGATCGATACCGTCTGTAAAAGCCCCTGTTTTTGCCTCTGGCACAGAAAGGGTTAACTCTCTCAGTTAAATCTTTACCAGACAACAAAATTTTAGACCGGTTCATATTGAAAGCATTTGCAGATGACAATTAAAATTTGGCTCAGATGATGGGATTTGTCTGTGAAGGGATAAAAACATTGTGGAAAAAGGAGAAAATGCAGGTTAGCTGCATTTTCTCCTTTTCCCAGAATGTTTTCAAAAGCGTTGTCTGACAGAGTCGTTAACACTCGAGATCATGTAGCACAGAATGTACTAACCACTTGACAAAGAAAAGGTTTTTTAGACCAGCGATTTGCCATCAAGAGTGACCTAGATTCAAATGTAAACAAAAGAAATCCACAGTCGCCGAATACTGCCCCACAGAAAATAGTTCTTTCAGTTAAAAATCGTAGTTCTGTTAAATGTGACAATGTTGAGATGGACTTCAAAATCTCTTCCACTCCATCTTGAATAATGTCTGTCTACAAAGTCAAATATCCAACAAGGTGCCATCGATAAGACACAATATGTTTGGTTATACGTAAAGAAACAGTCAGTGACCTAGGCAAATCAGGCTCATCTTTACTTATCCCAACACAACCTTTTTCATCTTCATGTTTTTCGCGGGTGCTGCAAGTCTTGTCCAGCTATGAGTTCGTCCAACCGGTAAGAAAGTGAAAGTCATGAAAAGTTTAATAGTGAACTCTAGAAAATATTTGAATTCCAAATTATCAAAATGATATGTTCTTTATTTGCTTTTTTTAGCTCCACTTGCCAAATGACAGCAAGCTTATGCCATGGCCCTGTGTTCGTCGTGCGTCCGCCCGCCCATGCATGCTCGCATGCGTTAACTTCTATTTCAAAAATCTTCTGAAAATTCACTGAAACGTTCCTGCCATAGCCTTCATCAGAATCTCTTATTCCACATTTGTTGGTCTGTCAGTACTTTCAGTACTTTGATTGTGATTTTCATCTCTCGAGATCTCCTAGGGAAGAGGGAGTTTTTATGTTGGTTTCGTGATGTAGACCTATCATTTTGAGTTAAAATATAAGACTTCCGAAAACAATTCTGAAAATTGTTGGAGACAGGAGCGAGCACATATAAAACAGACCAATAAAAATCTCTATCACATTAGAAGGGTTATAGAAGTAATAAACGTATATTAAATGATTCAAGTGAGAAATTAAAACTCGCGCTGCACTATTTTCAAGGTAACACACCAAAAGATGATGATGAGGTTTTAAATTGAGATACTCATTTAGGTTACTGGATGCATTTTAACCCGTAAACTGCTAAATAAACTAGAAATATGTGTGTCGGAGACACGGATGCCCCCGCTAAATGGTATTGGTCACAGGTATGTCATATGAGAGAATCAGTAGGTATTACAGAAAATTGTTGTTTTGGGTAACAGCTTAGACAGAGTTAACATTGGTGGTATATCACTTCTTGTTGACATAGCAGTCAGCAGCCATTACATAAAGATGAAAAAGAGGTTCATGACAAATTCATTCAAAATTTCAATGATGCCATAAATCATGGAATTTTTAAAGAGAAGTTTATATTGATTTTAGAATGGATCAAATACAATATTGTTGTTGTAATGGTACAAACTTGAGCCAAATGTTCTATGATAATTGATGAATCTATTCTTAAATGCACCAGTTACGCTGCATGCAAGGTCAAGTTTGTCATTTGACCTTCAACTGTGACCTTGAACTTGGGCATATCAGAACAAACTTTTTGCATGGCTCTAAAACTCTCAAAGCACAACAGCTATACAAATTTACTTGAAGTCTATCGGTTAATTTTGTAGATATGCTCTGGACAATATCAATTTTGTCTTTTGACCTTTAATGTTGATCTTGACCTTGAATCCATCAGAAGAAAATTCTTGCATGACACTAGTGCTCAAAATGGAGAACAAGTTTGCCAAGTTATTTTGAAATTCATTGATAAATGTAGAAGTTATGATCCGGACAAGGTCAGTTTTATCATTTGACCTTCAACTGTGACCTTGACCTTGGGCTTATCGAAACAAACTTTTCGCATGACACTAGTACTTGTTAAGGAGAACAAGTGTGCAAAGCTTTTTTTGAAATCCATTGATAAATGTACAAGTTACGCTCCGGACAAGGTCAATTTAAACACTTGACCTTCAACTGTGACCTTGACCTTGGGCGTATCGAAACAAACTTTTCGCATGACACAAGTACTTGTTAAGGAGAACAAGTGTGCAAAGTTTTTTTGAAATCCATTGATAAATGTAGAAGTTGTGCTCTGGACAAGGTCAATTTAAACATTTGACCTTCAACCGTGACCTTGACCTTGGGCGTACCGAAAAAACTTTTCGCATGACACAAGTACTTGTTAAGGAGAACAAGTATGCAAAGTTTTTTTTTTTTTGATTTGACAATTGATTTTGAATTGACAAGGTCAATTTAAACATTTGACCTTCAACCGTGACCTTGACCTTGGGCATATCGAAACAAACTTTTCGCATGGCACTAGTACTTCTTAAGGAGAACAATTTTGCAAAATTATTTTAAAATCCATTGATAAATGTAGAAGTTATGCTCCGGACAAGAATAGGACACACACTAACGCACGCACACACACACGCACACACACACACACACACACACACACACACACGCACGCACACACACACACACAGACGGACACAGACAACTCTATATGCCCCCCCCCCCTTTCATGGCGGGGGCATAATGAAATGAAAATTTCCACTCAATAGTAAAAACTCAAATATTGAGATTTCAAAATTTATTTCACCGGAAAGAAAACACTGTATCGGACAGTGTAGATCTAAGATCAGACTGCACGTTCTGTGCAGTCTGATCTTTGATCTACACTGTCCGCAAAAGGTCAGTGAGTCGAACCTAGCAGCTTAAGAGTTAAGTTCACCAGCTAATATGATGGGGATTGCCTTTGAAAAGGTCAGAAAATTTTTCTGGGAAAAGGAAAAAGCAAACCGTGATAGGGAGTGATTAAACAAATATTGCCACTTGATCAGCCTGTCCGTTACTCACTCCATTTATATCCACGAGTCCGTCATCCGGCTGTGTCGTCCGCTTGCGATCGTTGTGTCCGTATATCGCAATCGGAGCCCCTTTTCCAATATTATGGCCCACAGCATGCGAAATGAGACCTTCGGACATTTGCGTAAAGTGTCGTCTCGGATTAGCCTGCGCAGTCCGCGCAGGCTAATCCGAGACGGCACTTTACGACTACACAACATTTTTTCATACGGTAGACTTTCGTGAAACAGAAAATCGCACAAAAACAGGAAGTGTCGTCTCGGATTAGTCACAGACTGCACAGGCTGATATGAGACGACACACTTTTACGCATATGTCCGAAGGCCCCTTAACGTGTGTTGCACGCCATCTATACGTGCCGACAACGCGAACTGTCTTCTGATACAGGATCCTGAACAGTGTTAATGGCTGGTACCATATATTTTAGCTATAGAATACAAAAACGAAAAAAAAAACAGATAGTGGGAGAGGGGTATCATAAGGATTGATTGATTGACTGTATGGTGTTTAACGCCGTTTTCAACATGATTTCAGTTATATCGCGGCAGTCAGTGCACCTATCCATGCTTTCCTGGAGTCTCTGTTACCAGTACTCCGCACAATATTCTTTCCAAGCCACTGGCTGCTTTCCCACATAACCATCGTCGAAACAATGGTCAGCGGTGAGAGAGGAATGAATCCTGTCGCAATGACTATCATCAATCCTCGGAAAGAAATTGGCTGAGCCTGTTACCAGTACTCCGCACAATATTCTTTCCAAGCCACTGGCTGCTTTCCCACATAACCATTGTCGAAACAATGGTCAGCGGGGAGAGAGGAATGAATCTTGTCGCAATGACTATCATCAATCCTCGGAAAGAAATTGGCCAAGCCGGGGATCGAACCAGCGATCTCCTGTTCTCAAGTCTTGTACGCTACCGACTGAGCTACGGGGCTCGGCGGTATCAGAAGGAACAGAAACGACTGTGGTACTTGTATATTAGGTCTATCATTTAGTGTCCAAATTAGAATTAAGTGATTTACTGCAGATTGAACACAGTCCAATCTGCCGTCGTTCTGGGGGTGTGTTGAAGCCAAAGATACAAGAAGGTCGACTACAAGAGAGTCCGTAAGTATAAAAAAAAAAGCTTCATTTCGCTTGAAATGCCGTCCGATAGTCCGTTGCGATGAAAAAAAAAGATCGCTGCATGTAGCGAACTTTTATGTTGCAATCGGACCCTGGCTTTGACGGACAACGCAGTCGGATACACGGAAAACTTGACATTGCTGATAATGTGAACCGAACTTGCGTCCGACAATAGCATCATGTGGACTGGTACATGTTTCTGGGTCTGTATTCGCTAACCATTCTAAATTGCACTCGTTGTCTTATTCTTGATTTAAAAGTATTACAATATCTGATTGGCGAAAATATTTGAGCCATGCTCTGTGAAAAGGGGGCTGAATGCATCTGCGAAAAGTATCGACCCAGGTCAGCCTGCGCAGTCCGCGCAGGCTGACCTGGGCCGAAACTTTTCGCTATTGGTCAATTTTCTGTATGTCCAAGGACCAATCTACCTCATGATTAAGTCGGTTGTTTAAAAAAAAAAAGTGGATCCATGATCATGTGATGACTTGCTTGGTATCATCACGGAGATGAATTAAGCCAACTTTTGCCAGAGTATGGCTCATTTGGTTTAGCCAATCAGAACTTGCGTTACTTTATCCCTTTAGCTCACAATCCCGACTTTTAACAACCCTGGGGAAGAAGGCTTTGGAAAATATTGTGGGAAAAGGAGAAAATGCTGGTCACCAGCATTTTCTCCTATTCCCACAATATTTTCTACCCTATCGAGGAAAATTTTGGCCATCTGGGCCACCTTTAATTTGTCGTCTGCAGATGTTTTGAATTTAGAGCAGTCTAAAATTTTATTGTTTGGTAAAGAGTTAACTATTAACAAATCCTGAAGAATTGGATAAGAATGGTTTTATTTCTTAACTCCTAACCAAACGACAAAACTTTGGACTCCACCAACTCGATAGCTTTTGCAGACAACAAAATAATTGTGACTCAAAATTAGAAATTCCCTTTGGAAGGGTAGAAAACAAAGTGGGAAAAGGAGAAAATGCTGGTTATCATGATGTTTTCAAAAGCCTTCTCTTTCAGAGTCGTTAAAAGTCGGGACTGTGTGCTAGAGGTTTTAAACTGCTATATGAACAGAATCAAGATTTCCAGCCAGTAGTGTATATACCAAATCATGGGATTACAAATTGTTTCTGGAAACAAATCACCGTATCGGACAGTGCAGATCCAAGATCAGACTGCACGTTCTGTGCAGCCTGATCTTGTTCTAGACTGTCTGCAAAGGAGCATTGAATTGCGCTTAGCAGTCTAAGGGTTAAGATTAGTTTATGGGGACTGTATATAAGGTATAGTTTCCATATGAGCCATGCTCTGGCAAAAGGGGGCTTAATGCATTTCCGTAATGCATAATACCAAGCAAGCCATCACATGATTACGGATCCATAATAGCCGCTTTCTTTAGCAACCAACTGAATCATGAGGTAGACTGGTCCTTGTGACATACAGAAAATTGACCAATAGCGAAAAGTTTCGGCTCAGGTCAGCCTGCGCGGACTGCGCAGGCTGACCTGGGTCGAAACTTTTCGCAGATGCATTAAGCCCCCTTTTCACAGAGCATGGTTCATATCTTGTATTCCTCGGGTGAATGTTGGCCCTGAATTTGATCCTAATCTGCGCCCTAAATCTGACCTTTATCTGCGTTCTCTGAACTAGTACTTCGTACAATTAGAGCTATATTCCTGTCAGTCAAATTATCTCCATTTCCAGTTAAAGACTAAAGGTAAACAAATAACAGACCGTTCCTTTTACCTGTTTTCCTCTGTTTTTATCCTTAGTTCCCTTAGGGATGTTGTGATAAATATAACTTTTTTTAATATATATATATTTAAGGTCCCCGTGTAATTTTAAAGCAAATTCCTTTCTGAAACATCATAGAAATGTATATATATATTGATTTGTAAAAAATCTGACCAGATAGAAATTAGATATTATATCAAAAACATATCTGTGTAGTACAAGAAAATCAAGGATTAAAAAAAAAAGTTATCCTCTAATGAGGACCAATGTAGTACTAAAGAGGAATCAAGGGAAATAACTGAAGAATGCCCCCCCTCCATTACCATCATAAATTCTCTAGAAGGTTAATGTCGTCTGTGTCCAAACATTCTTTGACTCATCCATGGTTAAGTCAACTTCAAGGACAGGATGTTTCTGGTACACTTTCGAATCATAAAAAAAACGTTTTGCAACAGATTTACATGCACCATTGAGAAGTAGCGGTAAACCATTTCCTTTGGACTTCAGATAAAAAGTTTTTGTCAATGATTATTTTTTAAAACATCATCAGAAAGGAATAGCGTAGATTAAGATCAGACTATACTGACTGATCTTGGAAAACACTTTCTGTCGAACACAAGACAGGGAACCCTGTACAGTAACTGTTATATGTACCAATTCAAACGCTCTCTGCCCCCACCTTCCCCCCCATCACCACAACCAGCAAATATGCAGACTTTCCACGTGCTTAATTTGGACATGTTTTGTATTCACTGTTTAGTGTGTTAGTCACTTGTGTAAAATCTCTGTTTATTAGACTATGTGGTTTAATTTGATGGATTATTTAATTAATAGATAAATTTTGGAAACATCGAGGTGGGTGAATATATTGCTGCAGTTTCCCTCTTTTCCTTTCCTTAATGTCATTGTTTTTTTTTTTTATACTTGTCCAAATTCAAAGCGCTCCCAGACGATATATTAAATTCTTTAGATTCGTCTAATAATGAATGGTTAATATTGCGGACAAAGGAGAAAATGCTGGTTACCAGATTATCAATGTCTTTCATGCTTTTCACCAGTACTAGACTGGGGCTTTGCAGTGATTTGCCTAGGGACACTCCATCAAGATTAGCCCTGCAAACTGGGGTCGATCAAATTTTGATTATTACAAATCCAGCACCGTAACGCTTTACCAAACAATCGAGTGTCTGAACGACCATGACAAAGAAATCTTTGGAAAATATTGTGGTGAAAGCAGAAAATGCTTTTCCCACAGTATTTTCAAGTCTACCATGGACAAATACTCTAATGTTAGCCATACATGTAATTCAATTGTCGTCTGCAAATACTTCCAATTTGAACAAGTCTACAATTTTGCCGTTTGGTAAAGAGTTAAGGTGATCGATAAATAATCCAGAGGTCCTGGGGTCGATCCGCACCGGTCACACTGGTTTCACGTGGGAGTGTCCTTTGGCAAGGCCGAGTTCTAGCCTAGTACTGTGATGTTCGGGAAATACGTAGTGTGGATTAAGATCGGACTGCGCACTACATGCAGTCTGATTATAGCCTTAAAAAAAATTCATCTAACCTATAGGCTACTAAGCTCAGCTCAAGAACCTTTTGCGAACAATGTAGATTAAGATCAGACTGCACAAAACGTGCAGCCTGATCTTGGATCTACACTGTCCGATAAGGAATATCTTTCCTCACAAATATACCTTTTTCAAATAGCAAAATCTGGGTTCGTACTATCGGCTTGAAAGTTTTATTTCACTTACATAGCAGGTCAAAGTTTAACTCTATACCAAACGACAAAACTTTAGACTGGTCCAAATTGAAAGCATTTGCAGACGACAAAATGAATGTGACTGAAAAATTGAAATTTGCTTTGGGAAGAAGAGAAAACATTGTGGGGAAAAGGAGAAAATGCTTGTTACCAGCATTTTCTCCTTTTCCCACAATGTTTTCAAAAGCCTTCTTCCTTAGGGTCGTTATAAGTCGGGATTGTGTGGCAAAGAGTTAAGTAGTCGGCACTCCAGGTTTCGATTGCTATTTATGTAATTTCTTCGATGATATTTGTTTATTTTTTTATACTTCACGGATAATGACAGTTCTATATAGGTCTTTGTTTTCCACGCATGTGGATTCCTAATTGTCGCTGCCAAGCCCCGGTAGCCCAGTCGGTAGCGTACAGGACTTGCGAACAGGAGGTCGCTGGCCAATTTCTTTCCGAGGATTGATGATAGACATTGCGACAGGATTCATTCCTCTCTCGCCGCTGACCATTGTTTCGACGATGGTTAGGCTATGTGGGAAAGCAGTCCGTGGCTTGGAAGGAATATTGTGCGGAGCACTGGTAAAAGAAACTCCATGAAAGCATGGATAGGTGCACTGGCCGCGGCGATATAACAGAAATGATATTGAAAACGGCGTTAAACACCATACAATCAATCAATCAATCGTATTTGTCGCTCACATTGTAAGCTATAAATCTGCAAGTGCGATTTTATGCTTACTAGAAAAAGTTCTGAATAAGCGAAGTGTCGCCGCGATATGCTTGTACTTTTGAAAGCGGCATAACGACAGCCTGAGTGGAACCGTTCCAGTCTGAACATTTTTACCTTCTATTTGAGCCATGCTCTGTGAAAAGGGGGTTTAATGCATCTGCGAAAAGTGTCGATCCAGATCATCCTGCGCAGTTCGCGCAGGCATACCTGGTCCGAAACTTTTCGCTTTTGGTCAATTTTCTGCATTTCAAAGGACCAGTCTTCCTCGTGATTCAGTTGGTTGTTAGACAAAATTTTATTTCGTGGATCCATACTATGTGATGACTTGCTCGGTATCATGGATCATAGAGGTGCATGAAGCCCTCATTTGCCAGAGCATGGCTAACTTGTTTTGTTTTGAAGATGCTTTGTCAAAAACGAGAACAACAGAAAAAAATTACTTGTACAGTTTTACAGAATATTTTTGAAGATATATTTAGATGGTGAAAAACGACTGATGAACCCTGAGGGAGAATGGTTTTGAAAACACTATGAGAAAAGGAGAAAATGCTGGTGACCAGCATTTTCTCCTTTTCCCACATTGTTTTCTAACCTATCAGAGAACTTCGGCTCATTTTGAATTTGTACGTCTGCAGATGTTTTGAATTTGAAAGTGTCTAAAATTTGTGGTGTGGGACAGGGTTAAATTACTGACGCTTTGTCTCTGACTGAATAGCTCCTTATGCCACAATATTTTCACATGCGTTCATGTTTGGTATCATCACCAACAGTATTTTACAAGGATATTTTCAAAGTTATCTGCAGCATACATGTTTAATTGTTGAGATGCTGAGTTTTGTATTTTTCTGTTGAAGCGAACGCTGTACCAGACGACAAAAATTTAGAATCGTCTGTAATAACCGTCTGTGCAGACGACAAATTAAAAGTGGCTTAATTATTGGGATTTTTCTTTGAAAGTCAAGAAAACAATGTGGGAATAGAGAAAATGTTGGTTTCCAGCATTTTTATCCCTTTTCCACAATGTTTTCAAAAGCCTTCTCTCTGTGCTTGTTAACCCTTTCCCAAACAAGCCCTGGTTTTCACGTGTCTGCAGTACAAGTCTTCTGAAAACACTGTGGTAAAAGGAGAAATTGCTCGTAACGAGCAATTTCTCCTTTTCCCACAGTGTTTTCTACCCTTTTTGATAATTTTCTGCCATTTTCATCAAATTTAAAATTGTCGTCTGCAAACTCTTTCAATTTGGACCAGTCCAAAATTTGTCGTTTGGGAAAGGGTTAAAACACGGGCCAGTTTTAATTGAAGAACTTAACTCACCTGGCGTTTGTAGCGTGACTTCCGGTACAACTTTATTTTTTTTTCAATGTTTTTACAAGACATTGTATTCAAATAGAAACTACAACCTTATTCTTATAGGCTCCAAAGTGGCGTAATGGTAGTGGGAGTCGACTCGGAACCCGAAGAACCGAGGATCTAGACGCGCCCAAATACCCGAAAAAAAAAAACCGCACAGACAAGGGGGAAAAGAGAGAACGGCACCTGGATAGAGACAAACAGCCTGATAGAGAACGGGCAAGAAAGACACTTGGGTAGGCGAAATTACCTTTTACTACTCTGTGTACTTGAAATTATCAATATTAATACAGAGGTGTTTAATAGAAGATGAATATTTGAGTTTTTCTTTTAAGTTTATAGAACTTATTTTCTCTATGCAGAGATGAAGTTTTAAGAAATAAGAACACCATAGTATGAAAAGGAAATTCTTTAATACTAAAAATCAAATGTTGATGTATACAAAAGAAACATATTACCCAAAGATCGAATTCAACAATCTTAACTTAAAAGCCGGTTTAACCCTTTACCAGAGGACAAGATTTTAGCCTTGTCCAAATTGAAAGCATTTGCAGACGACAATTTCAATGTGGCTCAGATGGTGCAATTTTTCTTTGGTAGGATAGAAAACATTGTGGGAAAAGGAGAAAATGCTGGTTACCAGCATTTTCTCCTTTTCCCACAATGTTTTCAAAAGGCTTCTTTCCCAGGGGCGTCAAAAGGCGACATTGTGCGGTAAAGGATTTAACATGTTACCAAACGACGAAATCTTAGACTGGTCCAAACTGAAAGCATTTGCAGACGACAAAATAAATGTAATGGAAAATTTGAAAATTGTTTTGGGATGGGTAGAAAACCTTGTGGGAAACGGAGAAAATGCTGGTTACCAGCCTCTTCTCCTTTTCCCACAATGTTTTCAAAAGGCTTCTTTCACATGGTTGTTAGAAGTCAGGATTGTGTGGTAAAGAGTTAAGAAAATATTGCGGGGGAAAAGGAAAAAATACTGGTTAACTTGTCAACATTTTCCCCCTTCCCCACAATGTTTTTGCCCTTTCACACACAATTACTATTATTAGAACCATGTTTAATTTGTCGACAGTAAATGTCTTTGATACAGATTAATCTAAAATTTTGTCATCTGGAATTGGGTCAATACACATATACAAAAGTCTTCAGTAAAAAAAAACATTGCAGGAAAAGGAGAAAATGCTAGTTATCAACATTTTCGTCATTTCCTGAAATTTTTTCTACCCTATCACACACAATTACCATCATTTTGAAACATATTTAATTTGTCGACAGCAAAATGCCTTCATGCAGATCAATCTAAAATTTTGTCAATGCACAAATACAAAACTTAACTCTTTATCACTCAATTATTCAGACTTGCCAAAATTGAAAGCATTTGAAGACGACAATTTAAATGTGGCTAACAGTCCAAAATTTGTTTTGGAACGGGTAAAAAACACCGTGGGAAAAGGAGAAAATGCTGGTTACCAGCATTTTCTCCTTTTCCCACAGTGTTTTCAAAAGCATTCTTCCATAGGGTCATTAAGTCAGGATTATGTGGGAAAGGGTTAAAAATCGTTACAAAGATTAAAACTAGTTCATTATCTCTCAATCTAAACAACAAAAATTTTAGACTTGTCCAAATAGAAAGACAACAATTTGAATGTAGCTATGACGATGGAAATTGTCTTTCAGGGGATAGAAAACATTGTGGGGAAAGAGAAAATGCTGGCTACAAGCAGATTCACCATTTTCCAGAATGTTTTCAAGAATCTTATACATCTTTTTATTAAAAAACATTGGCTGGTTTGAGAAAAGGTTAAAATCAGGAAAATAAACTCACCACAATACAGAATATTTAAAAACATTCTTTACCCAATGATAAAATTTTGGACTCGTCCAAACTGAAAGTAATTGCAGATGACAAATTAGATGTCTCTGAAATGATGTGATTTGTCACTGAAAGGGCTGAAAACATGGAGGAAAAGGAGTATGGTAAATGCTGCTAACCAGCAGTTTCATCATTTTTCCACAATATTTTCAAGAGCCTATCCATTTTTTTTTTTTTTGGTGGCTTGTTTCAAAAAGGCTTACAATTCAGACACAAACTCGTCACAATACATATACACACCATTTTAACCCTTTCCCAAACAAGCCCTGGTTTTCACGTGTCTGCAGTACAAGTCTTTTGAAAACACTGTGGCAAAATGAGAAATTGCTCGTAACGAGCAATTTCTTTTTTCCCACAGTGTTTTCTACCCTTTTGGAGAACTTTCTGTCTTTTTCATCAAATTTGAAACTGTCGTCTGCAAATTCTTTGAATTTGGACCAGTCTAAAATTTATCATTTGGGAAAGGGTTAACCTTTTACCAAACAACAAAATTTTAGTATTGTCCAATTTGAAAGTTTCTATAGAGGACATTTATATGGCCCGCAACATGCGAAATGAGACCTTGTGACATTTTCATAAAAAGTCATCTCGTAGTCCGCGCAGGCTAATCCGAGATGGCACTTTATGACTACATAAGATTTTGTCATACAGAAGACTTTCACGAAACAGAAAATCACATAAGAACAGAAAGTGTCATCTTGGATTAGTCAATACGGACTGCACATGCTGATCTGGAACGACACACGCATATGTCTGAAGGCCCCTTTTTGTGTGTTGCACGCCATATAAAATGTGTTTAAAATGATAGAATTTGTCTTTCAAGAGATACACAACACAGTGTAAAAGGGGGGAAAAACTGGTTACATTCTACCATTTTCCACAATGTTTTCAAAAGCCTACTACATGTACTTACAAATTTTCAGAACAAAATGATTTGATACAGGGTTAAAATCAATCCAATAAACTCATCACAATACAGACTATTTCAACTCGTTACCAAATGACGAAACTATAGGCTAGTCCAAATTGAAAGCATTGTAGGAAACAAAATATAAGTAACAGAAAAAATGATTAAAAGGGTTAACCCTTTACCACACAACAAAATTTTAGACTGGTCCAATTTGAACGCATTTGCAGACAACAAAATAAATGTGATTGAAAAATTGAAATTCGTTTTGGGAAGGGTAGAAAACATTGTGGGAAAAGGAGAAAATGCTGTTACCAGCATTTTCTCCTTTTCCCACAATGTTTTCAAAAGACTTCTTTCTCAGGTGTGTTAAAAGTCGGGACTGTGTGGCAAAGGGTTAATTCATTACTAAATAACAAAATTTTAGACTCATGAAAAGAGTCTTTTGAAAACACTGTGAGGAAAAGGAGAAAATGCTGGTAGCCAGCATTTCCTCCTGTTTCCAACAATGTTTTCTACCCTATCAAAGACAGAAATCATCATTCAAGCTACATGTAATTTGTCGTCTGCAAATGATTTTAATTTGGACAAGTCTAAATTTCTTTTTTTTTTTTTTTTTTTTTTTTAATGAACCCTTTACCACCGAAGTTTAATGACCCTGAGGAAGAAGCCTTTTGACAACATAGTGGGAAAAAGAGAAAATGCTGGTTACCGGCATTTTCTCCTTTTTCCACAATGCTTTTCTGCCCTTGTTGAGAAAAATTTCATCGATTGCGGCACAAGAAATTTGTAATCTGCAAATGCTTTCAATTTGGACTAGTCTAAAATTTTGTCAATTGTTAAAGAATTAACCTTTTACCACACTATCCCGAGTCTTAAAGACCCTGAGAAAGGGGGCCTTTGAAAACATTGTTGGAAACGGAGAAAATGCTGGTAACCACCATTTTCCCCTTTTCCCACAATGTTTTCTACCCCTCCCAAAACAATTTTCAATTTCTGAGTCAAATTTGTCATCTGCAAATGCTTTCAATTTGGACTAGTCTAAAATATTGTTGATTGTTAAAGAAATAAGACATACCAATAACATGTACAAATGGCCAAAAGGATAAATATTTCAAGGAAAGGTAAACATCTTTTTTTAAACAACATGTAAAATAATGTGAAGAAAGGCCTGTTTGCTTATAGGAAGTACTGGCTACTCTACCCTGAATCTGAATCCTTTACCAGACAATCACATGTCTGTAACTCTTTACCAAACGACAAAATTTCAGACTTGTCCAAATTCAAAGCATTTGCAGACGACAATTTAAATGTTGCTCAAACGTTGGAATTTGTTTTTGATAGGATTGAAAACATTGTAGGAAAAGGAGAAAATGCTGGTTTCAGCATTTTCTCCTTTTCCCACAATATTTTCAAAAGGCTTCTTCCTTAGGGTTGTGAAAAGTTGGGATTGTGTGGTAAAGGGTTAAGGACCCTGAGGAAGGTTTAAGAAAACATTGTTGGATAAAGAGAAAATGCTAATTATCAGTACTTTCTCCTTTTTCCCCACTGTTTCTACCCTCTTTGAAGGCAAATTCACTCATACGAGCTACTTTTGATTAAAAATTTTGTAGTCCAATTAGGTGTTTATAATTTCAAAAAGTGTCCAAAGAAATATGGTACAGAGACTAACTTTTCAGTTATCTGTAATGGGTTAACCAAGCATAGTAGACGTTTATTCTAGAGATAAACTAAAACTAGCACAAATCTCATGAATGAGAAACCGAGAAACAAAGGGAAAAATTAGTAAAACATTTTTGGAATATGAGCAGTTGCATGTTAAAACCCAATGTTCCTTTTCTCACAATGGAAGCTGGTTAACAGCATTTTCTCTTTTCCCCACAATGTTTTTAAAAGCCATCTTCTTCAGAGTCGATGAAACATGAGATTGTATTGCTAAGGAATAATCCAAAAGATGCTATAATAATATTCTCTAGAGAAAATAAGCCAAGCCTACAAAAGTTGTTTTTTTTTCAATGCATCTGTGAAAAGTATCAACCCAGGACAGCCTGCGCAATCGGCGCAAGCTGACCTGGGTGGAAACTTTTTGCTATTGGTTCATTTTCTGTATGTCAAAGGACCAATTAACCTTTAGATATGGTCATTTGTTAGACAAAATGTTTTTTATGCATGGATCTATAATTATGAGATGACTTGCTTGGTATAATGCATCACAGAGATACATTAAGCCCCATTTTTGCCAGAGCACGGCTCAAATGCGATGAAAGCCTACCCTACGAACCTTCATGCCGAGGAATGAATTCTGACAAACTGTTGTTTGATAGAAGATTTCATGAAACTCAAAACCCAATTTTCACTGGCATAAACAGTAGAGTTTCTGAAGAAAACGCAGGAAATATACAAACATTGCTCTATGCCCAGTGTGAAACATATCCAAGTAAAATCTAAATTACACGTACATGAAACAAAATCAATCATTAGGAATTAAAAACTGAACATTATTTAACCCTTTATCAAACGACAAAACGACTTGTCCAATTTGAAGGCATTTGTAGACGACAAAATAAATGTGACTCAAAAATTGGAATTTGTTCTGGAAAGGATAAAAAACATTGTGGGAAAAGGAGAAAATCCTGGTTACCAGCATTTTCTCCTTTTCCCACAATATTTTCAAACAGCTTCTTTCTCAGGGTCGTAAAAAGTCGGGATTGTGTGGTAAAGAGTTAACTCTCAAAACTTGCAAGTGTACAATACAAACCATGTTGCAATGAGTTATTTCCCTTTGACCATCATAAACCATACTAGCTTATTCAGAGAAAACAAACCAACCTCACAGCATCCATTGTTTCTGACAGAAATAATTTTTTCAAAATATTCTGTAAAACTCAGGGTTTTCCCCTGTTTCTTTGAATTTGGACCCCCAAATTTTCTAAATGACCCTCAACATTTGAATTTTTGCCTTCTTTTACTCATTTGAAGGGGGTCAAATGACCGCCAAATAAGAGAGTTGCGGGAAAACCCTGAAACTCTTTACTAAACCACAAAAAATTAGACTATAAGCACTTGCAGATGTAAAATTCAATTTGGCTGAAATTACAACAATATTGCTCCTATATGTGAAAACCTGGTTACCAGCATTTTCCCCCCACAATGTTTTCAAAGTCCTCAGGTTTGTTATAACTGAGAATTGTCTGGTACAGGATTTGCATTTTAACCCTTTACCACACAATCCCGACTTTTAACAACCCTGAGAAAGAAACCTTTCAAAAAAACATTGGAGGAAATGCTGGTAATCAGCATTTCCTCCTTTTCCCACAATATTTTCTACCCTTTCCAAAAGCATATTACAATTTTCGAGTCAAGTTTATTTTCTCGTCTGCAAATGCTTTCGATTTGGACTAGTCTTAAATTTTGTCGTTTGGTAAAGAGTTAACCCTTTCCCAAACAACAAATTTTGGACTAGTCTAAATTGAAAGAGTTTGCAGACGACAGTTTTAAATTTGATGAAAATGGCAGAAAGGTCTCAAAACGGATAGAAAACACTGTGGGAAAAGGAGAAATTGCTCATAACGAGCAATTTCTCCTTTTCCCACAGTGTTTTCAACACACTTGTACTGCAGACACGTGAAAACCAGGGTTTGTTTGGTAAAGGGTTAAACAAAGAAAAAGCAGTTGTGGAAAAACAGATTTTTGAAGATTTACAAGACTTTTCATTTTTTGCTGTACTGGCAACTCAAGTTCTTGATGGAATCAAAGTATTACGAGGAATTCTAAACTTTTGTCAAATATGATTCAGATACATGTATTTCATAAGGGAAAGTATTTGACATATAAGTAAGTAAGCACACAGATGCACTGACAAACACTACCTTCTGTTTGTTTTTATTGGAGTTTAACCCTTTCCCAAACGACAAATTTTGGACTGGTCCAAATTGAAAGAGTTTGCAGATGACAATTTTAAATTTGATGAAAATGGCAGAAAGGTCTCAAAAAGGGTAGAAATCACTGTGGTAAAAGGAGAAATTACTCATTACGAGCAATTTCTCCTTTTCCCACAGTGTTTTCAAAAGACTTGTACTGCAGACACGTGCAAACCAGGGCTTGTTTGGGAAAGGGTTAACTCTTTACCATGCAACAAAAATGTAGACACGTCCAAATTGAAGGCATTTGCAGACAACAATTTAAATGTGGCTCTAGTGGTGGAATTTGTTTTTGATAGGTTAGGAAACATTGTGGGAAAAGGAGAAAATGCTGGTTACCAGCACTTTCTCCTTTTCCCACAATGTTTTCAAAAGGCTTCATTCCCAGGGTCGCTAAAACTCGGGATTGTGTGGTAAAGGGTTAAACAGCTTAGGTCGTATCATGGCAGTCGGTGCAACTATGCATGTGTTTCCTAGCTTTCTCACACCAGTACTGACATTTCTTTCTTTCCAAGTCGCATACTACTTTTCTCACATGCATCAGAGGTGAAAGACTAAAAAAAAACAGAAAGTTTGCCTCCACCGGGTATCAAACTCACAACCACTAGGTCGTGAGTCAGATACACTAACCACAGAGCTACCAGCACAACCACCAAGTCAAGAGTCAGATACACTAACCAAAGAGCTACCCGGGCAGGCACAGACAGCAGCACACTCAGGCACCAGGTCAAGACACTATAGTTTGCTTGCCTTCCGCCAGAGGAGCTAAACATGAAGACAATTAAGCATTTATTAAAATTAAATTCATTACATTAAACATATCAAAACAATGTGGTAAAAGGTGAAACTGCTTGTTTTGAGAATTTTTTTTTATTACAACAATGTCTAGAGAACTGGTCTGCTGCAAGTAAATATTTTTTCAGGCGGTAATGTGTTGACCCTTTCCCAAACAATCCCACATTTTTATAACCCTGATGAAGAAAAATTTTGAAAACAATATGTAAAAAAGGAGAAAATGCTTGTGACCAGCACTTTCTCCCTTTTCTACTATGTTTTCTACCATTTAAAAGACAGATTCCATTATTTAATCCTTTACTGCACAATGACGCCTTTTGACGCCCCTGGGAAAGAAGCCTTTTGAAAACATTGTGGGAAAAGGAGAAAATGCTGGTAACCAGCGTTTTCTCACTTTCCCACAATGTTTTCTACCCTATCAAAGAAAAATTGCACCATTTTAGCCAAAATGAAATTGTCGTCTGCAAATGCTTTTAATTTGGAGAAGGCCAAAATTTTGTCGTCTGGTAAAGGGTTAACCCTTTACCAAATAATCCTGGGTTTTAAGAATGCTATGGAGCACTACATTTGAAAACATTTTGAGAAAAGGAGAAACTGCTTGTAACCAGCATTTTTCCCTTTTTTCAACTTCGTTTTCTACCCTTTCAAAGAAATATTGCACAATTTGAGTCACATCTAATTTTTCCTCAGAAAATGCTTTTAACCCTTTCCCAAACAAGCCCTGGTTTTCACGTGTCTGCAGTACAAGTCTTTTGAAAACACGGTGGGAAAAGGAGAAATTGCTTGTAATGAGCAATTTCTCCTTTTCCCACAGTATTTTCTACCCTTTTTGAGACCTTTCTGCCATTTTCATCAAATTTAAAATTGTTGTCTGCAAACTCTTTCAATTTGGACCAGTCCAAAATTTGTCGTTTGGGAAAGGGTTAATTTGGTCTAATCTAAAATTTTGCCGCTTGATAAACAGATAGGCCAGATCTGTGGTCTGCAAATGCTTTCAATTTGGACAAGGCTAAAGTTTCATAGTCTGGTAAAGAGTGAAGTCGGATATCAAAATGTTTTCTTCAAAAAAATATTCCTTGTTTTTCAATGTTTCAGTTTAAGCTTTCAACCTTCATCATCAACAGTAAATACTGCTAAGAGCCTCTTGTATCAAAGAAAATCTCAAGTCTTGAGGTTGATTTGACTCCAGAGAGGAATAATAGGTCTTTCATCATCAGAAGAAATCCAGACTTTGTTTTAGGCTTATTCTACGCACATATAAATGAACCATGCTCTGTGAAAAGGGGGCTTAATGCATCTCAGTGATCCATTACACCAAGCAAGACATCCACTAATTATGGATCTATAAAATTCATTTTGTCAAACAACTGACTGAATTATGAGATAGAATTATCCCTCGAAATGCAGAAAATTTAAAGATAACAAAAAGTTTCGTCCCATGTCAGCCTGCGCGGACTGCGCAGGCTGACATGGGTCGATACTTTTCGCAAATGCATTAAGCCCCCTTTTCATACAGCATGGCTCAAATTGTAAATGTACTAGCTAATGTAAACCTTAACCACAAAGTCCTGAATTTTAACAACCCGAGGAAGACGCCTTTTGAAAATATTGTGGGAAAAGGCAAAAATGCTGATATGCAGCATTTTCTCCTTTTTTCACCATGTTTTCTATCCTTTCAAAGACAAATATCTCTTTTGGGGTTACATTGGACTTGTCATCTGCAAATACTTTCAATTTGAATAAGTCTAAGAGTTTGTCATGTGGTAAAGGGTTAAAATAAGACAACTCTTGAAGATGTGCTGAATTTCTAAATAGGTCAAGACTGCCTTGAAAGTACATGCACAGTTTATTTTTTCAGGCAGTAACAGGTTAAATCTTCACTCTATGGTCCAATACTCCTGGAAAGTTTCAGTCTGATACCCATCTCTACATCACATTGTCTTCCTGAAAATAGAAAGCAAAATTCACATTGATTTCAACTCTTCTTTAACACCCTTCAAGTGCCTTTCACAGCTATAGTTGCCTTCGCAGCCAGTGAAGATCCAAGCTCACACTGCATGTTTACAGCAAGCTGACCTGGGATCTACACCAACCATTATGTTCTGTTTAAAGGCAGTTTCACATCTATATTCACCTAGATCTAACTTTGCACACTTTGAAGATCCAAGATCAGAATCTACACCAACCATTATGTTCTGTGTCACAACTATAGTTAACTTTGCAGCCTGTGAAGATTCAAGATAGACTGCATGTTTACTGCAGACTGGCCTGGGATCTACGCTGACCACCATATAGAAACATTCTGTCCAAAAGCAGTTTTGAAGCAGCAATTAGTTGGCTTATTTGTCCTGACTGAAAATTTCAATTTTGTTTACTTTACTTTTTCGGGGTAAATGTATTACTAATGTTTACAAATGTAAACCTGTAAACACATAAAGATCAGCTGCTGAGAAGTTAAAGATTAAGGTACAATTGATAGTTTTATTGACTGAATGGAGTTTTACACCACTTTCATCACAGTAACAGCTCATTCAAGTATGTCCTAGGTTTCAACAGTTTTAAGTTAGGGCTCTGTAGTGTTTTGCTCAAGGACCCTCCTCCCATGAAAACTCGACCCCACATCAAATCTGACATATCAGTATACTGACGTATCAGCACAGCGTTGGAACTTCATGTTTTTATCCACAGCCATTTTGTTGACTTTATTTTCCACTGGCAAAGTCAATATCTACGGATGCAAGAGCATCAAAAGTACTTTAATTATTAAGAAAAAAGTTTTGATGGGTACCTCTGTCCAACATGCATCTCCAACCATTCACAGATATGTCTCCATCTGGTGTTTTAAACCACTTTCAGCAATGAACCAATTACATCATGGCAACAGCTAACTTGTTTGTTTGTTTTCTGGGTTACATAAGGTTTAGACTCGGGCTCTGCAATGTCATTCCCCATGCTACGACCCCGAATACCACCAATGCAAGTGAGGGACAAACCCAGAACCTCAAAATAACAAATCTGGAAATACCTTCACAATGCCACCTGTAAGTAAATAAGATAACATTAAGCTTTTACCACACAATTCCAAGTTTTAACGACCCTGAAGATGAAGCCTTTTTGAAAACATTGTGGGAAAAGGAGAAAATGCTGGTGACCAGCATTTTCTCCTTTTCCCACAATGTTTTCTACCCTATCAAAGAAATATCATATTATTTATTTGAGCCACACTGACACTGTCGTCTGCAAATGCTTTCAATTTGGACAAGTCTAACATTTTTTTCATGTGGTAATGTGTTAAACAAACTATCTATCAGACAAGAATTTTGTTGTAACAATTGTTCCAATTGAAAGACTTTAGGAAAAACAAATGCTGCTCAAATATGGGATTGTTACTGAAAGAGCGAAAAAAAAAAAAAGCATTGTAGGAAAAGGTGAAAATGTTTGTTAGCATGATTTTTATTTTCTCCTTTTTCCCCAAGTAGTAATTTAACATTTTTTTTTCTACAGGCCTTAACCCTTTACAATAAAATTTCAGGTTTTAACAACCCTAAAAGAGAAGGTTTTTGAAAACACTGTGGGAAAGGCAGAAAATGCTGATAACCAGCATTTTCACCATTTTCCACAATGTTTTCTACAATAGTAAATCTTTACTAGATTAGCACAACTTTTGAGTGTTATTTTGGCAGCATAACTGAAAAAAATGTTCTTGAGAAATTTGTGGTCTTCTCTCCCCTACTCAGTAAGCGTATGTGACACAAATTTGGTTGATTTACCTTTCACCAAATAAGTCCATGCTTTTCCCAAGGCTTCAGAAAACATTGTGGGTATAGGAGAAAAAAAAAATGGTAACCAGCATTTTCTCCTTATCTCACAATGTTTTCTACACTATAATCTCTCAAAGACAGATATCATCATTTGAGCTACATTTAACTTGTTATCTACTGATGCTTTGAATTTGGAAAAGTCCAAAATTTTGTCCTGTGGTAAAGAGTTAACCCTTTCCCCAAACGACAAATTTTGGACTGGTCCAAATTGAAAGAGTTTGCAGACAACAATTTTAAATTTCATGAAAATGGCAGAAAGGTCTCAAAAAGGGTAGAAAACACTGTGGGAAAAGGAGAAATTGCTCGTTACGAGCAATTTCTCCTTTTCCCACAGTGTTTTCAAAAGACTTGTACTGCAGACATGTGAAAACCAGGGCTTGTTTGGGAAAGGGTTAAACACAGATCTACTGCTTTATTTTTCTTCTTCATTACTTCAAAGTAACAAAAGCACCCTATGCAGGTGTCCAACACTTGGCTGCAGTTGCTAGATTTCTGGTGAAAATTCGAAGTTGAAAAAGGGGCATAAGCAGTGTCCAAAAAAAAAAACTGATGGTTACCTACCCTTGTTGTATGGGTTCCCATTCGGACAGTTAACAAGTAGTTCAAGTTTGAAGTTAAATATCTTCAGTAAAACAGAGATGTGAAATGTAAAAGTTTTTGCACAATGCAGATAACATCAGGGTTATAATAATGCCTTGAGGCTTTCTTTGAAAAACAGCCAAGCTAAGAATTTGATGTATGCTAAATGACATTTAGAATTTATTTTTAAATTTTGTACAGAATTCTTACTGGTATCATTTCAACATCTTGGAAATAATTTTCTATTCATCCGCCATTTCGAGTATAAATTCCACAGGACAAAGTAGTCATTTTCAAAAGTAGGTCAATGAATGTCATACACTGCTATGCCTTGAATAAGAATACTTCACTAACAAGCTGAATTCTGTTGGCATAAAAATATATATGAGATGTTGCTCATTGCATGTTTTTAGCAACAGAAATATATCAGGCAAGACATTCATTTTTCTACATCACGTGGAATGCATTAGTACCACGATAATAGGAAATTCGATCCTAGATAAATCACTCTTACGTACATGATGGTACTTGATTTTTTTCCCTAATTCATCGTGTTGGTCTACGAAGTAGCGTGCAATAATGTCGAACTCGTAGGTCCTGACGAACGAGCCCAGGGATGAACATGCCCTGGATGTACTAGTTTTCTGGATGTACTAGTTTTGGGGCGAACAAGCCCGGAACCCAATTTAAAACAAGATGGAACCTCACGGTAGAACGCTCGTTGCTTTCTATTTCGAATTTCGTTTGTTGTTTGTAATCTTTAATTCACTACCGATTAATCGAAAATGTTTGCATACCTTTCGGACTGTCTCCTTTTGCTTATATAGATCTATTTGAATTTAGAAACTCTTCACGGTAGGATTCTGCACGTGCAGCTGAAAACGTTTTCCGCCAGTCTTGTGACCGTTTCAGCTGGTACCTGCTTTTGCAACACACTTTTTCGTCCGTGGACTTGTTCGCACTTACTTGTTAGTCCCAACCTTTTTTGTACGCACTATTGAACAAATTACATTTTTTACTTTAAATGGTTATCTTTTATAAGTTTTAGATCCTTCTTTGTTTCGCTCGTGTATTTATGAATTAAATAAGATGATTATCATAGGAATAAAGATTTTCAAAGTTTTTAGTTCTTTTTTGACTCGTCGTCAATGCAAAAATTTTGACATTTTCTTACAAAAAAAAAAATTATGTAAAAAGAAAGAAACACACACACACACACACACACACGACCCACAAGACTGCTTATCTTTTATTTACTCTTTTGAAATTTACAGTAACAATGGCTGCCAAAAGTAAACAAAGCGGGTGTTAAAATACATTTAAATTTTAATCATATATCATCTAAAAGTATGGAAACTATTGTGAAGATGACAATCTGTTGTTGTAGGGTCGACCCAAGTGTTTGTTGCTGGCAGAAAAAATCAAAAACTAGCTTAACAGTTGCTAGGCCAGTTTATCTTTTGTTTACTTTTTGCCTGATTTTAAAATTCATTTTCCTGCCTTCGACTAGTTCTTAGGCCGACCGTACAATAACAGATTGTGATCTTCATAATGATTTCCACACTTTTAAATGGTATGATTTAAATTTTGTTTAATATGACCACCCCATTTTTTATTTTTGACCATTCCGGGAACTTTAATGTACCTCCACCAAAGACAAGTTTACAAAAAAAAAGAAAAAATGGTGTAAAGCTACTTGTGTTGTGAATGAGAGTGAAAGGTTCAAAAGGGTGGGGAAATGTCGGGGGTTGGGAAATGTTGTAAACTTCTTTACTAAACAATGGGGGCCATTCCTGTATGTAAATTATTTCTCTTGCCAGATTAAGACTATGGGTAACCGAATTACACATTGGTCCTTTAATCTGTATGCATGTACCTTTGTTTTTATCCTTGGAACCCTTATGGATGTTGTGATAAATATTTGATTTATGATAATATATGTGAGCATTCTGTGTAATTTTGAACCAAGTCTTATTTTCAATCATCAGAGAAAAGCGTATATATCTATTTGTAAAGCAATCTGACCAGATTTAGTAAAGATACCACCTCAAAAACATATCTGTGTAGTCAGGGACCGTAAGTGTTATATACGACTCCTGGGTCCGTATTCACCAACCATTCTTAAGAATATTCTTAGTCTTATTCGCCAAGATTTTCTACATTTGAAAGAAACACAACTCCTGATTGGCTAAACCATTTGGTTTAGCCAATCAAAAGTTGTGTTACTTTCAAATGTAGAAAATTCTGGAGAACAAGACAAAGAATGTTCTTAAGAATGGTTGGTGAATATGGACCCTGGTGTAGTGCAAGAAAATTCAGGATAAAAAACAGGTATTTTCTTATCAAGGCCAATGTAGTACCGGAAAGGAATCAAGGAAAACAACTGATGAATGGCCTCCCATTCCTTCTCTGCTGAACTGTTCAAGGTAGCGAAAAAGCACAAAATGATCTCAAGATTAGAGAGTTGCTTCCCTTATTCTACTTTCCCATGTAAACAAGAAAGATTTTTTCCCCGTTTGATCGACTTCAAGTTGAGTTTCTTTTACTAAATGATCCATGCACTATGGAAAGGGGCTTGATGCATCTGCAAAATGTATTGACCCAGGTCAGCCTGCGCAGTCCGCGCAGGCTGACCTGGGCCGAAACTTTTTACTTAAGGTCATTTTTGTGCAAGGACCTGTTTACCTCATGATTCAGTCGGTTGTTAGACAAAATGGACTTTATGGATCCACGATCATGGGATGACTTGCTTGGCATCATGCATGACGGAGTTGCATTAATCCCCCTTTTGCCAGACTATGGCTGAAATGCACTTGAACCAAATTGAGTACATATGTATACATTTAATATGACTGAATTCGTTGATTATATCAAACATTTAAAGGCCCGGTAGCTGCCAAAAGTAAACGATGGGGTGTTAAAATGAATTTGATTTTAAATCATACCTTTTACAAGTATGGAAATTATTGTGAAGTTGACAATCTGTTACTGTACGATACAGTTGGTCCAACTGCTAGCCGCTGGCAGAAAAAGTAACTTTTTAGCAGGTGAAAAGTAAACAAAAGATAGAACAACCTGGCAACTTTTGACATACACGTACTTTTAACTTTCATTTTTCTGCCAGCGACTAACAGTTGGACCGACCTTACAATAACAGATTGTCGCCTTCACAAGAATTTACATACTTTTAAAATGGTATGATTAAATTTCAAAAGCATTTTAACAACCGCATTTGTTTACCTTTGACCGCTATTGGGGCTTTAAATCATTACCCATTTTATTTATTTATTTCACATACAGTAAGGCCTCCAGCCCATTATACAAATACATTACATTTAACATATAAATAAACTGAGTAGCGCTTTAGCAGCTGCATGCAATAACTATTCTAAACAGATAGTACAATAGGAAAGAAAATAAATGAATCTTATATATAAAGATCAAGACGGGACTGCTTAAAATGTACAGTCTGATCTCATCCCATACAATTTCCATGAACTGCACTTTATATCCAGCATACCATACTGTATGTATGGTAACATTAATCATACATGCATTAATAATTGTCTTTTGAATAGTCTTTGGTTTTCATGATTTTAGATACATAAATAGCCAAATTTCTTATATTGGACTCATCTTTTATGTTCATAAGTCGGTAGAAATTTTCAATGGTTGCGTATCCTTTATACCAGGAATATAAAAAGTCATTTAAACTAGTTTCTTAAAACTGAAAACATTGGAAAAAGGCGTGAAACTCGTCATCTATACAGCATGTATTAGTATGTGTTATTATCAAACAAAAGAAATTTTGACATTGCAAAATTCAAAACGATTTCACACGGCAAATTAAATGTTTCTCAGATAATGGTATTTATATTTGAAAGAGTAGAAAACATTGTGGGAAAGGAAGAAAATGCTGGTTATCATTTTCGTCAGTGTTTACATCCAAGATAAGATAGCATGATCTGTCAATTCTAATCATAAACTGCGCCGTCCGCATAGGTTTTCCTTAAAGTCGCCATTGGCAGCAGAGGAGTTGGGGAACATTTTTTTTTTAGCAGTCTGTGGCGGATCGATTATATACGAGCTATGCTCTGTGAAAAGGGGGCTTAATGCATCTGCAAAAAGTATCGACCCATGTCAGCCTGCGCTATCCGCGCAGGCTGACATGGGCCGAAACTTTTTGCTACTGGTTAATTTTCTGCGTGTCAAAGGACCAGTCTACCTCATGATTCAGACGGTTGCTTGACATAATAAATTTTATGGATCCATGATCATATGGTTTGCCGTAATGCATCACGGAGATGCATTAAACGCCCCTTTTTCCAGAGCGTGGCTCATGAATTTGTATCATTTTTCTTCCTTTTTCCACAGTGTTTTAAGCCGCTAACCTATACAGGAGTGTGAAAATTCGTACCTTTTTAGCTAGGCTGTTTCCGTAAAAAACGCCGAGTTATTGTCATAGCCCTCGCGTCTACGTCGTCTACGTTGTTGTTGTCTGCGTCGACGTCATGCAAAAACTTTGACTTTTCAAAATATCTCTGTTATTACTGAAATTATTTACTTCAAACTCGGACAAGTTGTTCACTATCAAAAGGGGAACCCCGTACAACAGGGGCAGATAACTATCAAAGTATCTTTTACATAGTTATGCCCCTTCTTCGACATTGAATTTTCACTGAAAATCAAGCAACTGCAACCGAGCGTTGGCACCCGTGTGCGGTGCTCTTGCGTATATTTAGGGATGGGTTAAAAGAAAAAAAACAAACCCACCGCAGATCATTTCCGCTGTACCGGAAAATTTTCCCCGTAAGACGGCAGGCAACACCGGCCCACAATGACAATATTTTAACGAAGAGTAATTCGCCCGACAGAATGATAAATTTGCCCCTATTAACGTGTTTTATTTCAACATTTATATCCAGCAGTGATTTTTGCTGACCCCCTTAAGTTATTTTACGCTCGGGTTTTATTGTAAGTGACGGGAAATTAGCCCACGACTCGATCCTGTGGGATGGGAGATCATGTTTTAAGGTCATTTAAGATTTCAACTGTTTTTCCGATACCGTTCCGCTGTCAGGGAAATGATCGATGCGTTTGCCCACCGACGTTAAAAAATCACCGGCAGCTTCCCAGTTTTGATGAGGAATGGTCTTGGAATGGCTTCCCCCAAAGCACCGAAGGAGGTTTCCACACGCTATGGGAAAATAGCGGCGAAAATTGTGAGCCTCGTTTCGGAAAATTTATGAAATCGTTTTGACGGCGTGATAGCCATAGCGGAGCCAATGGGTTTTTTCGATGTTTTCTGTACAGGGTATTCTGAAATGTACTGTTCCGGTGTAAACAGTTATGAAATACAATGTACGGGAAATCGTTGGGGGGGGGGGGGGGGGGGGGGGGGGGGGAGTCGGGCTCTGTGAAAAAGGGGATTAATGCATCTCTGTGATGCATTATACCAAGCAAGTCATCTCATAAATATGGATAAATAAAATCCATTTTGTTTAACAACCGACTGAATGGTGGGGTAGACTGGTCCTATAGCATGCAGAATATAGACCAATAGCAAAAAGTATCGACCCAGGTCAGCCTGCGCGGATTGCGCAGGCTGACCTGGGTCGATACTTTTTGCAGATGCATTAAACCCCCTTTTTCACAGAGCATGAATCAAATGTGTATGTAAATGCGTTGGACTTTTTCGTACATCTTTCTTGAAAATTGATTAGAAAAATTTTCTTTCAAGTTTTCACGAATTCGACTAAATCATTATTTCGGTTAACTCTCTATACAGACGACAAGATTTTAGACTGGTCCAAATTAAAAGCACTTGCAGACGATAGATTAAATGTACCTCAAATGATGGAATTTGTGTCTGAAAGAGAAGAAAACACTGTGGGAAAAGGAGAAAATGCTGACAACCAGCCATTTCCCACAACGTTTTCAAAAGCTGTCTTTATCAGGGTCGTTAAAACTCGGGATTGTATGGTAAAGGGTTAACTCTTTACCAGACGACAAAATTTTAGACTTGTCCAAATTCAAGGAACTTGCAGACGACAAATTAAATAGTGCTCAAATGATGGAATTTGTCTCATAAAGGGTCAAACATTAAAGGAACAGTAGGAAAAGCTGGTTAGCAGCATTTTTCTCCTTTTCCCTAAAGGAACAATGAAACAAAGGAATGTTTGGTAAAGAGTTACCACACAATCCTGCAGAGTTTTAACTACCCCGAGAAAGAGAGCTTTTGAAAACATCGTGGGAAAAGGAGAAAATGCTGGTAAATATCATTTTTCCCTTCTCCCACAATGTTTTCTACCCTTTCCGAGACGATTCCCTTATTCAACCCTTTACCGAACGACAAAATTTTGGACTAGACCAAATTAGAAGCATTTACAGACAAATTTAAATGTAGCTCAAATGATGATTTCTGTCTTTGACAGGGTAGAAAACAGTGTGGGAAAAAAGAAAAATGCTGGTTACCAGCATTTTCTCCTTTTCCCATAATGTTTTCAAAAGTCCCCCCCCCCGTTTCAGGATCGTTAAAACTCGGGATTATGTGGTAAAAAGTTAACCCTTAATCGCACAATGCTGACTTTTAACGACACTGGGTAAGAAGCCTTTTGAAAACATTGTGGGAAAAGGAGAAAATGCTGGTATCCAGGGTATGTTTTCTATCATATCAAAGGAAACTTGAGTCCCAAGAAAGAAGCCTTTTGAGGTCAGTGTGGGTACAGAAGAAAATGCTGGTAACCAGGACTTTCTCCTTTTCCCACAATGTTTTCTGCCCTTTCAAAGATATATTCCAAAATTTGAAACACATTTTATATGTTTTAGAAATTGCACCATTTGAGCCACATTGAAATTGTCGTCTGAAAAATGCTTTCAATTTGGAAAAGGCTAAAATTTTGACGTCTGGTAAAGGGTTAAATCACGATTAACTAGTTGTCTGCAAATTCTTTGAATTTGGACCGGTCTAAAATTTCGTCGTTGGTAAAGGGGGAATTCAAAACACTAGCTTGAACTTGCATCCCTCGGAATGAAAACTAAAGCAGTGCCTCTGATTTCCCTAGCCGTGGCAATCGAAAATGCTGCTGGTCACTCTTCAACGAAAAGAAATCAAATTTGTTTTAACCTTTTACCGCTCAGTTCTGAGTTTTAACGACCCTGAGAAAGAAGGCTTTTTGAAAACATCGCGGGAAAAAAAGATAATGCTAGTAAACAACATTTTCCGTTTCCCACATTGTTTTCAACCCTTTCAGAGACATTCTACCTGTCCGTCCGTCAGTGCGTCCGACCTACCTACCTAACTGCCTGCCTGCCTGCCTGCCTGACTGCCTGTCTACCTACCAACCCACCACCCACCCACCCTCCCATCCATCCATCCAGTCACATACCCACCTACCTACCTACCTACCTACCTACCTATGACCTACCTACTTTTTATCCATCCATCCATCCATCCATCCATCCACCAACCCACCCATCCATCCACCCATCCATCCATTCATGTGCATTCACATGTACTTTTATTCTTTCTTTAATTTTCGCTTTTCCTAGCCGAGAACAATTTACAAGAGTGATGATAAACACTCGAATTTTTGTATTAAATCGATTTTTCGAGGATTGGTTAAAGTTATTGCGACAGGATTCATTTACCACACGCTGCTCAATACCGCCTTGTATCTGGTAATGTATAAAGGCAGCAAGTGGCTTAAAGGCACAGTAGCGGCCAAAAGTAAACAAAACGGGAGTTAAAATGCATTTGAATTTCAATAATACCATTTAAAAGTATGGAAATTATTGGGAACATTACAATCTGTTACAGTGTGGTCGGTCCAAGTGTTCGTCGCTTGCAGGAAAAATGAATTTTAAAACCAGGTTAAAAAGTAAACAAAAGATAGAGCGCCTTGGCAACTTTTGACCTAAAGATTTTGTTAAACATTCGTTTTCTTGCCAGTGACTAACAATTGGACCAATCGAACAATAACAGACTGTCATCTTCACAACAGTTTCCATACTTTCTTAAATGGTATGATTGAAATCTAAGTGCATTTTACCAGACCGTTCGTTTACTTTGGCCGCTTTTGAGCCTTTAAGAGGGTCCATTGTCTTGATACTAGTAAAGGTGAACACCAAGAGTGCTTAAATAGGTGCACCAGGCATCGTCACACAAATTCAAACACTGTTTAAATCGGTGTAACCAAACAAAGAAACAAATCGTTACTATAAAACGTCTCATGTATGGACCATTTTTTCCATGACACGTCTCGCATTACAGGAGTCAATTTGTTCGACGATTGAGCGGGATAAGCTTTATTATTCCCAATTACATCTGATCGTTTCCAATCAAACACGCTTTTTATCCGAGTGGATTATGGGAGATTTTATGCGGAGATTCTCAGTTCTCTTCCACCGGAATTTCATGTTTAAATGGACGCTCGGTTCATTCGTCACCAATCCTTCTCGACGTCAGTGGCTGTTTGCGCTCGAGATTATACATGCCATGCGTATAACGACCTGCTATGACCTTTGCAGGGAGACTCTCTTTGATGTATACAATTAAGTTTTTTAACTGTATATAACCATCCACACAATACTGACTTAAACCATTAACTTCCGCTAGGTGGCGTTTTTCAAATACATAACCTATCTGATATGGGCAGTCTGAGTACCGAACCGGACTTTTTTTCAAGGTGGGAATCAATACAACGAATTTCAAAATAGAATACACGTTTACTCTCTTAAACCTACCTTCTATGATTCATCTAGCCATGGTTAGCTAGCATATAACCTATGCACCTGCCATTTTAAAAAGCATAAGCCTGTATAAGCTTGGAAAATGCCCCGGTATAAGCCCAGCAAGGTGGGGACATTATTTTTATTGTCAGTCTGTTGCACGAATCCCGGTTTTTTCACATGTCTATATTTAGAAACTGTCTACAGAGATTTGCAGTAAAGAGTTGGTATTCTAAAAAAAAAAAATTCCCCGTTTGAAATCATTTTGTCTTTTAGAAATTTGTAGTGAAAAACTGGCTTGATTTTCCACAGACGTATTATCTATTGCCATTTTCGCCTGCACTTTTTTAAGCAGCAATTTACGCTCCGCCTATTAATATATGTCCAATTTTTATCAAGTGATGCGTCATAGCAGACCAGTCATATCTTCGAAGAATACGACATGCGCAGACAACGGACTTAAACTACCCTGGGGGAGAAGCCTTTGGAAAAAATTGTGATAAGCAAAGTGATATGTTGAAAAATATCAGCAAAGAACAAAAAGGAGGGTAAGCAATTTTTTTTTAACGGGGTTAGTCTGGTACCCCGCCGTACTACAAGAGTACGTCAGTCAAAGCGCAATAATGGCGGCCCTCGTTGGTAATATACAGAGGAGACGGGATATTGTTTTTCACATGATCAAAACGGGTCATAGGCTGAATTCAAATAAAGTCATGGCAGCGAGTTTTTTTCTACATATCTTCTTATTTAGCGAGAAAAACTACATGTCAGAAATACTTTAAGTATCCGAAATGTCAATGGACCTATATAACGTCTGAAAACAGGGCTACTTTTAAAATGGTTCATAGTCGAAATTATGTTTAAACCATACTCCAACAGCACGTATTAGATTCGATAATGTATTTTTTGTACAAAATTGATCTCATTTTATTAACTGATCAAACTGGATCACATGAAATTAGGGAAAACGGGGATACATGTAGGGTTGCGCTTGAGGACACCTAGGAGGCCGCCATTATTGCGCTTTGCCTGACCCGACAACGTAGTGGTAGGGGCAGGTAATCCAGACTATAACCGGGTAGCCTCTTCAAATGTTTTTAGATTTCGCGCCAGAGTTTCGCAAAGACTTGTGGGAATGTCACATGATCAATGATACGCTTGGATTATGTGAATTAGTATTCAAATCAGTACGATGACGTCATATCTGCTAATATCATTAGGAAAAAAAAAGTCTGAGCAGCAAGTCTTTTCTCCAAAAAAGTTTTGAATGTTTCTATATGTCTATTTGGTAAGCAAGCGAAATGAGCGATGCCTTTGTTTTCTTTGTGAATTAAAAACGACCTCTTTTTTCGGGTTTTCATTAGAATTACCCCTTTATCCGTTGAGTTAGAAAATTGCACCACATCCTGTTTTGGATGTACATATACCTATCGATTTTAACCTTTAAGCAGACAACAAAATTTAAGCCTTATCTAAATTGAAAGAATTTACGGACGAAAGATTAAATCTTACTTACAAAATGAAATTTGTCTTTTAAAGGGTAGAAAACATTGTGGGAAAAGGAGAAAATGCTGGTTACCAGCATTTTCTCCTTTTTCCACAATGTTTTCGAGGGCTTCTTTCTCGGGGTCGTGAAATGTAGGGATTGTGTGGTAAAGGGTTAAGTCGTTATTTAAAGTGAAAGAGCTTAATTCATTGGATCATCTGACAAGAATAGAGAAATGCACCTTGTGACTTCGTGTAGCCTTCATAATTATTTAAGATCAGATATCTATGGAAAAGTTTTAAACACATTGTATTACATTTATCGCCAAACGAAAAACTTGCTTATCTAATGTCAAACCATGTACGCAAAATTTAATTACCAAAGTTTGTTGTAAAAGCCTATTCCCTACGGCGGAAAACTATCTACTCCACACTTTGAACTCTGTTAATGTCGTGCACTGTTACATGTTATTACTGCGACCGATATTAATGATTTGATCTACTTAGTTGTATATATCCCATCCATACACCAATCTTTTCACCTATCCATCCATCCATCCATCCGATTGTCTAAATTATCGATAATCGCCATTACTCATGAAATGTAAAATTTGTTTATTTGAATTGTAATTGTATTCAAAAGTGACATATAGGCCCGTGGGGCCGGGCATTACTGATGTCATTATTTATTTACAAATTTTGATTTCCTGTTTGTACACATGTCACTATAATAAAATATTTACTTCCCAATTTATATCAGTTGAGCGATATAGGGCCATCATGTGCCTCTTGTTTTTGTGTGTGTTATGTTCTGTTTGTTTTTTTTTTTCACCAGTCTCTCAAACTTTATTAGATAAATGTTTTTCTCGTTTTTTTTTTTTACCTATATATAGCTGCCCAATTCAAATATATTTTGAATTAAAAAAAAAAGACAGCCGAATGGTTGATACAAAACACCTCATCCGATCGAATAGTGTGTCTTAAAATTAAGAATCATAACTGTATTTTTTGCATTGCAACCATTTTGGTTGGTACGTATTCACCAACCGTTCTAAGAGCATTTTTAGTCTAATTTTGGATTTAGAAAGTAACACAATTTCTGATTGGCTAAACCATTTGATTTTGCCAATCAGAAGTTGTGTTATTACCAAATTTAGAAAGGTCTTGTGAATAAGACTGAGACTGTTCTCTATGAATCGTTGGTGAATACGGACCCTGGTCGTTACGAACGTTTGGGTTTTTTTTTTACGGAGACGACATTCTAAATGGAAAATAACCAGAAGTAATGTAACAATATGTGGTAGCCAATTATCTTTAAACACCATCAATAAAACCAGATGAAAACTACATTAACACTTTGCCGTCTAACACAGAGTTTGTCTTCTTTTGCAGCTGACTCGTTTTTAAAAACATTGTGACAAAAGGAGAAATTGCTCGTAACGAGCAATTTCTCCTTTTGGCACAATGTTTTCACTCGTTTCCACGTATTAAGTCATAATTTGTGTTGTTTATCAATATATTACAAAAATGTTTTTTCGAACTTACCCGTAGTGAATTTGTTTCATGAGGTAATGAATTAAACGGTTAACCCTTGGCGTTCATTGGTCGACAGCCCGATAATATTGGCCAATGAAATCATACCATTACGCCAGCAAAGGGAGAAATCATTATTCCCGCGAAATTCAGGCTTCTTTTCCCTAGTTTTTTTCCGAGAGTATTTTGGCAAGAAAGACGGAAAGTACAGCAAACTGATGGATAATGCGTTTTGACAGACGATTTTAAGCCGTTACACGGTTGATGAAACGGAGAAAAGAGCTTAATGAAAAAACCTCTCAATCATTCTCTCCCCCTTTCTCGAAATGTTCACCATACACTGCATTAGCGGGCATTAGAGTAATCCCTCGCCGGAAAAGAGCTGGTCAATAAAATTTATTAATTGTTCTCCGTTCGTGAGACACCATAGCAAAACGGAAAACTAAGCAAAGCGATCCGTAACACCGTGTTTTATACGGCTCCGTTTTCAATTAAGGCTCACATTTAAACGCATTAACGCTGTATTGTATACATTAATGAAAAACGCACGTGCGCACGAGCTCTTGGTTTGCAAGGAATAGAGCCGCAGACGTCTGTCGTTAAAACCGCGTTGATTTGCGAGAATTTTGTTTTAACTTTCATTTTTATGGTCCATTGAGTCTGTTTCGTCCTTCCCTCATGGATGATGTATGGGCTCTTAGCTGCTTGACCTCCGGGGCCATTGCGACAGCATTTGGGGCTGCCCTTACAAGGTTATCTGTTTGATAACTAGTGTTGATTTTTCCCTTTCAGCCCTATATGAGAAATCAGGGGCTTTTGTGGACGGCATAGATCAAGATCAGACTGCACAAAACGTGCAGTCTGATCTTAAATCTATACCATCCGCTTGGTTAATCAAGCCTGGAGAATAGAAAATCGTTCTGATTTTCAGTGGAGTGTGTTTTCATAGGCCACTGAAAATTCCATTGTCCATCACGGAACACCAAAATTACCATTGCTCGATCATCGGACACCGTTACTAAACATAGCACACTGGTGCATCGCCTCTCTATCATTATTTACCATATAGAGGCGATGCACAAATCTGCTATTTTTAGAAACGGTTCCGATGATCGCGATGCACAAATGTGTTATTTTTAGTAACGGTGTCCGATTATCGAGCGTTGAAAATTTTGGTGTTTCGTAATAGACACATAAAGCTTCAAAGGCCAGTGTTTTTTTCAGCCCTCGAAAGAGATCGAGTTTCCACATCAGCGCTGAAAGAGCCAAGAAGGAAACGTGCATTTGTTGATATTATTCGTTCAACTGACGCTGCTTAAACTGGAATATAGAACGTATTAAACCTTTGTTCATTTTGCACTTATTGTATGTTCCTGTACTTGTTGTACAGAGCCCCTATAGAGTAGTCGGTAGCGTACAGGACTTGAGAATAGGGGGTCGCTGGTTTGAATCCACAGCTAGGCCAATTTCTGTCCGAGGTTTGATGACAGTCGTTGTGACCAAATTCATTCCCCTCTCACCGCTGATGATTATTTCTACGATGGTTATGTGGGAAAGCAGCCAGTGGCTTGGGAAGAATATTGTGCGGAGCACTCGGACAAAAGAAACCTCGGGAAAGCATGGATAGGTGCACTGGCTGCTGCAGTATAACTAAAATAATGCTGAAACGGCGTTAAACGCCATACAATCAATCAATGCACTTGTTTTTTCTGGCATTTGTGTGTTGACAAAACTAGGTTAGGTTCATATTCTTCTCTCTTAGTCGCTTCTAGGCTATACCCCCTCGCTCTCTCTCTCTCTCTCTCTCTCTCTCTCTCTGATCTATGTTAGTATCAATGTTGTTTGGAGCAACTGTAATGTAGAATCATCAGAGATTTCATTGTCATTCTATGGTTTTGTTCCAAAACCAAAATCTATTGCCAAATTTAAACTTCGGGATTCTTCGAGCATGAGACGGATGCTAATATTATATGGCGTGCAACACACGAAAAGGGGCCTTCGGACAATGCGTGAAAGTATGTCGTCCCGGATCAGCCTGTGCAGTCTGTGACTTATCCGAGACGACACTTCCCGTTTTTGTGCGATTTTCTATTTCACGAAAGTCTACTGTATGAAAAATATCTTATGTAGTCGTAAAGTGCTGTCACGGATTAGCCTGCGCAGACTGCGCAGGTTAATCCGGGACAACACTTTACGCAATTGTCCGTAGGCCCCTTTTCGTGTGTTGCACGCCATATAATGATTGATTGTATGGTTTCTAACGCCGTTTTCAACAACATTTCAGCTATATCGCGGTGGCCATGCTTTCCTGGAGTACCTTTACCAGTCCTATGCACAATATCCTCTCCGAACCACTGGCTGCTTTCCCACATAACCATCGTCGAAACAATGATCAGTGGTTACAGAGGAATGATTCCTGTCGCAATGACTACCATCAGACCCCGGAAAGAAATTGGCCAAGCCGGGAATCGAACAGCGATTTCCTGTTGTCAAGTCCTTTACACTACCGACTGAGCTACCGGGCCCCGGCTAATATTAGATCAACTCATGCACTTAGAAAGTTTTACAGTTTTTTTTTTAAATCCACATTTCTTTTTTAATCAAAGTTCGGAATCTCACACGTCCATCATCTTTTCAGTAAGACAGGGAGGAGTTATGTCTGTGTCCTTTTTTCAAACGAAATTTTCCGACAGTGGAAGCTGCAATTTATTTAATATGGGGGAAGTGGTTGAATGTTAATTCGGAAAACACAGAGAGTGAAAGGAAATGGTTTGCTTGAACTATGGTCGTCCATTGAACTATAATAATTCCCAGTTAATTAAACCTTCCCAAACGACAAAATATTAGACTTGTCCAAACTGAAAGCATTCACAGATAACATTTCGAATGCGACTCAAATTATTGGATTTGTCTATGAATGGTCAGAGAACATTGCAGGAAAAGGAGAAAATGCTGGTTACCAGCGTTTTCTTCTTTTCCTACAATGTCTTCAATGGGCTTCTTCCTCGGGGTCTTTAAAACTCGGGATCTTCTGGTAAAGGGTTAATCCTTGACTGAACGGCCCCGTGCTTTGACGACCCTCACGAAGAATGCCTTTGGAATCGTCGAAAGAAAATGAGAAAATGATGTCAACCAACAAATTCCTCATTTTCCAACAATGTTTTCTTCCCTTACACAGACAAATTTTATGATATATCATTTGATTTAATATTTTTTCTTCTACAAATTCTTAAAAGATTAATAATGTTCTTGTAAAGAGTTAACCCTACACCAAACAATACCTAGTTTTAACGACCACAAGAAACATGACTTTTGAAAACACTGTGGGAAATGAAGAAAATGCTTTTCTACCATTTCAAAGACTTAGCTCAAAATTTGGGCCACATTTAATTTGTCGTCTGCAAATGCTTTAGATTTCGAGAGATCTAAAATTCTGTCGTCTGGTAAAGCGTTAGAAGTTAATCAAAAGACGGCTCATTCAGGTCGTGTTATACGGATTACTTCCGACCTAATCGTCCAATAATGGTCCGAGATGTTGCACGTGACTCCAGGTAGAGATTCCGATTATGCGGTATCAAATATCCTTTCCGCTAACTTCTAATTTAAGCAGTCCTTGTCGCCCCATGTTGCTTTATTTGAAGTTACTGGCGCGAGAAAATGCGAATTTATTATTATCTCTTTCATTTCATTCGGAACATTGATTCGGTTTTCTTTTCTTTCGTGAAATCGCAATTTTAACCATTCCGAACTGATTCAACTGTGCCAAGATCGTACGACTGGTAACAATGTTAACAAGCATTTTCTCCTTTTCCCACAATTTTTCCAGTCCTTTTAAGACGGTGACCATCATTTGAGCTATATTTAAATTTTATGTCCTCTGCAAATGTTATGGATCAGAACAAGTTCAAGTTTTTGGGAATCAGGCACAAAGTTGAATAAATATTTCTGGCAATGTCTGTCTAGACTGGGAACCTATTTCAATATATACATTTGCCCAGTTAAAGGACATATTTATTTAATTCTTATTTTTCCATGAATTAAATTTCCTTGTTAAAGATATATCTAAACTCGTTTTAAGCCAGTTTTAAACCCATTTCATGTTTATTTTGTAAAACTATAATCATTCTTGTATCTTCATGCCAAATGTTGCCCTTGACGGCTGCAAGACTGCACAGATTACGACGGATAAAAATGCATTTCATTTTTTTGGCCGCCTTCAAAGGAATCACTGTTGTCGATTACGGTATTTAAATGAGGACAATATCCTTGAGTTTCTCTTTCCCTTACACCATATATATACTGATAATTTATTTATGTTTACACAGCTGACCAAATTCTGAGCCACACTTTGATGTTTTACTACCATATTTTCTATCTGCTGTAGGGATGAATCTTTGAACACAAATAAATTCTACTAAATTATATTTTTTCCTCAAAGTTACAGAAACGGGATGCTTACATTCAGTAAAAAATGCAGTAATGAAGTTTTGAATAACGTGGTAGTCGTTTAGCGACTAGGAACTCCAAGTATACATACAGTATTTATGAGACCAGATGTGACGTCATCATGTGTACCTTAACTCTTTAACAAACAACAAATTTTATCGGTACAAATTCAAAGCTTTTGCAGACAACAATTTAAATGTAGCCCAAACAGAAGAATTTGTTTATAATGGGCTAGAAAACATAGTGGGAAAAGGAGAAAATGCTGGTTACCAGCATTTTCTCCTTTTCCCACTACGTTTTCAAAAGTCTTCTTTGTTGGGGTCGTTAAAACTCGGGATTGTGTGGAAAAGAGTCAATGTACTTTTAAAGAAATGACCTAAGTTATTAATCATGTTACTATTCCACATGCCTTTGCGTAATTCCAGGGAAAATTTAAAATAGCGTCAGAGGCTACGTATCACTTTAAGGAAGTATGAAATTATTGCCTCGCTAAAGTCAATATTTTTTGCAAGGTCGATGAAGACATCTAATATATGCAGCTTCTTTAACCCTTAAGCTGCTAATCGCGACCCACTGACCTTTTGCGGACAGTGTAGATCAAGATCAGACTGCACAGAACGTGCAGTCTGATCTTTGATCTACACTGTCCGATACGGTATTTTATTTCCGCTGAAATCAACTTTGAAACCGCAATGTTTGGGCTTTTAGTATTGAGTAGAAATTTGCGTTTCATTTATTCAGAGGCATAAGTGTTAAAAGTACACCAAACTATGCGGCAAAGTTTTTGAGAGCTTTGTCGTCATATCTACACACAAGAAATTCTGTACAACATACTTGCAGTACACGTCTTGAGCTAATGTGAAAAACTGAAACGACAGCTATCAACCACGCCCCCTTTACTTGCGCCCCTTAAAATCGGGTCGATAGAAAATAAAAATGTATAACTTAATTTTCGTTTTAACAAAGTACAAAAGAGGGAAAAAACTATTCCTTTAAAAAAAAGATAATTGTCTTTCTTTAAACATTACTTACTGTCTTTGAAAACCATAACAAAAATTTAAAATTTTAATGAACCAATGACAAAGTCTGTCCGGGATAATGTTTTATCGGTTCTCCCTCGATTATCGGCAACACGCGAACCAATCCGTTATTCTATCCTGGTAATTATCGTAGTGACAGTCTAAACAATGACTTCCTGTCATCCGGGTAAACTCTTGACAAACAAAACGTCACCAGGGAGCGCGCATGTCACGTTACTCCTTGTCGCCATAGTAATGTTCATTTCTGTGTGTTCTGCATGTTTGAACTAGACGACTTTTTCAACCTTTTTTTTTTTTCTTTAAGATTCTGATAAATGAAGATGTAATTTTGACATTGTACAACAATATAATTTTGTTACAGTGTCAAAAATATTTGAGCCGTGCTCTGTGATTAGGGGGCTTAGTGCATCTGCAAAGCGTATCGAACTAGATCAGCCTGCAAAATCCCCACTGGCTGACCCGTGTCGAAACTTTTTGCTTAAGGTAAATTTTCTGCATGCCTTAGGACCATCGTACCCCATCATTTAGCTTGTCTTTAGACAAGATGGATTTTTATGGATCCATAATTAAGTGATGACTTGCTTGGTATAAATAAAGTATCACAGATGTGCATTTAGCCCTCTTTTGCCAGAGCACGGTTCATATTATATAAAAATATTTCGTAAAGCATCTATTATATATAGGAAAGCAACATAATAACAGACAATGTTTATGTATAGGTCATAACGCTTGCTCAATGCAAGGAGTGGGCACAAAAATCGTTCGTTAACGTTTTAACCCTTTCCCAAACGACAAATTTTGGACTGGTCCAAATTGAAAGAGTTTGCAGACGACAATTTTAAATTTGATGAAAATGGCAGAAAGTTCTCAAAAAGGGTAGAAAACACTGTGGGAAAAGGAGAAATTGCTCGTTACGAGCAATTTCTCCTTTTCCCACAGTGTTTTGGAAAGACTTGTACTGCAGACACGTGAAAACCAGGGCTTGTTTGGGAAAGGGTTAAAGTAAAATACCGAAAGATACAAAAACCTGAGCATAACGTTAAAGTAAAGTTAAGGAAGGTACGGAAAACTGAGCATACTCATAGAAACTGTACATTTATAGGCACGAAAATAGGGGCTTTAGTACATAAAACATTGATAGTTCTAGCAAAAACCGACTCACCGTAACTGTGGTAAAACTTCGATAGACACGATCGATTGATTGAATGGTGTTTAGCGCCATGTTCAACATTATTAGACCATTATTAGGCTGCTAATCGGGACCCAAAGACCTTTTGCGGACAGTGTAGATCAAGATCAGACTGCACAGAACGTGCAGTCTGATCTTGGGTCCACCCTGTCCTATAAGGAGATACCGCTCCCACAAAAAAAACCCTTTTCCAAAAGCAATATTTCGGTTTATACTATCGGGTTGAAAGTTTCCTTTCACTGTCTAGCAGGTAATGGCTTAACGTCCAGTATTGCTACTTTTCCATAGAGTTGTTAGCTTCATGTTGAAAAAAAGGAAAGAAAAAAAGAATAATTTCTGACGTCAATTTGATTAGATATTTGAAAGACAAAAATGGCCTCCACAGTCACAAGTTCACCCTCCACTCTACACCTCTGAGGTCGACAGCTTTCGAAAGAAGGGTGGGAAAAGTAGCAATGGCTTGTAATAAGCAATTGATTTGTCGGGTTCGGGCACTAATTCCTAAAGTGTTGAGCAGTAATATATTCCTTCTCGCCCCCTTTCTCTCTCTCTCTCTCCATCCCTCCCTTCCACCGTCTCCCTCTCTGTCTGTCTGTCTGTCTGTCTATATATATATATATATCTCTCTCTCTCTCTTTCTCTCTCTCTCTCGCTCGCTTTCTCCCCCTCTCTCTCCCTTTTCTTTCCCCTTCCTCTGTCTGTCTCCCTTCCTTTCTCTCTCACTCTCTCTCTCACTCTCTCTCTCTCTCTCTCTCTCTCTCTCTCTCTCTCTCTCTCTCTGTCTGTCTGTCTGTCTGTCTCTCTCTCTCTCAATGATCTAGTCTAGTCGCACTAAAATTCATCTCCACGTTAAAAGGTCACACTACGAGACGGCACTTTTTTCGATGCCATTGACAGATTTCCTAAGTGAGAAAGAAATGAAACAGGTTTCCATGGTAATAGAAAACAACGAGTAAATATATTCAAGAACAAGATTCTGTCCAGAAGACTCGACCCTTAACCCATAAAATGTTTATTTTCTTTCCAAAGGCTATTTTATAGTAACTTGGAAAATGCCAAAATGTTGCAACATCTGTGGTCAATTTTGTCAAAGTAATATATCATTAAAATAACCTTGGACAGTGTAGATCAAAGATCAGACTGCACATTTTGTGCAGTCTAATCTTGGATGTAAACTGTTCGAAAAAACAGGTAAGTTTTTTTTTTCTAAAACATTTAAGTAATTAGGTATGGGAAAATACATAGGACTTAAAACCCAAGTAAATCGCTTAACCGCGTGTGTATCCATTATGGTTTGATAAATCCGATTTGTTCAAAGAGAATTCTTCTCATTTCTTTTTTGTTCGAATAACCGATGAAACGCATAGTTATGTGTCAATTAGACAAGTGCCTTGCACTGTGAAAATGGGGTTTAATGCGTCGGCAAAAAGTATCGACCCATGTCAGCCTGCGCATTCCGCGCAGGCTGACTTGGGTCGAAACTTTTTGCCATTTTTCTGAAAGGACAGGTCTACCTCATGATTCAATCGGTTGTTAGACAACATTCCATAATCATAGGATGACATGCTTGGTATAATACTACACGGAAATGCATTAAACCCCCGTTTGCCAGAGCGCAACACACACACACACACACATATATGAGCCACGCTATGACAAAAAGGGGGCCTAATGCATCTTCGTAATGCAGAATACTAAGCAAGTCATCAAATAATTACGGATCCATCAGAGCTCCAGATAAAAGGGAGTGGTAGTATTCTAAATCCTATATTTCTCTTCCAAACCCTATGTTGTGGATACTCATTAGAATCGTCTCGATGAGACGTTTCTGATGAGTACCCATAACATAGGGTTTAGTGGAGAGTGATTGATATTTTCAATTTTGAAATCAAAATCACTCCCTCTATCTGGAGCTCTGTCCATAAAGTCCCTTATGTCTAACAACCGACTTAATCATGAGGTAAACTCGTCCTTTGACATACAGAAAATTGGCCAATAGCGAAAAAACACGGCCCAGGTCAGCCTGCACTGACTGCGCAGGCTGACCTGGGTAGATACTATTCGCAGATGCATTCAGCCCCCTTTTCATACAGCGTGGCCCATATATATATATTCAACGGATATATTCCTACAAAAAATAGGGGAAAAATGCAGCAGTAGTTCTGATCAGGTCCTATCCCATTTTTTCTTAAGAACTAAAACGGAGTTTCCTTTTTTTTCCCCAATTTATATATGATGACATCACATTTTGGCTCAATTTGTGTATAATAATTGGATAGTGTAGATCCAAGATCAGACTCTGTGTTATGTGCAGTCTGATCTTGATCCTTGCCGCCTACATTAGCCCCTGTCCTCGTCTGCGGTGCTGAAAAGCGTTAGAATTTAATAAGAAACCGCCATGCCTTAATTTTATTCCCGACAATTTACTAATTAGTAATTACGGGTTTCAAATTTTTTGGTGTTTTTTTTTTTCTGTAATTCCGCCCCATACTGTTTCGATTTTGACATGTTGAACTCGGGAAAAATGGAGACGACAGACAAAATCACACAAATCTGAGATACTCTAATCAAAACAGCAGAATGACACAAGTGTTCACGGGCAATTCCTGTTCGTTTCGCTCATTTCTTTTCATTTGCGTTCCATTATTAGTAAATACTACCCATTAAAAATTCCCCGAAAAATGTTCGGCGACTAAGCAAAAAATAAGACCATGATTTAACCGCTAGACGAGGTCGGAAAATTTATTGGAATTATGAATTCGTAATATCTGTCCTTTGTAATCAGTCAATTTGCGGAACAAGGAAGAAATATTCCGAAAAGGAATTGTCATACGACACATCTCTGACAATATTGCAATAAATCACTGGTAACGAAAAGGGCTTCTTTCCGTCGATTTCGAAAATAATAGATGTAAATTAGACCGCGTTATGATTTACAGCTCGCGGGTAAGCGCCCCAGGATTTTCTTAACCCTTTTTTTGTTTGCCATGATGCTATCCTTCCTGCCAATCCCCCCCCCCCCCCCCCCCCATCGTTTTTGTTAACACTAGGAATGCAGGATATTATTAAAGTATCTTTTTCCAGGCAGCTTAGACCCAAGATCAGACTGCACAGAACGTACAAGGCATATAAAAAACCCCACCCTCTCTCACTGTGTGTCTCTCTGTGTCTCTCTCTGTCTGTCTGTCCCTGTCTCTCTCCCTCTCTCTCTCTCTCTCTCTCTCTCTCACACACACACACACACACACACACACACACCATTCTTAAAATTCTTAAGTGAGCCCTTATCGTATGTTTCTCTTTTAATTAAGTTCGATACAATTTTTATTCAGTCTGTCTGTGTGCCTGTCTCGGTCTGCCTGTCTGTATGTATGTCTGTTTATGTGTTTGTCTGTTTGTTTGTTTGTCTGTCTGTCTGTCTGCCCGTGTGTCTGTGTGTCTGTCTGTGTGTCTTTCTCTCTGTCCGTCCGTCTGCCTGTCTGTCTGTCTGTCTCTCTGTCTCTCTCTCTCTCTCTCTCTCTCATTTCTTAGTTCAAATGTCGATAGATTTTGTTATTCTTTTTTGTCTCAAATAGGGGAGCACGTTACCTTAAAATGTCAGATTTCATAAGTTTTGTTTCTTTTAAAAAATGTTGGTTTCTATGGTGAAATCTTTGGCGTTAATAGAATAACGTTTTTTGAGCACGTGTTTCCAAATTTACAGTCTTTCATTGTTAGCGTTCATTTCCATAAATTATCAAGTGACTTCCAAGGAAAACTAAAATGACCACAGACCAAAATACATCTCGAGTTAAACCTAACAAACAATCTCGAGGTTTAACGACCCCGAAAAAGATAGCATTTGGAAACATCGTGGGAAAAGGAGAAAATGCTGGTTACCAGCATTTTCTCCTTTTCCCACGATGTTTTCCATACTTCCATTTTTTTTCTTTTTTTTTTTTTAATTTTTAATTTTTTGATTCACGTTTAATTTTTTTTTTGTTTGAAAATTCTTTCATTTTGCACCAATCTAATATTTAATCAGCTGGCCAGGTTAAGGTGGTTCTACGATATATTGTGATGGAATGATTGAAGCACGTTCATTTTGCTTTGGTGTTCTGGTCGTATCACCGTGCATTCAGGTATGAAACATACAGGTTAATATACGAGCTGCCATTTTTTCCGAAGAAGCTAAATGCGCTGACTTATGATCTACCTCATGATATTGATATACTGGATGAATAAATACTAACTTGCGGTTGGTCAAAAATGCGGTGTTCTTGTTGATCTTACATCAACACAAACATGTTATCGTCTATATTTAGGTTTGGCAGCGTGTTAATGACACACACATACCTTGCAGTTACGAAAGAAAAGAGCATGGACCATTATACAATATATGAAACAGTATCGGCTTGTTTGTGTCTATGAAAAAATAACAGACGGCAAATTTTAGATTTGTCCAAACTGAAAGCATTTGCAGACGACTGATTAAGTGTGACTTAACCCTTTCCCAAACAAGCCCTGGTTTTCACGTGTCTGCGGTACAAGTCTTTTGAAAACACTGTGGGAAAAGGAGAAATTGCTCGTAACGAGCAATTTCTCCTTTTCCTACAGTGTTTTCTACCCTTTTTGATAACTTTCTGCCATTTTCATCAAATTTAAAATTGTCGTCTGCAAACTCTTTCAATTTGGACCGGTCCAAAATTTGTCGTTTGGGAAAGGGTTAAAGATACATCCTCACAGCCAGAAAGAAATAACGATGTTAAAAATTGATAGTGTGTAGAATGGTTCAGAATTTAGTCAGCTGTGTAAACATAGAAAAATTACCGACATATATCGTGTGAGCGACAAATAAACTCAAGGGATTTTTCTTCGATTTAAAACCGGTAACAACAACAGTGATTTTCTTTGATGGCCTCCAGAAAATGAAACGCATTTTCTATCCGTCGTAATCTATGCAACCTTGCAGCCTTCAGCGGCAACATTTAGCACGAAGATACAAGAATGATTATAGTTTCATAAAATTGAGATGAAATGGGTTAAAAACTGGCTGAAAACGAATATAGATGTCAGAATAGACGTATCTTTACATTGCTAAAATCAAAGCGTTGAAAGCGCTGGTGTGGCATTTGTCAAGGGAGTCATTGTGGAATTAATAATTTGAAAAATAAACAATAGAAATAGTTTCAAAATATTCGCTTGAAAGTCAACCTTTTATATAGTCATGCACAATCCGATAGAGAAGTTGCAATTTTCTGGGACGAACAAGTCCAGGCGAACAAGCCCAGGGACGAATAAGCCTAGAAACGAACTGGTTTTGGACGAATAAGCACGAAAACGGTCGGTCAGGAGAAAAAGATTGTGAGTATCATTTCGCCAACAGATCGCCATAGCGTATTAAGGTATTTTCGATAAAAAAGAAGTATTTCCACGATCAATGGCCAAATCCAATTTATTTCAATACTCCATTTCCAAATTCATATCTGAGTGCAAACGAAACACGCATACGTCTAAGAAAAAATGAGTTTAATTGGGTTTACTTCTTTCGGTTTTGCACAAACTAAGATACATGATTTTCAAAATGCCGTATTGATCTCATAGTGGCATTGTCTTCGACAAATGCCACAAAATAGAATGAAGATTTCACTGCCAATAACATATACTAAAACTATAGTACTAATAGTGTTTGTTGCTGGGGCGGGGGAGGGGGGAACTCATCGTATCGGACTGTGTAGATCAAAGATCAGACTGCACGTCCTGTGCGGTCTGATCTTGATCTACATTGTCCGCAAAAAAGCATTGAGTCGCACTTAGCAGCATAAGCGTTAGTGCAATATTTCAAACGTTGTGGATCATGATCAGAGTGTACAAAGTGTGTATCTATAATCACCATTTTATGAATGAATGAATGAATGAATTTATTGACTTATACATCCTGTAGATAGTCAGTTACAATCAAAATAATTTTCAAAGTGTCCCACGTGATACAATTCTCTCTCTCTCTCACTCTCACATTTTCTATCACCGCCCTTTCGCTCTCAAAATTACATCATGATTGTATATTTGATCAATTTACGAATATAAAATATTCAAAGTACTCTGTCTCTCGGACAAATTTATTTATATTTAACTCTTTGCAAAGGGACATAATTTTAGACCGTTCCAAATTGAACATTTTTGCAGACGGCAAATAAAGTAAGACTTTAATGATGGGTTATATCTTTAAAAAGGTAGAAAACACGGTGGAAAAAGTAGGAAACGCCGGTTACCGGCATTTTTTCCTTTTTTCCACCATGTTTTCAAAGTCTTCAGCAAGACACCTCGGATAGGTGAATAAATGCAAACTACCTGTCGACATGGCATCTCTAATTCTTCCATCACGAAAACAAACCTATTTACGTCTTAATAAACAGGATGCCCTGATTTACCCTTTAACACACAATTCCGTGTTTTAACGGCCCTTGAGAAAAAGCTTTTGAAAACATTGTGGGAAAAGGAGAAAATGCTGGTAACCAGCATTTTCTCCTTTTCCCACAATGTTTTCTAACCCTCCGAAGACAGAACCTATTATTTAAGACATCTATTTCAACTTATGCGAATTCTTAGATTTTGGACAAGTCTGAAATTTCGTCGTGTGGTAAAGAGTTAAAGGCCCAGAAGCGGCAAAAAGTAAACAATGTGGTTGTTAATGATTAATTGTTTGAATTTAACTAATACTTTTTAAAAATATGGAAATTATTGTGAAGATGAGAATCTGTTATTGTATGGTCGGTCCACGTGTTAGCCGCTGGCAGAAAAATGAATTTTCAAATCAGGTCAAGAGTAACTAAAATATAGAGCAATCTGGCTGCTTTTAACCTAGTTTTAGATTTCATTTTCCCTACAATATGCGACGACTAACAAATAGGCCATCTGCACAATAATTTACACACGTTTTAATAGTATGATTTAAAGATCAATGTATTTTAACATCCGCGTTGTTTACTTTTGGCAGCAATGGGGTCTTTAATCCTTTGCCACACACTTCCGTGTTTTGCCGACCTTGAAGAGAAAGAAAAAAAAAGTTTTTGAAAACTTTTTAATTTTTACATCAGCTTCTGGTCTAGATATATAAATTTAAAACTGCTAAAAGTTCATTTAAATGAGTATGCAATTAGACACATTTTCAGGTTTTTCAGGTTGACTTTTTAATAAGAAAATATTTGGAAGCTACGTATTCCTTTAAGCGCAACTCTTAAGGTATACAGAGCCACTTTAAGCAAATGGTACCTTGTCATGTGGACTTTTATGTACATGAAGACTCTGATATGACAGAATCAAGATACGTCTGGGCCATGCTCCGTGAAAAGGGGTTTTAATGCATAATTGTGATGTATTTTAACAAGCAATTTATTGTCGCCTAAGAGTAGACCCATTATTCCTATAATTCGGCCAAACCACGGGCTAGAATGTGGTAGAATGGTCATTAAAACGTGCAGAAAATTAACTATAGCAAAAAGTTTTGACGCAGGTCAGCCTGCGCAGTCCGCGCAGGCTGACCTGGATCGATACTTTTTTTTTTTTTGCAGATACATTAAACCCCCTTTTCACAGAGCATGACTCAAGTATTGCATTCCAAGTATTAAGCCAAACTCTAGGTATCTCCTTATAATCCTTTATAAAAGAAATGGAATATGACCGAACTAGACTATTGCAATTGAGATAGTTAGCCAAACTTTATACCCCCTTATTGTCAGTGAATTCGTTGAATATTTTTTTACCTATGCTCTTTGAAAATGGGGATTAATGCATCTGCAAAAAGTATCAACCCAGGTCAGCCTGCGCATTCCGCGCAGGCTGACCTGTGCCGAAACTTTTCGCTATCGGTCAACTTTCTGTATGTCAAAGGACGAGTTCACCTTATGATACAGTTGGGTGTTAGACAAAATGGTTTTTACGGACCCATAATTATGAGATGAAACTTGCTTGATTTAATGCATAACAGAGATGCATTAAGCCCCCTTTTGCCAGTGCATGACTCATTTTTATGCTCTCCGAAAGAATTTCGGGAGAGTATCAAGCCGCTGCGTTGTATACCTAGGTTTCGTCCACGCGCCCGTCCCTGCGTCCAAGATATCGACCCACTTCAGGGAGTATCCATTTGGTTTTATCAATATTCTTCCTTTGATTTTCGATTCGGCCAAGTAGGGGTTCAACCAATGTCTTTTTCTTGAGATTCATAATCACAAATAAGTTTGCCGCTATAGCCAGCCAAATATAAATAGCGCATTGATATCTGTAGTTTTCAAAGGGAACTATTTTGTCCAAAGCGGATATTAGACGGATTGCTTGGGTTTTACCCCATGCCCGCTGTAGAAGTAATGAGTCGAATTAAATATTGACGATGCATTCATTCTACATATTAGTACGCGCTAGGACGCCGGTAAATTGAAAATTGTTATTCCCCTCTATTTCTTCAGTCTTTCTTCGTCTGAAACACAAAGGATTTCTTCCGTCTTGTATTGACGATTCCAGCTTCGACGAATTAGGGCGTTTGCTTCATATTTTTACATGTTTGTTTTGTTTAACCCTTTGCCAAATAATCGCGTGTTTTAAAAATACCGAGTAATAATGCTTTTGACAAAAATGTGGGAAAAGGAGAAAATGCTGGTACCCAGCATTTTCTCCTTTTCCTCCATTTTTTTTTTTTTTGTACCCCATTAAAGATGCGACTGCTCACAGACTCGTGTACCCTACGTCCGTCCTAGGTTTCATCAGCACTAGGATAGGGCTCTGAAGTGTCTTGCTGAAGGACACTCCCGGTGCTTCCAGTGAGGCTTGAGTTCAATACTTTCAGGTAACAAGTCCTACACTTTACCAACAAGCCACGCAGGACCCCTTAAAGAATAAATGCTGCATTCAAAAGTAACAACAAAAATCTTCTTTACCACAACCCGATCACATGCTATAATTAAATCCATACAGTATATAGGCTTTGACATAAGTTGCAATTTGATATAAGATTTTATTAAACGAATCTACAAAAATATTATGAAGCGAGCCTCTGGTGAGCTTAACCCTTTACCACACAATCCCGAGTTTTAAAGGCCGTGACAGAGAAGACTTTTGAAAACATTCTTGGAAAAGGAGAAAATGCTGGTAGCCAGCATTTTCTCCTTTTCCCACACTGTTTTCTACCCTATCAAAGACAGAAATCATCATTTGAATCACATTTACCCGATCGTCATTAAATGCTTTCAATATAGACAGGCTTGAAATTTTGTTGTGTGGTAAAGGGTAAATTACCTTTCTATAGACGAGTTTAATAAAATTTATCTCAAAAGCCAACGAATGTCAGTTTCCTTTTATCACATAACGATACCTTACCACTTATAGATAAGAATATAGGGTTAATTCACGTTTTTGAGATCGTTAACATTCGCAGAGGCCCGAAAAATGCTTTAACGCCCGAGTGCGAAGCACCCTTTTGCCAGAGCGTGACTCATATACACATGCTAAAGTATAGTTCCGAACATAAAGAGACTGGCATTCCGATTTAGTCTGCCATTACACGGACTTTAATTTGAAATAACCGATCTGGAAACACCTTAATCAAATTTGAGTTCTTATAGATGCGGGCTAGACCAAGCTGGCATTCGAATACGAACTATGCTCTGGCAAAAGGGGACTTGATGCATCTTTGTGATGCATGATGCCAAGCAAGTCATCGCATAATTATGGATCCATAAAATCGATTTTGTCTGACAAGCGACCGAGTCATCAGGTACACCGGTCCTTTGACATGCAGGGAACTGATCAAAAAGCAAAAAGCTTCGGCCCAGGTCAGCCTGCGCGGACTGCGCAGGCTGACCTGGGTCGATACTTTTTTGCAAATGCCTTGAGCCTCGATTTAACAGTGCATGGCTCAATATAGATCTGTATGTTCTGTATAACAGATTTCAGAGCAATCGCATTTTCTCAGACGTGTTATTTCGTTTCCGAGATATATCATATTTAGACGTGCTCCAGTTTTACAGTAAACGTATGACATTTTTCATATTTAAACGGCCCACATAATACAATATAACAAAATTACTTTGGCACTCAGTACTTCATATATATTCGAAAAAAATCTACACTGAGTTTACAAACTGTCTACTTAGGTAATAAATAGTTTTTCAAAGTAGCAAAATTAATTGACTCTTTTACCAAACGACATAATTTTAGACTGGTCCAAATTGAAAGCATTTGCAAACGACAAAATAAATGTGACTGAAAAATTGAAATGTGTTTTGGAAAGGGTAGAAAACATTGTGGAAATAGGAGAAAATGCTGTTTACCAGCATTTTCTCCTTTTCCCACAATGTTTTCAAAAGGCTTCTTTCTCAGGGTCGTTAAAAGTCGGGATTGTGTGGTAAAGGGTTAATTAGCCATATTTTGTTAAACAGGGGGCTTAATGCATCTGCGAAAAGTATCAACTCAGGTCAGCCTGCGCAGTCCGCGCAGGCTGATCTGAGCCGAAACTTTTCGCTATTGGTCAATCGTCTGTATGTCAAAGGACCAGTCTACCTTATTATTAAGTCGCTTGTTAAAAAAAGTGACTATTATGGATCCATAATTACCAGTAAATGAGGACCTGCTTGGAATAATGCATCACAGAGGTACATTAAACATTAAGCCACCTTTTGTCAGGGCTTGGTTCACTTTTTTTTCCCAAACTATACGTTAAACGTATCGCTTGATTCAGCGTATTTAATCACTACCATTCACCCACGTGCCTCGACGACTCGAATGGACATAGGCTTTCGAAAATATTGCAGGAAAAGGAGAAAATGCTATTAACCAGCACTTTCTTCTTTCCCCACAATGTTTTCTATCCTTTCATAGACAAATCCCAGCATTTGAGTCACATTCAAATTGGCACCTGCAAATGCTTTCAATATGGACGGGTCTAAAATTTCGTTCTGGTGAAGAAATCGGTTGGAGTTACTGCCTTGTCTCGATAATCAAAGGACTCGAAGTCCTGAAGAATGGATTTGTGCGTCATTATGAATGTAACAGGATGTATAACTCAACAAAATTGACCTGTCAGTTATTTACTTTTTTTTATACTCGGTAAATTTCACGGGGTCATACTCAAACTTTTATGGCGACCGAGCGCCCTTTTCCTCGATTGAAATATTCATTGTTGATAGATGTATTGCATTTATTATATCTGTATATCTGTTTACCCTTTAGCTGCTAAGCGCGACTCACTGACCTTGCGGACAGTGTAGATCAAGATCAGACTGCACAGAACGTGCAATCTGATCTTGGATCTACACTGTCCGACAAGGAGATATTTTTCTCCAAAAAAGAAGCTTGAAAAGATATTATTCGGGTTTTTACTATCGGCTTAAAAGTTGTATTTAACTTATTTAGCAGGATAAGAGTTAAGTAAACATTATTCGTAAAGCAAACTTTGTTCTTTTTTTTTTACTGTAAAAGTATGCATTGTTAAGCTCTCAGAAAATGACGCATAACAACGAAATTTATGATAATGGAGACTATTCATATTTTGATTTTTTTTTTTTTTTTTAATGGCGCGTTTTAAAGCAGTCTCGTCTTTAGCTACGCATGAAAAGGGTTGCGTTGGGATAAGTAAAGATGAGCCTGATTTGTATGGGTCACCGACTAGATTTACATATACGCAAATAGTTTGTACCGTATCGGTGGCATCTTGTTCAGTTTGTGATTGTGAGTAGACATTGGGTAGCTACTGAAGTACAGATTTTGAGGTTCGTGTAAACATTGTAATATTTAACATAACTACGATTTCGAACAGAAAGAAACTATTTTCCGTGGGCAGTATTTGGCGACTGTTAGTTTTCTTTTTTACATTTGGATCTGAGTTACTGTTGATGGCAATAGAATAGCGATCTAATGATTGATGGTCTTAAATTGATGCCAGAATTTGTATTGAAAAGGGGTAGAAAACATTGATACACTCGGTGTAGTAATCTAGTCAGTTTGTTTTTACTTTTTTCTTATTTCGAAATACTCACAAGAAAGGCCTGGTTGGTTATGGATTCCAAAGAAACCCCCCCCCCCTCCCCCCCAATAAAGGTTAATTAAGTTTTAGGGTCTAAACCCCTTAACACTTTATACCAGACTACAAAATGTTAGACTCGTCTGACTTGAAAGCATTTACAGACGACAAATAAATAAATCAAATGGTTTTGGTTGTCTTTGTAGGGGGTAAAAAACGTTTTGAGAAAAGAAGAAAATGCCGGTTACCAGCATTTTCTCCTTTCCTCATAATGTTTTCAAAAGTCATCTCCATCAGGGTCGTTAAAACTCGGGATTGTGTTGTGAAGGATTAATTGATAATCAACCTAGTTTATCAAAACAATTTGAAGTTTTCACGTTTTTTCAATATCCCCGAAAGTTTTTGATAAATGTAAATGAAGATGCCCCTTTTTTTCTGTATTCCATCGGAACTGTTATAACCAGAATTTTCTCCAACATCCACAATTTCTTCAAATTTATCAACAACAAGTACATGTACCTTGGTTCAAAGCTCATTGATGAATATATCGTCTGCAACTGCTTTCAGTTTGGACTTGTCTAATATTATGTCGTCCGATAAATAGTTAACCCTTTCCCAAACGACAAATTTTGGACTGGTCCAAATTGAAAGAGTCTGCAGACGACAATTCTAAATTTGATGAAATTGGCAGAAAGGTCTCAAAAAGGGTAGAAAACACTGTGGCAATTTCTCCTTTTCCCACAGTGTTTTCAAAAGACTTGTACTGCAGACACAAGAAAACCAGGGCTTGTTCGGGAAAGGGTTAAAGGCACACCTTTACTCGTTTTCAGCCAGTTTAACCCTTTACCACACAATCCCGACTTTTAACGACCCTGAGAAAGAAGCCTTTTGAAAACATTGTGGGAAAAGAAGAAAATGCTGGTAACCAGCATTTTCTTCTTTTCCCACAATGTTTTCTACCCTTTAAGAAACAAATTTTATGTTTTGAGCCACCTTTGGAATGTCGTCTGCAAATGCTTTCAATTTGGACTAGTCTACCTTTTTTTCGTGTGGTAAAGAGTTAACCCATTTCATCTTTATTTTATGAAACTATAAGCATTCTTGTACATGTGTCTTCATGCCAAATGTTGCCCCCGGGGGCTGCAAAGTTGCACAAATTACGACGAATAGAAAATGCACTTTTTTTTTTTTTAGTTCCTAAAAGAAATCACTGTTGTCGTTTCCGGTTTTAAATGAGGACAAATCCCTTGAGTTTCTCTATCCCTTACACAAAATAGATATTGGTAATCTATTTGTTTGCACAGCTGACTAAATTCTGAGCCTTTCTACACAATATCAATTTTTAACAGCGTTTTTCTTTTTTTTTTTCTCTCTCTCTCTATGACTAAAAGGATGTAACTTTAAAGAGGATTGTCGTTTTACACAACGCCGCCCGCTTCTAGCTGCGAAATCCTTGCCCTCCCTGCCCATACATCTTCGCCAAAAGTTTATAAATATTTTATTATTGTCTCCACGCACACACAAACAAAAAATCGTTGTCAGAGACTGGGGGAATGATTACCCTTGCTTTCGAAGCAGACGACAAGGAGAAATGTTTACGCCCCCATTAACCCTTTACCAAACGACAAAATTTTAGGCTTGTCCAAGCTTAAAGCATTTGCAGACGACAAAATAAATGTGACTCAAAAATTGAAATTTGTTTTTGGTAGGCTAGAAAACATTGTAGGAAAAGGAGAAAATGCTGGTTACCAGCATTTTCTCCTTTTCCCACGATGTTTTCAAAAGGCTTTTCATTCAGGGTCGTTTAAACCCATGATTGTGTGGCAAAGAGTTAAACTCATCTACTCTAACTCTATACCAAACGACAAGATTTTAGACTCGTACAAATTCAAAGCATTTGCAGACGATATAATCAGCGTAGCCTGAAACAAGGTACTTGTTGACGGTATGGTTGGAAACATTGTGGAAGTAGGGGAAATTCTTGTTACAACAATTTCGATGGAATACAGGCAAAAAGGGCATTTTTATCTGCATTTTTTTTCCAAGACTCTCTGGGAATTTAAACAACAAAATAATTTCAAATCGTTCTTGTAAAAAACAAACCAGGTTAGTCATTAATTGGAATAATTTTTTGGAATGCATGTATTGTACACTAGTTTGTTTTTTGATTGTAAGTAAACATATAGTCTAAGAAGGTCAACAGTTTATCTATAAATGGGCGTAAGTATAGATAGCCCCTTTTTTTAGTGGTGATGTAGGCAAAAGATTAGTCTGGATTACCTGCCCCTACCACTACGTTATAGGGTCAGGCAAAGCTCAATAATGGCGGCCTCCATGGCGACCTGAAGCTTAGACTATATGCTTTCCTGCTTTTCTCAATTTCGTGTGATCTAATTTGATCAGTTAATAAAATGAGATCAATATTTGTACAAAATATACATTACCGAATCTAAAACGTGCTTTTGAGATATTGTTTAAATATAAATTTGACTATGAATCATTTTAAACAACCTCAGCAAATAACACAAACAAATTACCGTAAATAGTGTATCTGTCCGCTGACTTATAGACTCATTTTCATGTTATTTTCTTTCATCATCCACTTATTTATTATCGCATCTGTTTGTGTGTGGGTGTGGGGGTAAGTGTGTGGATGTGTGTGTGTGTGTGTGTGTGTGAGAGAGAGAGAGAGAAGGCAACATTGTAAAAAAGACTCTGTTTTCAGGTCATTTTTCTTGAAATTCTGTCTTAATGTTTTAACCTTCAAGAAATAAAGATTTTATTATTATTATTATTATTATTTAAAAGTAGCCCTGTTTATATCGGTCCATTGACATTTCGGATACTTAAAGCATTTGTGATACGTAGTTTTTCTCGCTAAATAAGAAGGACAATTTAAAAAAAAAACTAACTGCAAGTACTTTTTTGCAACCGATCTGTTTTCACTTCAGTCCATAATAGGATTTGATCAAGTGAAATAACAATAATCCGTTACCTCTGCATATTACAAACGGGAGCCGCCATTATTGCGCTTTGCCTGGCGTACTTTTGAAGTACGGCGGGGTACCAGACTAGCAAAAGATGGTATGAAAAAGGATAGTATCCGCACACATAGCACATTTTACCTCTGCATCAGAGATTATTTAACACTTTGACAAACAATCCTGAATTTTCCCAAACTTAAGAAGTAAACATTTGAAAACATTGCTAGAAAAGATAAAATGATAGTAACCAGCAGGTAACCAGCATTTTCTCCTTTTGTCATTTTTTTTACCCTTTCATATTTAACTCGGACCATTTGAGCAATATTTCATTTGTGGTCTGCGAATGTTTCTAACCCTGAACCCTTTACCAAACAACAAAATGTAGACCTTTCCAAACTGAAAGCATTTTGCAGACGACAAATAGTATGTGACTCAAATGATGTAACTTATTTTGGAAGGGTGGAAAACATCGTGGGAAAAGGAAAAACTGCTGGTTACCAGCATTTTCTCCTTTTCCCACAATGTTTTCATAAGGTTTCTACCTCAGGGTCGTCAAGAGTCGGGATTGTTTGGTAAAGGGTTCAGCTGCTAAATACGTTGAATGAAACTTTCCTGCTAATAGTAAAAACATGAATATTGCAATTTCAAAGCTATTTTGGGAGAAAAATGCCTCCTTATCGGACAGAGTAGATCCAAGATCAGACTGCACGTTCTGTGCAGGCTGATCTTGATCTAGATTGGCCGGAGAAGCTCCTTGAGTCGCGCTTATCAGCCTAACGTTTGAGACAGACGATTCTAACATTTTGTCGATTTGTAAAGAGATAAGGCGCAGAGACCCTGAAATTTATCTCACCTTTGAGAGATGATTTGCAATCAAATCAATATAACAATTTTTTTTTTTTTTGAAAACCGTCATATAAAAACAAACCACGTCTATTTCCTATTTCAGTTTTTTGATTTCGGTTTAGTTATAAAACCAATAAAACCACGACGAAACAGACTGTGTATCAGAAAAAAAAAAAACAACATGGATTTCGACAGCAGTTTCTGAGGCAGTCTGCCTTTTAAAGTCACCACTGTTGGAGAGGTCTGAGGTCTGATGACCTCTCCAATGACAATGTTGACAGTGATATTGATTTCAAATTAAAAATATTAATAATTCTCCACTAAACCCTATGTCATCGAGACAATTCTAATGAGTACCCACAACATAGGGTTTGCAACAGAAATAATGGAGTTAGAATACTTTCACTCCCTCTTATCTGGAGGTCTGAAAGTGAAAAAAATACCATGGAGTGATCATCTAAAGGTGAACTCTAGAAAGTGTTCGAATGCCGAATCATCAAATTCTTAATTTGCCCTTTTCAACTAAAATAAACAAACAGAAGTTTTTCATGGAATTTCTATAGTGACAAGAAAATGGATATGAACGGCGAATGAAGTCATTGAATCGAACCGGATCGGACTTCAAAATCGGAATGAGCAGGGCTGTACTGGATCGGACTTTATAACCGGATTGGATCGTGATATATATATATATATATATATAGGGACCGACAAAATTTCATCTTCACCAAGGCTGCCTATTCCACATCCGTTAGTCTGTCAGTACTTTCAGCACTTTGATATTTTATCGTCAGAACATGTTGCTTTCCGTTATGCTATGCTCGCACAGGGACCCGGTAGTTCAGTTGGTAACGTAGAGGGATTGAAACCAGAAGGTCGCTGCTTCGATTCCAAGCCCGGTCAGTTTCTTTCTGAGGATTGATAGAAATGACCTACGCTCTGACAAAAGGGGGCTTAATGCATCTCTATGATTCACAATACCAAGCAAGTCATCAGATAATTATGAATTCATAACAGCCCTTTTTTTTTTAACAACCGACTGAATCATGAGGTCGACTGGTCCTTGGACATAAAGAAAATCGACCGATAGCGAAAAGTTTCGGCTCGGGTCAGCCTGCGCGGATTGCGCAGGCTGACCTGAGTCGATATTTTTCGCAAATGGATTAAGCCCCCTTTTCACAGAGCATGGCTCAAAATCAATGGGACAGGCTTCATTCCTCTCCCACCGCTGAACATGGTTTCCACGATGTTTATTTGACAAAGCAACCAACGACCCCGATTGGGTAAGAAAGAGCGTAAAAGAAACAACAGCAGTTCACGAACCTAATAATACTTGATTTATCTTCCAAATGTCTGCAATTTGATCACATTGAGTAAAATTAATGGACAGAAAAATTGTCTATTAAAGTAACAATAGCTGCCAAAAGTAAGCGGGTGTTACGGTCGCTGCGAGTATTAGTCGCTGGCAGAGAATTCAGTTCCAAAACTAGGTTAACACTTGCCAGGTCACTGAGAATTTCTATCTTTTGTTTACTTTTTGCTTCTTTTTTTCCGCCAGCAACTAAAACTTGGATCCGCCCACACAATGACAGACGTCATTCACAATATTTTCCATACCTTTAATTTGCATGATTTAAAATTTAAATGCATTTTAAGACCTGCATTGATTTTTTTGGCCGCTGTTGAGCCTTTCAAGGAATGCAACGCATGTACAGCCGAATGGTATACAGAGACGTGCACGCCATCATTCATTCATCGGAAATACTTTTCGTTTCTCTAAATCTGACAGTCCTACGTGCTTTTTATTTAATCTTTCACCACACAATCCCAGATTTTATCGACCTTTAGGAAAATGTTTTAAAAAAAAACATTGTGGGAAAAGGAGAAAATGCTGGTTAACCAGCATTTTCTCCTTTTCCCACAATGTTTTCTACCTTTTTTTTTTTAATTATCTCATTAATTGAACAACATTTAATTTGTCGTCTGCGAATGCTTTAGATTTGAACAAGTCCAAAATTTTGTCGTTCGGTAAAGGGTTGGTACATCTTTATATCAACGTAACGAAGTAATAATGCTGCCCGGCGCGAAGGAAAACTGAATTCATTTGGCGGAGAAAAAAATATCGCAATTTTCTTTTTTTTTTCCTCGGGAAGCGATTCGGAGAATCGTCTCTTCGTTGTTGAATAATTGACGTCGTTTCTTCCCCCCAAAAATTCCAGACGTATTTTTAACTCATTTTTCATCCGCTGATTTTTTTTTTCATTTTTTGTCCCCCAGGGATGAAATTTTGGGCCGCAAAGATAAAAAAAAATGAGTTATAGTTTTCACGTTGTCAAAGGTAAATATTTGTGAAATATTGAAATGTCGACTATACGAATAATTATGCTAAAATTAGCAATATAGACGTTTAATGTATAAATCAGTATTATTGCAAAAGTTTTTTTTTTTTTTCAAAGTACTTATCATTTTCAGTAGTACTAGCATAAGTAGTAGTAGTAGCAGCAGCAACAGAAGCAGTAGTAGTAGTAGAAGTAGACCTAGTGGTTAAAGCAGTAGTAATGCTGGTAGAAGTAGAAGTAGTGGTAGTAGTAGTAGTTTCAGTAGCAGCAGTAGTAGTAGTACTGGTAGAAGCGGAAGTAGAAGTAGCAGCAGCAGCTGTGACAATAATAGTAGTAGTAGTTGTTGTATTAGTATTTGTAGTAGAAGTAGTAGTTGTTGTTATTGTTGTTGTTGTAGTAAATATGACAGTAGTAGTAGTAGTAGTTGTTGTTGTTGTTGTTGTAAATATGATAGTGGTAGTAGTAGACTTGCTTGATACGATGCATTAGGGGGCATCAAACCGCCTTTCGCCAGAGCAAGGCTCGGATGGAAACGTTCGGATGTAACAAATGGGTATGCCAGTTTATTTATGTAAAAGTTCACCAGACGACAAAATTTAAGAAACAGTCCAAACTGAAAGCATTTGCAGACGACAAATTTGAGTTCTTTTTTTTTTTTCTTTGGAAACAAAAAGAGGTCACAAGGCGCAAGGTCGGGTGAATACAGAGGGTAGGGGAGCACAACGACTTTGTCCTGCTTCAGAAAGTCTTTGCACTGTAGACGCCTTGTGAGATGACGCGTTGTCATACAGCAATCTGACATTGGCCAAACCTGTTGCAGGTCTTCGTTTTCGGAAGTATTTCCTCATTTTTCGAAGAACTTCGTCTTGTAAAATTTCTCATTAACAGATTTGCTTTTAGGCACAGCAACTTGAATGGCGGGACCCTGAGTTGTAAAGAAATGGCAAGCATCTTCTTTATACTGATGGTCCGTTTTGCAATGTATGGTCTTTGGCCAGACTTTGTAGCCCAAATTTTGTTTTGGCGTTTTCGTTTTGGCTCATAAAAATGAACCCATGTTTCGTCACCAGTGACGACATTTACAAAGACTGTGCATTGTAATTTGGATACTGTTTAAGCAACAATTTAGCGCATTGCAGGCGAGCCTTTTTCTGCTCATCTGTCAGCAGATGGGGAAGCCATCTTGCACAGATCTTTCTTATTTTCAAAGTACTTTTGACAAAGGTATGAGTTGCTCCTAATGAAACGCCAACGATACCAGCTATTTGCCAAGTGATGTATCTTGCATCGGTATTAAGAATTTCTTTCACTTTAGCAACCATCTTCGCAAACGTTGCTGTTTTAGGCCGATGGACATGTGGTGCATCTTCAGTCGAAATTAACCCACATTTGAATTTATAAAACCAACGAATAACTGATGATTTCATCAAAAATGTCTTTATACCATCTGCCAAGGAGACAACGATTCTTAATATATGAGACCATATTTCAATGACATACTCTGATCTACTGCCAGCCATTTTTGTATTAGTATATACGAGTAGACAATGTATAGCGGTCTATAAACACAGCTAAAATAAACGGATTTGAATTTGGTATTCCCCTATCAGTTTAACCCTTTACCAAATGACAAAATTTCAGACTAGTCCAAACTGAAAGCAGTTGCAGACGACAAAATAAATGTGACTCAAAAACTGAAATTTGTTTAGGGAAGGGTAGAAAACATTGTGGAAAAAGGAGAAAATGCTGGTTACCAGCATTTTCTCCTTTTCCCCACAATGTTTTCAAAAGGCTTCTTTCCCAGGGTCGTTAAAAGTCGGGGTTGTGTGGTAAAGAGTTAAAGCTAACATGTATACATAGTAAAATTAGTGTTGCACCCCCTGTGTTTTTAATGTGTTTAATTTTCTGGCGTGAATAATATGAAATGGGTTGGAAATAAGAATCTGGCTGCTGTATACAAGAACAAACAAGTCTGTTGTCTCTGAAATGGAATGAACTGAGGTATCCCTTAACCTCATGGCAGCAGCTACTGATCGAGCTGTTTCAACCTCTCGTGAGAGGTATGAGACAAAGACTGCAAGCTGTTTTGCATGCCCCGGGCGGAAGTACGCAATATTGCCTGATTTTGTGTGTCCATTCTCTGCAGGTCACTTTCAACCTGTCGTAAGTTTTGTTTCGACATTAAATTCCCTGTTTTAACCAAACTTAAACGCTTCTCGTTTTTCTTAAATTTGAAAGCAACATCTAGGCAAAAGATTCCCACTTACCATTAGGTCAAGGGATACCTCAGTTCAGTTCATTTTATGGGCAAAAGACGAGTCTGTTGGTGTATGCAGCAGCCGAATTCTAATTTCGACCCAATTTTATCTCATTCACGTCAGAAAATCAAACCCGGTAAAAAACACAGGGGGTGCAACACTAATTTTACTATGTATATATCTATCTACCCGATAACCTTCATTTCCGCCTGTTTTTCGCAATATTGAACAATATCACGTTCCAGATGCATTCAAATTTGAACACTACCCGTGCTACGATCAAGGCATTTCTCCTGCAGTGTTGCCGTTTCTTCTACGATTCACGGCGTTTTAACCAAAATTTCGAAGCGTAGCGGAATCGCCGCTCAGTGGACTGGAGATTAAAAGTAGCGACCATGAAGTTTCCAATACGCTTCTACTACGATCAAGGCGTTTCTACTGCACTGTTGCCGTTTTTGAGTCGCCTGGTTGCGTAGCAACCAGGCTCTCATTGTTATCATCTTGATCTATGGGGTGACGTAAGCATACCTCCGGCCTTGTACTGCTTCCTGTCCCAAGTTCCGGTTTACGAGATAAAACATAGTATTCTAATTATTCGGTAAACAACCCAATTTTTCTGTTGTAATTCACTAACAATTGTGCCTCTGTGATAATGAATGGGTCTTTAAAAACTGAGCTCTTTAACGGTTTAAACCTTTGAAAAATCATTTCGTCCACAAGGGTACACGATAGCCTATCGCTTACACAGACATCATCTCTTAAAATAGCGCATTATGTATGTATCTAAAAATAGCCGTCGTGAACTGAACAAGTTTGCGAACACACTGCAAAATACTCTTCGACGACAAACGTCTTCAATCCGGCACGCTGCTATTTGTGGACAGTTCTCAGTGAAAAAGGTTTGACAATTACCCATTAGAAGCACACTCTAAATCTTACAATCTGTCCGCAATTGTAAGTCTTATTTCAATCCAACATTCAACCTATGATCGGAAAGAGAAAGGCGATACCGAGTTAACGTGGAAGCTTTCAATAGAGATTTTTCACAAAAGTAGGCAAATTTTTAAATTTGTAACGACTTGGAATGGTTGCGCTGCCTTCTTAGACATGCTTAAACGTAGCTTCTTCAGAGCTTTTTATTCTAGACATCAACTACTTTGCACACCCATATTCTAGGTGCACAAGCAGAGATCGTACAATAGCGTATGTAATGCGCACGGTTCTAGACTGCACCAAGTCATCGCTTAGCAGGTGCTCTCTGGAATGTAGCTGTGCGACAAATCTTTTAATCACGTGACGTATAGCGTCATTTGCACCACGGAATTCTCTATAAATTTACATATTTATGAATGAATCAGTCGCTGAAGCGGCCTTTATTTTCAGAGTACACCGACCTAGCGCCTCACCGATCCATGCAGAGAGAGTGTTTTAAAGTTTATTGTGTTCAATTAATTGTTTTTCGTTTTTTTAAAGAGGTGAATTTGTCAAAGTCTGCTCTTGTTTTTTTTTTTTTTTTTTCAATCACGGTGCGATTATGAAACAATTTATTAGTGCGGGTGTCAGAACGCAAGGTGCTTTCGTAACTGTCAAAATCTGAAGTCACGCGGGAATTGGACTTCAAACTACGCAGTTCTAACATCCAGCAATCTGAGAACTTGACTTTTACTTCACTATATTTCAAATATGATAGAACAGATCAGTGTTAACCCACTCGAACAACAAGGTCATTATTGGAGTGTTTGTAATCTTATAAAGGGTTGTTGTACTGGGTACTAGAGCTAACCGCAAACATATGTAGTTTACACCAAAGCAATACACATGTAGATCTCTACAATTTTCAATTTGGTGAGGAAGTAGTACTAATTCCTGGGCCGTTATAACACACAGACAAAGTTAAAAGGCTGATGATCATGCTTTTGGGTTATATTGTTTTTCTTGAGCTGTAGCAGCCACATTTCTAGAGTCCACTGTGGACAAAACTTGAACCCAGACAACAACAAAAACAAATGATTTCCAAAGGACAGGTAGATAACTGAGTCAAATATTTGTGTGTGCTCCAGAGGCAACATTTCAGTCCAATGATCATGGAATTTCCCGGCTGTTTGTCTCAGTAATATTTTTGACAAAAGTGAATGTAGGTTACCGGGGGTTAAAAGAAAAAGGTAGTCACTAGGTCAAATCATGTAATAGATCTAGTCGTGTAGAATCCATTTATGTTCAGTCCAATACTCACGAAACTTTGTCAGACTGCTTAGATTAGATATGGGTGAGCTTTAAAAGGGCAATTTTGGTCTAAAAGTATGTCACTAGATCCTGTACCAAAGGCAAACTTCAGTCGAGTTCCATACTAATGTTGCCTAAATGGTCCTCTTGTAAAATTGTTCAAGTGGTTCTGCTCTGTTTCTATAAACTGTACAGAAGCTTCAGAACTGCAAAGTAACATTTCAAAATCACGGTCTCTGAAACTGTATAAGCAATTATACCCAAATTTCATATCTAGCATCCTGTACTTGGAAAGGACAATTATTCAATTTAACAGATATATGTATAACTACATGGTCCAATTTTAGAAAATTTGTGTCATACAAAAACAACTTGTTCTAAATCTGGAGAGAAAATGTATGCCCTATTCTACTGAAAATATTTAGAATGTTTGTTTTAGCAATATGTGTAAGAATTAAGATATACATGTAAGTTAAGTCACCCAGTTTCTGCGCTAGAAAAACATTTTGATCAACCTAGAAGCCTGATTTTTGTCCACATTCTTTACAGGCATTATTACGCTGGGAAGGAACTGTAAATATTGATGGAACTTCGACGGTTATTATGCCCCGCTGAATTTCGGGGTGGGGATATAGTTTTCATGTTGTCTGTCCGTCTGTCCGTTCATCGGTCCGATCTTCCGTCCATCCAGACAGATATATTCTAAAATCGTTGACGAAAGTTAATGAAACTTCAAACATGTGTTACTCACGATAGTCCGCTGATATGCTTTTTTTTAATGTAATGCCTTTTAATGAAAAAAGAAGGTTGATGTCCTCCGGTCTGCTTGTTTTGTTTTATTTAGTTTTTGTTTTTAATGCAGTGTCATGGAAAAAGGGGGCTGGATGTATATTTCCATTTTGGATCAATATCTCTTTAACTACTGGACAAAATTTTATAAAACTTCATATTTATATTGTTTATCATAAGCCACAGACAATCAGTATTTGTTTTTATTTAATAAAATGCCATGTCATGGAAAAAGGGGGCTTAATGTATATTTTCACCAATAACAAAAAGGCCATGTACATGCAAAACACAATACCTCTTATAATTATGTTTCTGTCTAAAAAAAGAATTTTTTTCGGCGGTGGATATCATTTCAACGAAATGACTTGTTTTGTAATGATTTAACCTTTTGAAAACCATTTTTTAAATGAAGTCACCCGGGGTAAGAGACTTTGAACTTTTTAAACCTGTTCCTGGTGCCTAAATGTTTTCAACTTTAGGATGACAACTAAGAAACATGCTTGCATATGATACTGTCTTATGGTTAAATTATTTTGTATCTTGAATGCTTTTAATAGATTTGAACAGAAAAGGGTGAAAAGTTCTAACCCCTTACCCTCCAGGCGACTCTCAGGACTATCAGTCCTTTGATTTTTTCTACGATGTACGGCGTTTTGACCAAAATTTCGAAGCGTAGCAGAATCACCGCTCAGTGTGAATGTACCGGTCAAAACCGGAATTCGACGATGAAATTTTTGTTGGTTCAATTGATGATACGTTTATTTGTCTTTAAAAGGTACAAAACAGTGTAGGAATAGAGGAAATACTGCTTACCACCAGTTTCATGCTATAATGTCAAAAATCTGCCTCCCAGGATCGTAACAAAACGTGATTATTTAGCAATGGGTAAACATTCTAAAGGTGAAAATCGAGATTTCTGTAAATTCCAAACTTTCGATAATGAACGAAATTAGCAAAGAAAACACGGTTATTGGGCAGTAAATGGACTTAATTAAATTGTGAAAATAAAATAACATTTTAATTCCGTGTAGCCGCTTTCAACTCATTGAAATCCACTTCAATATTTACCTTTTTGATAAACATTTTTGAAAGAGTCAATTAACCCTTTCCCAAACGACAAATTTCGGACTGGTCCAAATTGAAAGAGTCTGCAGACGACAATTTTAAATTTGATGAAAATGGCAGGAAGTTCTCAAAAAGGGTAGAAAACACTGTGGGAAAAGGAGAAATTGCTCTTTAGGAGCAATTTCTCCTTTTCCCACAGTGTTTTCAAAAGACTTGTACTGCAGACACGTGAAAACGAGGGCTTGTTTGGGAAAGGGTTAAAAGGTTGACACACCTTAATTCTTAACCAGACGACAAAATTTAGGACTGGTCCAAATTCAAAGCGTTTGAACACGACAAGTGTAACTCAAATGATGGAATTGTTCTTTCATAGGATAAAAACATTGTGGGAAAAGGAGAAAATGCTGGTTACCAGCATTTTCTCCTTTTCCCACAATGTTTTTAAAAGGCTTCTTACTCAGGGTCGCTTAAACTCGCGATTACGAGGTCAAGGGTTAACCCTTCATGAGACGACAAAATTTTAGACTGGTCCAAATTGAAAGCGTTCGCAGACGACAGATTGAATGTGGTTCAAAGGATGGAACTTGTTTCCGAAAGAGCTGAAAACATTGAGGGAAAAGGAGAAAATACTGGTGATCGGCACAATGTTTTCAGTAGCCTCAAAATTACATATGTATATACAAACTTGGGTGCACTTCAATTTCTAACTCCATAGCGGCAAAGAAACTGTGTCTGATCTTTTTTTTTTTTTTTTTTTTCAGTGTGGGTCAAGATCAGACTACACTTAATTGTGATCTTGAATTCATATTGTCCGATATTTCGAAGAAAGAAAAAAAGAAATTGCGACATAGAGATTTTTTTTAGAATTGACAAAATAACAATTTACATCTTTGTAGAAGTAAAAAGTTGGATAATCCTATGATTTCAAATTTTTTAGGATTCTTTCACTACCATTGATCATCAAAACATTTTTTTTTTTTTTCCGGACGCCATAGATCAGTCAGGCTGCACTAAACGTGCACTCCGATCTTGGATCTATACCGTCCCATTTTCAGTCAACCCCGATAGATTAAAAATCATTCGAGTTCAGTGGATTATATTTTCTACCATCGAAAGAGGTCGGGTTTATATTTCTGATGCCCGACAGAGCTTGAACTACTGAGCCGCGCTCCGGCAAAAGGGGGCTTAATGTGGTGCATGATACGAAGAAACTCATCGCAATATCATGGATCCATCCGTGGTGTCCGTTTCTTTGATGAAGAGCGACGGCCTAGCAACCGTTTCGAATCCCGGGTGTGAGTGTCGATTTTAGGACTGTTCATTGGCCAGCACACATTCGGCGCGAGTGGGCCTACTGGCGTGAGTACCAAGGAAGCAGACTCGAGAGAGATTAGTATAAAATGCACGAGCTTGTTTCTCAATCGCTTTAAAACAAATACCTTCAAACTAGATCCTTAAAGTCCGTTTTGTATAACAACCGACTTAATCATGAGGTACACTGGTCCTTTGACACGCAGAAATTTGACCAAAAACAAAAGGTTTCTGTTCAGGTCAGCCTGCGCGGGCTGCGCAGGCTGACCTGGATCGATGCTTTTCGCAGATGCATTAAGCCCTCTTTTCACAGGGCATAGCTCATTAATACAGTATTGCTGCAAAAAGTATCGCAGTACCAAAAATACTGAACAATATAAAGTTACGGCGCTAAGAAATAATTCTGTTCGCAACAAAGGTAAAAACTGAACAAATAAACAAATATTTTAACAGCAAAGATCGTGTGAAAAATGACCACAAAACTTGTACATATTATTTTTATGCTTATTGATTCGTTAAAAAAACCCGTGAACAAATCGAAGGTATGGTGAAAGCACGTATGCTCTGTTAAAACGGGGCTTAAGACATCTGCCAAAAAGTATCGACCCATGTCAGCCTGCGCAGTCCGCGCAGTATCGACCCATGTCAGCCTGCGCAGTCCGCGCAGGCTGACATGGGTCGAAACTTTTTGCTATTTGTAAATTTTCTGCGTAACAAATGATCATTCTACCCCCAGCTCCAGTCGAATTTTGGACTAAGTGGATTTCGTGGATCTATAATTGTGTAATGACTTGCTTGGTATAATGCATGGAAATGCATTAAACCCCCTTTTGCTAGAGCATGGTTCACACACATGTACATCTATAATACGATTAAGAACTATCGGCTAACTTTCTAAGCGATACGGAAACTTATATTGTTTTTTTTTCTTTTTTTGCGGACACTGTAGATCAAGGTCAGACAGCACGGAATGTGCTGTCTGATATTGAATCTACACTGTTCGCTATTTTTTTTAAAATACAATCTACGGAAACTCAAGGAGATTTTTGTCTCAAAAGCTTCATTATCTCCCGCTAGATGGCATTCTACAAATACACATCTATCTAATTTGGGCATCCTGGGTACAGTAGCGGAGTAATTTTTCAAAACAACAACCGTGCCTTTGAATTTCAAATGAAATAAACGTTTACTCAATAAAACGCTACCTGGTGCCATTCATTCAGTTATGATCGGCTAGCATGTAACCTATGCACCGCCCATTTATTAAAACAGCCCCTACATGCTTTGGTAATAGGCTAATAGCTTCGATATAAGCCCTACTTTTCCCAGGTATAGGGGGATGGGTTATGCGTCATAGCAGACAGGTCGAATCTTCGAAGAATATGACATGCGCAGACAACGCAAAGGCTTGACTAAACAAACAGGCGGTATATATCCAAGATCAGACTACACGTTCTAATCTTGCCAAAAAAGAAAAACACCTTTCTTGTTATTACAATATGTTATGTTCTCCTAATCAAAAAGATCAATTTCATTAGTTCAGCGCTCCAGGGGTTAGATTTTATGAAGACAACCCCACCCACACATATACAACAGACACGTTATTATTATCATCATTTGTCATTTATTATTGTTGTTGTTGTTGTTGTTATTATTATTAAATATTATTATTATTATTATTATTAAATCTTTATATCTTTAAATCTTAGCACGTATGCTTTTTTGGTAAAACACGAATGTTAAAACATTAATAAAATCATTTCAGCAAAGCGATTGTTACTGCGAGTCTCCTTTGCGGATGCATAAAAAAAAACAGCCCTAGAAACAAAAGTAAACAAAGTGGGTGTTAAAATGTATTTGAATTAAGTCATACTTTTTAAAAGCCAATGGAAATGATAGTGAAGACGACAGTCTGCTATTGTTCGGTCGGTCTACGTGCTAGATGCTGGCAGAAAAGTGAACTTCAAAATCAGGTAAAAAGTACACAAAAAGATAGAGCGACCTGGCAATTTTTAACCGAATAAAATTCATTTTTCTGCCAGCGACTAACACTTGGACCGACCGTACAATAACAGATTGTCATCTTTACAACATTTTCCATACTTTTAAATGGTAGGATTTGATATCAAATGCACTTTAACACCCGCTGTGTTTACTTTTGGCAGCTATTGGGGCTTTAAGTCTGATTCAATTTGTCGTCATTCAATGCTTTCGAAGTGGGCAAGCGTTGAATTTTGTTATGTGCTCAGAAAATTTAGAAACGTTCGGTCTTTTCAATTATCCAAATTCATTCAAGTTATATACACGAGTATTTAGTGAAAACATTGCGTGGAGAGAGAGAGAGAGTGAGTGAAATTGCTCGTGATAATATTTTCCTCTTTTTTGCCGCATATTTTCCGAAACTGATATGGTGTAGGGCGGAAATAATCGTCTGCCGGGATACTGTGTTAAATTGTTTGCCAAAACAATCCCGGTATTTAATGGTTCTTTGATGGAAGGCTTTTGAAAACAGCGTGGGAAATGGAGAAAATGCTGATCATCAGCATTTTCTCCTTTTCCCACAATGTTTTCTACTCAATCAAAGAAAAATAAATCTTCATACTAGCTGACACTGAACTTGTCGTCTCTAAGGGCTTTCAATTCGGAAAAGCAAAAGGCATTTCTTCCTCTTCACACCATATTTTCTATCCTTCCGCGGACAAATTCCGTCATCTGAGCCCCATATACCTTGCGATCTGCAAAATTAATGCTTTCAATAACAGGTCGAAAATTTTGTCAAAGTGTGTTTTGTGTTAAAGTGTTAAAACAGCGCACGATTTTCATATTGGCATCAATGGGTGTAGATCGTCCACTAGATGAAATTTGCTTTATTGGCATTAACTACCCTTTAAATACCGTGAAAGAAGGTGTCCAACGCATTGAAGAATCCTATAGAAAATAGCGAAAACTTGCGAAAATAATAACAAAAATGATACGAAACCCGACAAAAGATCAATTACAGGAAAGCAAACAGAGGTGCCAATACTCTATCGATAGACGACAAACCCGCAACAAACAGAACCCGATCTGTACTGTCGTTCGGTGACCGACTCATGAATATTCATACGTTTTAGAAATCGATTAACCAATCAGTGGATTCGCTGCTGGAATCCTACCTCCCCAAGAATACCAATGCTGTAAAATCTGATAGTTCCTTTTAAGGAAAATTTGTGTAATATAAATTGCCGGAGGAATATTTCTTAAAAATCAGATTTCATCTTGTTAAAGTGACGACGACCGAATAATGGACATGTCCCATATTACGGGTGGCGTGGATTTACAGGAACAACTTGGTCACGCGGGCGGGACTTCAGGTGAGAGCATTGCACAAATAATAATATCTATTTACCCACTCAATTATTCCAAATTTTTCTAAATTGAAGCCACAAAAGAACCGTTGTTTGTGACGTGTTATTGCAATTTGTGCTAATTTGCAAGGGTTTTTTGTGCCAATTTACGCACTTAGCTCAAAGATGCCGTGGTTGGCTTCGCTTATATTTAATTTATAAACGGTGAAAATTGAAATGGCACCTTTGTTACGCGACAGAAATTGTTCGGATTAACGGCATTTATGTTTCTTTTCATTTCTGTTTCGTTTTATTTTCCGTGAATTGAAAGGGATGGGCTTAGACGCAGGTGCAAATTTGAAACAAAATTATTTGTTGTTTGTTTTGTTTTGTTTTTTCTCCTTTTTATATCATTCAAAAGTATAAGAGGTATCGTGTGGACTTTTATGCTGTGAACATTTTCATATCGCAAAATTAAATTGCTGTTTGATGTAACTGAGAAACTTCTTTCAAGAATGATACTAGCTTTCTTTGGTGAGGGACAACCTTACAAATTATATTCGGCGGATTCGTATTATTTCATGTTTTGTCGTTACCGCAGATCACATAAATGTAAATGTGCTGAGAGAATGAATAAAACTTGTGAAACTTATTACATTTTTATCCGGATAAAGTCATGAAAATAGACACTGGTATAATTATCTTTCTGCGAACTTTCAGTCATTTGAGAAACTAATTTTTCAGTGGTTGAATGGAAACCAGTTATGGAGTTTGGTCGTTTTTAAAACAATCTTGTTTTCCATCGACCCCCATAAAGAAAGCTTTTGAGAACATAGTGGGAAAAGCAGAAAATGCTAATGACCAGCATTTTCTCCTTTTTCCAATATGTTTTCAACCGCTTCAAAGACAAATTCCAACATCTGACTTACGCTCGCTTTTGTCGCCCGCTAATGCTTTCAATTTGGACAAGTCTAAAATTTTTTTGGTCCGGTGGAGAATTAACTCATTACTTCATATCCTGAAACAGATCTCGGCCTGGAGATTGTAACAATATTCATGTACATTATAAAAAAAAATTAAACATGAATTGAGGTTTGTTATAAGATTTCATGTAGAAAAAAAAAAAATGTAGGAAAGGGAAAAATTTCATGTTGCCAAATTTTGAATTTGTAATGCTACAGTATTTTCCTACGTGGCCCTCCTCGACACGCAAGAGAAAATCGTTTGCATGACAAAATCTCTGACAAAATCTGACTTGTCTGAAATGAAAGCCTTTGCCGACGACAAATTTAACGAGATTCAAATCGTGCTACTTTTCTTTGACTGTGTGACAAAACAATGAGGGAAATTGAGAAATGCTGGGTACCAGCATTTTCTCCTTTTCCATCAGTGTTTTCAAAAGTGTCCATTTTCGTCGTCAATAAACACGGGAATTTTTTGGTTATCAATTGGATTTTTTTAAATAATAGGCCGTGTTTCGACGGAACCAATTAGAATATCTAACCCAATAATGCAGCACTACGTTCTATGTTATATAAGTTGTATTTTTCAACATTCTACATCATACACGCAAATAGATTAAAAAAACATTATATCATTTTCGTTTTTTTTTTTTTCTTTTTTTTGTTCTATGTTTAAAATTGATAGTAATCGATCTAGTTTACCACAAGGGAGAACTTAAATTATTCCGTTGGTATTTATAGTAAATTGAAATGCCTCTATTTATTTTATTTCTCTTTTTTTATTTTCATTTATTTTTCAATTCTTTATTATTATTATTATTCAATACTTTGGCCAACGGCCTTTATCAAGAAAGAAAAAATGCCATGTCCAAAAGACACTGAGAAAAAGAAATGTATTTTGATTTATGTGTTATATTCAGTTTAACATGTCAATAAAACTGTTCTGTTCTATTTAGTAAAATCTCGGTGATTCGACAACAGGTGGGTTATTCTGTTCTATTCAATAAAATCTCAGTAATTTGACAACACGTAGGTTGTTCTGCTCTATTCAGTAAATCTTGGTAATTCGACAACAGCTAGAGATAAGGTGCAGGCTCGATCTATTATGTATACGCGTGATCGAAAATTTACTGTATAGTTAAAGGGGGAAGTGAGATTTTGGAGAAATCTCTAAATTACAAAATGCTTTTTTTTTTAAAATAATTATCATTTTTCTATAATTTATGTGCCGTGTTCTGTGTAAAAGAGGTCTAATGCAATTGCAAAAAGTATCGACTCAGGTCAGCCTGCGCGGACTGCGCAGGCTGACCTGAGTCGATACTTTTTGCTATGTGCAAATTATCTGCATGCCAAAAGACCGTTCTAGATCTCATGATTCAGTCTACTTTTAGACAAAAAGATTTTTTTTGTCCTAATCATGTGATGATTTGCTTGGTATGACGCATTACGGAGATGCTTTAAACCCCCTTTTCCCAGGGTGATGTACATAAATAGATAAATAAATAATTAAATAAATAATTTAAAAAAAAAAAAAATAGATAGATAGATAGATAGATAAATAAATTAATAAATTATTTATAAATAAATAAAGTCCACTTGACAAACAATATAATCTGCTAACGTCTCTTTGATTAGAAAGAACACGTCTAAGTGGCTACCTTTACCAAGCAAGTACTGTGTTAAGCAACCACCCCAGAAATGACAAACACTAGTATGTTGAAATCTGTTTGTAAATAAGCAAGGATACTGACGTTGAATACTGTTTCGCAACTTTTACTGTGGATTTGACACTCTAGAAAGAAATTAATGACATTAAAAACACGAAAAAATCAAATCTTTTCACAACAAAAAATCATAATCGCGTTCTTTCTGATTCAAGCGGCCGGGAAAAAAATGCACACTTTTATTTCGGTCCATGATTTCATTTACTTTCTATTATCACCATCACCATTATCACATTTATTAATAATATTTATTATTATTATTATTATTATTATTATTATTATTATTATACACCTGTTAAAAAGAAAAAAAATCACCGGTTTCAAATTAAATAATTTACAGGGACATTGTTTTTCCAGATGTATTTCTGTTTTTTTTTTTTATTAATTTTTTTTAATTAGACTTGAAATTCGCTATACTTAATTTTGAAAGTGTTATTTAATGAAGTCAGTCGCAATGATGTGTACTCTCTTTACAAAAACAGTATACTTTCTCAAACAGATATTTAGAAACACAAACTGTTATCATCACGGATGATGATGATGATGATGATGATGATGATGATGATCCCTTTGTCCCTATTAAAGAATGCTTGGTATGGACCATTAAAACCCTTACTAAACGATGAATTAATGGCCTTGTCCAAGTTGAAAGGATTTGCATACGAGAAATTAAATGTGATTTGGAAATTAAAATTCGTTTATGGAAGGTCAGAAAACATTGTAGGAAAAGGAGAAAATGCTGGTTACCAGCATTTTCTCCTTTTCTCACAATGTTTTCAAAAGTCCTTAGGGTCGTTAAGACTGGAAACTGTTTGGTAAATGGTCTTAAGAGAACCAATCGGCTGCAAGGAAGTCCGGGGAAAACACCCCGTCTCCTCTCAGAATGAACGTCATCGTTTCTTACACGTGCCTGTGTAAAGCATAGTACAGATAACTGTCCTCGATATTAGTTTTCGACGGGTCACATTAGGGTCCAGACGACGATCGCCCCCAAAAAAGAGCGAAATATTCGTCCAGATTTGATGCGCACATTTAACCTTTCATACATTCACTAAGTGACGACAAGACTAGTATTTGAACATACCTGTTGCTTGCATATTCAATAATTCTTCGTTTCAAATATTTTTAGTTCAAGCTCTACACACAGAAAAAGGGAACAGTTTAATTTCATCCTTTACTTGAGATAGCTGCCAAATACAATAAATTTCGTTCAGGGTTTTTTTTTTTACATGTTATAAACGACTTCTAAACGGCTTGGGTAATGAAATGTTAAAGAAATGACCCTTGGTTATGCATGTCACTAAATATTATTTGCATTTCACGCAATACAGATTAAACCGACGAGACAGAAAGTCAGTACAGCGTTTAATATTTTGCTGACGCCAAAGCTAAAAACATCTTAGCCAGCAAGAAGTGACAAACAATCATCGGTTATTGATGACGCCACAGCTCCAAAAATGCTTTAATTCAATCTTATAATTGGCCCGCAACATGCGAAATGAGACCTTCAGACATTTGCGTAAAATGTCGTCCCGGATTAGCCTGCGCAGTCCGCGCAGGCTAATCAGATACGGCACTTTACGACTACATAGGATTTTTTCATACATACTTTCGCGAAACAGAAAAATGACACCAAAACGGGAAGTGTCGTCTCGGATTAGTTACAGACTGCATAGGCTGATCTGGGACAACACACATTTACGCATATGTCCAAAGGCACCGTTTCGTGTGTTGCACGCCCTATTACATCTAACGTCAAAAATACATCAGAGCAGTTGATTTAATTTGCATATGACAAAGTCATGAATACAAAAGACGCAGAAGGAATTGCCGTGCTACTCCTTCAGACAGCGGTGTGTGTGTGTGGGGGGGGGGGGTTGTTATCATTTTGCTGACACCAAAGCTATAGCATCTTAGGCAGCGAGAAGTAACAAACAAGTTTGTCTATGACGTTAAGCTTATCCTTTTCTGGCGTCATAAGGGCCTTATAAGGGCATATAATATTCAAACTAGACAAATTCTGGACAAACCTACTTCGTGGTCAACGATCGCAACCAAACTCGGATAACAAACGGCCAAAAACGACTTCATCGCCTATCGGACAATAAACCGAGTTGTTCGTCATTTCATCCCGGCTGATCATTACATCCAAATACCCAAAAACTTCGAGACGGTTTATCTCATTTGCATATTACGAGACTTTCCATACTCGGCCCGACGAAGTGGTACAGGCCATTGCACTTCCTCTTTTCTAAGTGATGATTCTAAAACTTGGCTGTTTTAGACAAAACAGCCAGAAACACAACGCCATTTTGATTACGGGAAGGTGGGCATTCTTATGCTACCCAAAGTCCTTTCCGACACAAATATTCGACTTCTAGGACGAGCCCCGGTCTCTTGGCTGAAAGTTGCAAAATGTGAATTAATCAAGAAACCAGCCGTCCAGATACTACAATATAACTCTAGATTCAGACAAAAGACTGAAATATTCGATGTTCAATTTTATGAAATACCGATAAATTTCTCTACTCAATTTATACGTGTATCAAGTCTGACACGACAGGCAAAATAAAACCTGTATTTACAGTGTCAAAAACGGTTCCAAATTTGGTATGATGACGTATCCCGCATAAGGACTACTTTCAGCTATGGATCTGATTTGACTGGCCAAAATGTCACGCTGAACTATTCCACCGCCATTCATCAGAAAGGTTATAATTTTCAAGCTTGTAGTCGTTATTAAATGATTATCATTTCCGAGTAAAAGTGTACAAAATCGCAATATGAAGTCGTTAAAATTCGTAGGTATACGGTAAAAATGATATAATTTTGTAGTAACTTTCCTTGGTTTGTATTCGCTTCTTGTTGCGTAAGAAAATTTTGACATCTCGCACAACCGTAGGCCTCGCGTGGTGTCAAATTTTGACATGCCACTCGAAGCAAATACAGTCACTAGGAATGTATTTCTACATAATGTTTCGTGTATAAATGGGTCATGCCATGTGAAAAGGGGGTTTAATGAATCTGTTAAAAAGTATCAACCCAGATCAGCCTGCGCAGTCCTGGACTGACACATTTTGTTAGTTGTCAATCCTCTGCAGCTTAACCCTTTCCCAAACAAGCCCTGGTTTTCACGTGTCTGCAGTACAAGTCTTTTGAAAACACTGTGGGAAGAGGAGAAATTGCTCGTAACGAGTAATTTCTCCTTTTCCCACAGTGTTTTCTACCCTTTTTCAGAACTTTCTGCCATTTTCATCATATTTAAAATTGTCGTCTGCAAACTCTTTCAATTTGGACCAGTCTAAAATTTATCGTTTGGGAAAGGGTTAAAGTACCAGTATACCTCATGATTCAGTCGGTTGTTAGACAAAATGGAAGTTATCGATTCATAATATTATATAACTTGCTCGGTATAATGTGTCACGAAGATGCATTAAGCCCCCTTTTGCCAGAGAATGGCTCAAATGTTTCATCTCCAGATATGTCCACGCTAGGCTTATCATTCACTTACCGAAGCATTTTAAAACCCTGCAACACGCGAGTATAATAATTAATAATTATGATGAAAGAATGAGTACATACTGCATGTTCAAATTGAAAGTGTTTGCAGACGACATATTTAACCCTATACCAAACGACAATAATTTAGACTGGTCCAAATTCAAAGCAGTTGCAGACGACAAATTAAAGGTGGCTCAAATGACAAAATTTGGTCTTTGATAGAGTAGAAAACATTGTGGGAAGAGGAGAAAATGCTGGTTACCAGCATTTTCTCCTTTTCCCACAATGTTTTCAAAAGGCTTCTTCCTGAGGGGTCGTTAAAAGTCGGGATTGTGTGGTAAAGGGTTAATGCAACTCAAATGATGGGGCTTGTCCCCGAAAGGGACAGAAAACATTTTGGAAGAAGGAGAAAATGCTGGTAACCTGAATTATCAGTACTCCGCACAATACTCTTTCCAAGCCACTGGCTGCTTTCCCACATAACCATCGTCGAAACAATGGTCAGCGGTGAGAGAGGAATGAATCCTGTCGCGATGACTATCATCAGTCCTCGGAAAGAAATTGGCCAAGCCGGGGATAGAACCAGCGACCTCATGTTCTCAAGTCCTGTATGCTACCGACTGAGCTACGGGGGCTTAGCGAGTCATAACAATTACAATTATGCAAATACATGTAATATGAAATTTAGCAAGAATTATGTGAGCGTAGTAAATCTATCTCTTTACCCATTTTCTCCATTTGCCACAATGTGTTCAACCCTATCAAGAGAAAATTGCACCGTTTGAGCCAAATTGAAATTGTCGTCTACAAATGCTTTGAATTTGGACAAGGCTATAATTTTGTCGTCTGGTAAAGGGTTAAGTGGAAAACGTTGGACGTTCTTGCATGCCTATATTTGAAAGTAGAACAAAAAAGTAAATTAAGGAAAACTGAAGTTAGATCACCGCCTACATACATTCTGAAAAGGTGGCTGACTCACTGACATTAAAATGTCTATTAAAGAAATGATGCCGCGTAAATGTAAATCTTTTTTTTTGTTGTTGTTTATTTAAATACGATCTCATACGTTGTCTGCGCATGTCATATTCTTCGAAGGTAGACATGTCTGCCATGACGAATCACTATCCTGTACAGGATAATTATTAATACGCGGTGCGTAAATTGCCGCTAAAGATAGAAAGCAGAAAATGGCTATAAAATATACGTCTGTGGAAAAATCAAGCCAGATTTTTGCTACAAATTTCTCAAAAATATAATAATTTCTAGCGGTAAAAATAGTTTTATAAAATACCATTGTTTACTGCAATCTCTGTATACAGTTTCTTAATATAGACATGGGAAAGCAGGGACTTGTGCAACAGAGTGACAACAAAAATAACGTTCTCGCCATGCTGGGCTCTTACCGGGGCTATTTCCCAAGCTTATAGGGGCTGTGTTTATAAATGACTATTGCATAGGTTATATGCTAGCTAACTATGTATGGCTTGGTGAATCGTACAAGGTAGGTTTTAGTGAGTTAACGTAAGGTATAACTTACTTTGAAATTCGCTGCATCGATTGCCACCTTGAAGTGCCCAGAATGCCCATATCAGATGTGTCTGTACATGCATTTGAAAATGCCACCTAGCGGAAGATAACATAATCTATGCATGCAATTGATCATATGACATTCCCAGAAGTCTTTGTGAAATACTGACGGGAAATCTAAAAGTACCTCAAGAGGCTACGAAACCCATCAAGGAAATACCTCTGAAAAGATTTTTGGGGTGGGGTGCGAAGCATCCCAGCTCAGATTTACCATGTGGGAAATTGAACCTAAAAAATCTGACTCTGGGGTACCAAACATGGTAAAATCATTACCTGGAAAAATAGTACTATTAAGAAAGCATTTTATTCACTTTGGCATCAAGGCATGACTAAAATGTTAACAACGGGAACTTACACGACTTCGACGATAAATGTGTAAACAAATACACCATTATCATAACACAATTTAAAAAAAGAGAACAGACTACCATGAGGCAGAGGTATACGTATTTATGTATCAGTTCCACCAAATATCGTCAAGAAGCGCCAACAAGTGCCATGGGAAGCTTAGAAGCATCATGAGAACTCTTGTGGTAATTTCTTTGAATAGGACTGCTTTATTTGTCTAGATATTGCTTAATAATACTTCTCACGTCGTTTCATTTTGACATTCTGTTGAAAAAAAAAACCCTCCCTTCACGCACAAAAAAAAAAGAGAAATTTTTTAGTTTGCTCTGAGATTTACAGGAGAGAGATCTCTCAGCTCTTTAAATGTCTGCTTGCTTTAAACAGTTAGATTTCAATTTGAGCAGGTTTAAACGCACCCCACCTCAGCAGCGCTTTCACCTCTTTTATTCTTATAGTTTTCATTGATGGCTTGCTAGCTACTAAGATCTTCGTCCAAAATGGCTGTCGTTTTTATTCGTTAAATGTAATCCAATCGCATATTACACCATACCACCTAATCCAAAGTTTTTGGGAAAGAAAGCTTTTTAAAAAAATTTGGGAAAAAGAGTAAATGCTGGTAACCAACATTTTCTCCTTTGTCCACAATGTTTTCTGCCTTTTAACAGATAAATCCAATTATTTGAAACATATTTATATTGTCGCCTGCAAATGCTTCCAATTTGAACAAGTATAAAATTTTGTCTTCTGGAGAGAAGACTTAAAGAACAAAATCTGCGCAGTAAGACCGAACCCACTATATCGAATTGTCCGTCATATTCCGCAGTTTATCCCATATCGCTTAATCCTTTACGAAACGAAAAAATTTTAGACTTGTCCAAATTCAAAGGTTTTGCAGACGACAAAATAATTGTAACTGAGTAGATAGATTTATTCACAACTGGAAGGGTAGAAAACATTGCGGGAAAAGAAGAAAATGCTGATGTCCAGCATTTTCTTCTTTTCTCACAATGTTTTCTAAAAGGCCTTTTCTTTGGGGTTGTTAAAACTCGGGGTAGTGTGGTATTGACTCTTCAGTCGTTTCATCCCTGGACAGTTTCGTACACTTTCATTTTCGTTCCAAGAGTTTATGGTTAGTTTCTTTTCATTCGCTGACCATGTTGTGTTTTGTCCGCCGGAGAGTAATCTTCACTACCGCCATCGATGATGATGATAATAAGAATTATTTAAATATGTAGTAGTAGTAATAATAATAGTAATAATAATAATACATAACACAACAAAGCAAATTTTATCAGGGTATACGGTATGTACTATCTGACCATAATAAATTACCTAGAGTGGTAATCATTACAAATAATTTTCTCATTATATTTTATTATATTGAACAGAACAGAACAGAAGTTTATTACAAGACAAGTACACAGTTGTACATAGTCACAAAAAGTATCATTTATAAACATAAAATAAAACGAGATCTAGAGAGTATGACAGACGGTAAAAGGACCTGCATTATACAATATATGTGTGTAGCACTTTCAGCAAAGTCAAAAGATATGTTTAATATAATTTAAGTTTTACTTGACAGTGCTACACACATATTTGTCTACTGAACAGTAGGTATACAAAAAAATGAAACAAAGCAAACAGACATAAAAAGAAAGAACTTAGGACATGTAGGCTTAGGGTGTTTTTTTCGAATATCGTGGAATCTTTGATTATATTATATTATATTATATTATATTATATTAAAGATACATGTACATCCTTACAACCAGACAGAAAAAAAAAAAACCGCTATCAAAATTGAAAGTGAGTTGAATGGCTCGGAAGTTAGTTGTGTAAACATAAATAAATTACCAATATATATGGCGTAAGTGATAGAGAAACTTTAAAGGATTAGTCCATATTTTAAAACTGAAACGACAACAGTGATTTCTGTGGAGGCCTACAAAAATGAAATGCATTTTCTATCCGTCGTAATCTATGCAACCTTGCAATCGTCAGGGGCAACATTTGACATGAAGATACAAGTTTATAGTTTCGTGAAATAAAGACGAAATGGGTTAAAACTGCTTGGAAACGAGTACATACGTATCTTTAAACGACCTTTGTAAATTTATTTGAGAAAAATAACATAAAAATCTATTTAAACAAAAAAAAATTACGTACCTTCCTTAACCCTCCTTACTTACCGATAATCATGTACCTTTATATATCACCTGCAGCAACATATTCCTTTTGGGTGTCACATTTGGTTTTCGTTTCTTTTGCGGACAGTATAAAGCTAGATCAGACAGCACACAACGCGTAGCCTTATTCTAGATTTTCACTGTCGAATGTTTTAGGAGGTTTTCAGAGTCAAGAGGCTACGGAATTTGAATATCTTTACCTTTTCACAAAAAAAAAAAATCTTTTCCATTTCAAAGCCACATAAAGATACATCCTTACAGCCAGAGAGGAAAAACGTTGTTAAAACATGATAGTGTGGAGAATGGTTCAGCTGTAAAAAATAGATATAAATTACCGATGGTATAAGGGATAAATAAATATACCGGAAATCTTCGATTTAAAACCGGAAACGTGACAACAGTGATTTCTTTAGTGGACTCCAGAAAATGCATTTTGTATCGGTTGTAAACTATGCAACCTTGCAACCATCAGGGGCAGAATTTTCCATGAAGATACAAGAATGATTATAGTTTAAAAAATAAAGATGAAACGGGTTAAAAACTGGCTGAAAACGAGTATAGATGTATCTTTGACCCCCTATCTTTAATGGGCTAAATCCTTGCACGATGACAAAACAATAAATTGCCCATCGTCAGAACATTTGCAGCAGATGATTTGATTTGTCTTTGGACGGGTTGAAAACATTATGGGGGAAGGAGAAAATGCTGGTTACCTGCATTTTCTCCTTTTCCAACAATGTTTACAAAAACCGTTTTTCTATGAGGTGAAAAACCGCGTGATCTTTTTCTGAAGATTAGAGCTGAAGATCTTTATGATATATTGCCCCATAAATATTTGATGAGAAGATGACGTATGTTATATATGTATAAAGTTATTAAAATTTAATATATAAGAAGAAAAATCAATTAAAATTTTTGACGTAGTAAATTTTTGGGAGGAAAAAAAAATGTTCTATCGGGAGGAGACTCACGAAACCTTGCACGAAGTGTGGATTTAAAAATTGATTTTGTTTTGTGTTATTTAACGAAGAAGACTTTTAAAACACTGTGGAAAAAGGAGGACATGCTGGTGAAGCATTTTCTCATTATCCTTCAATGTTTTGTACCCTTCCAAAAACAAGTTTCATTTTTTAGTTACATTTATTGTTTCGTCTCCAAATGTTGTCAGTTTGGACAGGCCTCAAATTTTGTCGTTTGATAAAGAGTGAGATGAAAAGGCAATCGAGTGCCTTGGGAAATCAAAGCGTTGAAAGCACTGGTATCGCATTTGTCAAGAGAGCCATTGTAAGGAATTAATAATATGAAAAATAAACAATAGAAATAGTTTCAAAATATTCGCTTGAAAGTCAGCCTACTATATAGCCATGCACAATCCAATAGAGTGGTCTTCAATCTTGTGGGACGAACAAGTCCAGGCGAACAAGCCCAGGGATGAATAATCCCAGGAACGAACTGGCTTTGGGACGAACAAGCAAGGAATCGGTGGTCAGGAAACAAAGATTGTGTGTATCATTACGCCGATAGAAGCCCATAGCGGATCAAACTATTTTTGATAAAAAAAAAAAAGAAGTATTTCCATGACCGATGGCCTAATCCATTTTCAATTTCATTTCTGGCTGCAATCGAAACACTTATTTCTTTTAGAAAAATTGAGTTTATTTGGGTTTACTTCCTTCGGTTTTGCACAAACTACGATACACGATTATCAAAATGCCGTAATTGAACTCATAGTGGCATTGTCTCCGACAGATGCCCAAAATTGCTAGAAATAGGTTATCTCATATTGTCAAATATTGGCTGGCCCTTTCAAAAAAGGTACAACACAATAAATACACACTTGTATAACTTGTATTTTTGCTTCCTTTTTTCCTCTACATAATCGATAATCTGAGCCCCACTCTGGTAAAAGAGGGCTTAATGCATTTCCGTGATCGGTCATACTAAGCAAATCATCACATAATTATGGATCCATGAAATCCGTTTTGTCTAACAAACGACTGAATCATGAGATAGACTAGTCCTTACACATGCAGAAAATTGACCAACAGCAAAAAGTTTCGATCCAGGTCAGCCTGCGCGAATTGCGCAGGCTGACCTGAGTCGATACTTTTCGCAGGGGCATTAAGTCCCCTTTTCACAGAGCATGGCTCAATTATTGTTAAGACTAACTCTTCAAAACAAACCGAGTTTGTGATCAAAGTTTAAGGGGGCTTTTCCAGATTTTTATAGTAATACTAAACTTTAAAATGTTTGATCACAGAACTTTGCAAACCATCAAAAGATAATAAAGAGAAGTGTACGGGAAAAATGTTTTTGATACTGTTTCCTTAAAGCGACACACAGTCTCTTCAGGTATTTTTTACTGAGACTTTGTGCCAGAAATTCACAATACTATTTCCTTAAAGTGACACACAGTCTCTTCAGGTATTTTTTACTGAGATTTTAGTTCCAGAAATTCACAAAAACTTGTTGGAATGCCATAATGATCAATAACACAAGTCCATTATGTGGCCGATCTATTGTATTCAAATTGGTACAAGTACGATGACGTCAAATCTGGATCGAAAAACTCTTTTATGGCATTAAATTATATCAAGGGGAGATCAACAAAAATTTTAAAGATGCATCCATACAGTCAGAGAGAAAAATCACTGTTAACTCTTGATAGTGTGTAAAATGGCTCAGAATTTAGTCAGCTGTGTAAACATGGATAAATTAATATATCTGGTTTAAAGAATGGAGAAATCCCCGGGATTTGTCTTTGTTTACAACCGGAAACTGCAACAGTGACTTCTTGGAAGGCCTCCAGAAAATTGAAATGCATTTTCTATCCGTCGTAATATGTGCAACCTTGCAAGCGTCAGGGGCAACATTTGGCATGAAGATACAAGAATGATTATAGTATCATAAAATATGGACGAAATGGGTTAAAAACTGGCTGTAAACGAGTATAGATGTATCTTTAAGGTTTTTGTTTTCAAATCTATAAATCAAGCTGAAGGTATTCAGTCCACACGAACGCATTACATTGTACGAGTAATCTATTTGGAGTCATGTTTATTATCGCGTCAACTGGTATTTGATTCAGTGTCTTTTTGAACTTGAAGAACATTAACCAACGCAAAGGACATTATCATTTTCACTATTTCACTGCCAATCGGTACTTTAGTGGCTTTTTACGGACGGCTTAGATCAAGATCAGACTGCACATAACGTTCAGTCTGATTTTGGATCTACACCGTCCGCAATTTGATGCTAAACTATGACCAAGATCATTTGAAACTCCAGAGGGTGCCTACATGTAGACCGAGCTGAAGAACTGAATGGCCCTAATTAAAAGCATTTGAAGACGAAAAAATTTAATGTGTCCAAAATGACGGAATATGTCTTAGAAAGGGTAGAAAATATCGTGGCAAAAAGGAGAAAATGGTGTTTACCAGCATTTTCTTCTTTTCCCACAGGGTTGTCAAAGGGATTTTTCTTCCAGGTCGTAAAAACTCGGTATTCTATTGTAAAGAGTTAATAAACTGTTCATTCGTACCATAAAATGTCTGAAAATAGAAAATAAAAAAAGAAAAAAAAAATGTGGAAGAAACTAATAGGCACTTGATTCTCAAAAGTACATGAGCTCTATAGAGGGCTTTTAAAAACATCGTTGGAAGATTAGAAAATGCTAATTGCCAGCATATGACAACAGATTTAGTTATATATGAGCCGTGCTCTGGCAAAAGGGGGTTTAAAGCATATCCGTGATCCGTGATACCAAGCAAATCATCATACAACCAGGGATCCATAAAATCCATTTTCTCTAACAACCGACTGAATCATAGAGTACAGAGGTCCTTCGACATCGACAATCTACACTCGAATCTTGGTCTGCACTGTTCGCAGGGGTCACAAATGTTATTGGATGTAAATAACGATTGTTGTAAGGATAGAGGGAGGATGGCCACGACCTCCCCTATCTAATATACGTGGCTAATAAAGTTTACAAAAAAAAAAAAGGTCCTTCGATATGCAAAAAATTTACCAAAAGCACAGGTCACAGCTCTGTGAAAAGGGGGCGTAATGCATCTGCGAAAAGTATCGACCCAGGTCAGCCTGCCCAGTCCGGGCAGGCTGACCTGGTACGAAACTTTTCGCTATTAGTCAATTTTCTGTATGTCCAAGGACCATTACGATGGGTGAGTGCAACACTATCCTAAGTGCCTATGTATAGGCACTTAGGATAGTGTTGCACTCACCCATCGATTATATCTCATGATTGAATCGTTTGTTTAACCCATTACCAAACGAAAAAATTTTAGACTGGTCCAAATCGAAAGCATTTGCAGACGACAATATAAATGTGGTTGAAAAATTGAAATTTGTTTTGGGAAGGGTAGAAAACATTGTGGGGAAAAAGGAGAAAATGCTGGTTACCAGCATTTTCTCCTTTTTCCCACAATGTTTTCAAAAGACTTCTTTCACAGGGTTGTTAAAAGTCGGGATTGTTTGGTAAAGAGTTAAAAAAAATATGGCTATTATGGATCGATCATTAAGTGAAGGATTGATATCATCACGGAGATGCGTTAAGCCCCCGTTTGCTCTGAGAGCATGGCTCAAATTAATAAGTTCATAAGCTGATAAGTTGGTGAGTTGTTGGTTTGCTTAAAGATAAGCCAAATATACACCAGTACTGATAATAATGAGACAGGTCTGTTTAACTTTTTTTTTTTTCAGGCATGAAAGATCTCGATCACTTGAATTCCGACATAAAAGAAGAAAGTTCTCTATACAGCCCGGGCCATGACTCGAGTAACGGGGACGATAAGCCCTCGAAACAGAAACGGCACCGCACAAGATTTACACCGGCCCAGCTAAACGAGCTGGAGCGGAGCTTTGCCAAGACCCACTATCCAGATATCTTTATGCGAGAGGAATTGGCCTTGAGAATTGGTCTCACTGAATCCAGGGTACAGGTAGGGAACTTTGCACTTTTTTATCAACCCTTGTATTGATTAACCCCTCATCAAACAATCCCGTGTTTTAGGGACCCCTGGGGGAGAGGTCTTTTGAAAACATCGTGGGAAAAGGAGAAAGTGCTGGTTACCAGCATTTTCTCTTTTTTTCCACAATATTTCCATCTTTCTGTGCAGTCTGATTTTGATCTACACTATCCGTCCGCGCGTGCCATTTCAATCTGAATTCGTTTACAGCTTTGTTTTTCTAGGGAAGCAAAGTTCTTTATTTCTTTATTTCTTATGAAAGGGCTAGGAATTCGGCTGAAAGAACCGATCTCTCTCTCTCTCTCTCTGAAAACATTATGGTAAAAATGAGAAATTGCTCGTCACGAGCAATTTCTCATTTTTACCACAATGTTTTCCAAAGTCCCCGCAACAAAACGCAGAAAGCCATCTCCAAAGAGTGCACTGAGTTTTAAATGTACCTCTCGACAGGGTTGAGGCGACGCGCATTGACGTCATCACAAATTAGCGCCGTCGGTACTCCGCTCTTATTTCCCTGTATTGGTCTCACTGAACAGTTTCTCATTTTTACCACAATGTTTTCCAAAGTCCCCGCAACCAAACGCAGAAAGTCATCTCCAAAGAGTGCACCGAGTTTTAAATGTAGCTCTCGACAGGGTTAAGGCGCCGCGCATTGACGTCGTCACAAATTAGCGCCGTCGGTACACCGCTCTTATTTCCCTGTATCGGGTCTGGGGCTGCCCTTAAGTTTGAACCTGCCTAGCTTAAAGACCCAGTAGCGGCCATAAGTAAACAATGCACGGATTAAAAATGCATTCGATTCGTGCTACGGCAAAAGGGGGCTTAATACATCTACGCGATGCATGACACCAAGAAAATCATCATAAATTATACATGTAATCATAGATCAATAAAATGCATTTTGTGTAAAAAAAAACTGACTGATTCATGAGGTACACTGGTCCATTGAAAAGCAGAAAACTGACCAACTAGCGAAAAGTTTCGGCTCAGGTCAGCCTGCGCAATCTGCGCAGGCTGACCTGAGTCGATAATTTTCGCAGATGTATTAAGCCCCCTTTTCACAGAGCATGGCCCATTTGAATTTAAGTCATACCTTTAAAAAACTATGGAAATCGTATTGAAGATGACAATCTGTTATTAAATAGTCGGTCCAAGTGTTAGTCGCTGGCAGAAATATGCATTTTAAAACCAGGTAAACCATCAATAAAAGATACAGAGATCTGGCATTTTTTTTTTTACCTAGTTTAAATATTCGTTTTTCTGCCTGCAACTAAAACATGGACCCTTCATACTATAATAGACTGTCATCTTCACAATGATTTCCAAACTAGCTTTTAAATTGAAATTTAAATGCATTTTGAAAATCCACTTTGTTTACTTTTGGTAGCTACTGGGCCTTTAAGTTTGAGCCTGCTAAGCTTGACCTATGCCTATCGTGATAAGGCTTGCTTTGACATACCATTATGGAGCGAGAGTAGTTTGACATATGACCTCATTCTCTGTGAAAAGGAGGCTTAATGCATCTGCGAAAAGTATCGATCCAGGTCAGCCTGCGCAGTCCGCGCAGGCTGACCTGGGCCGAAACTTTTCGCTATTGGTCAATTTTCTGTATATCAAAGGACCAGTCTACCTTATGATTCAGTTGGTTGTTAGACATAATGGGCTTTATGGATCCATGATCATGCAATGACTTGCTTGGTATCATGCAACACGGGGATGCATTAAGCTTCCTTTTGCCGGAGCGTGGCTCATATTTATTTACATCAATTTCTTAAAAGAACTTGTGAAATTAAAACAATCCCAATTTCTGGTATCCCACCAAAGAAAAAATGTCGATCACGTGCACTTTGTTTTTTTTTTTACAGAACTTAATGAAACTACTTCTCTGTGTGTAAAATGAATTGACCGAAAAAAAAGGCCCATTTACTTTCACTTTTTCAAGCCCTATAGTCTGTATATGTCATATTCTGACCAAGGTTACAGTCCCCAACTGTTCCAACCTATTTTACGCCGTCACTGTTTTTTTTTTATGTTAGTTGTACCATCTTACCTTGTTCGTAAATCATGTATGATTTGAACAATAAACTTGAATGATTGACCAAGATACAAGTTCTTACACCTTACGCTAATGTCTCTCGATTCTTCTTCCTGGAAACAACACCAGTGCTCGCGCCGAAAGTGTGGGCCAAATGAACAGTCCCAAAGTTGACACTCGCTCCTGGCACTCGTCACAACTCGGCCGATTCCGTACCTACGTCTAACCTCGTCCGTATAAAGGAGGCTTCCATTTTGAACTACCAATTACGTGATCTTAAACATGGCGGCGCCCCTGTAGATCGCTTAGCAACGACATGAACAACCACGGTGCAGCTATTCACTTCTATCGATCTGTCGATAAAAGCTCCCAACGGAATTGATAAACCATGCCAAAAACTGAATGTACAAACTGTTTGCCGACTGAAATATTCTTAGAAAGATAACGATAGAAAATTTACTCATGTGTTCTTTTTTAAGAGGAGCCGTTCAATTTCAAATAACGGTAAAGCGGTGTGTTTTCGGAGATGTGCGAAATGTAACGCGTAGGTGCATATCAAGCTACGTGATACAGCCGAGGGATTTGATCACCGGATCACCCGAGGTATGCCGAATGTCGCTCCTGGGTATCGAACTCGAGACGTTACGGTTACGAGGCTGACGCTCTAACTCATGACCACGGACCCAACAAATGCGAGAGTGTCATACAGGACAATGGTTTTGTGAAAGATGTGAGGCAATATAAGGAATTTACTTATTCTACAGAACAGAAGGTTGATTGATTGATTGTATGGTGTTTAACGCCGCTTTAACATTATTTCAGTTATATCGCGGCGGCCAGTGCACCTATCCATGCTTTCCCGGAGTTTTTCTTTTTGCCAGTACTCCGCACAATATCCTTTTCAAGCCACTGGCTGCTTTCCCTCATAACCATCGTCGAAACAATGGTCAGCGGTAAGAGAGGAATGAATCCTGTCGAAATGACTATCATCAATCCTCGGAAAGAAATTGACCATGCCGGGGATCGAACCAGCGACCTCCTGTTCTCAAGTCCTGTACGCTACCGACTGAGCTACGGGGCTTGGCACAACAGAAGGAAAGTCCGTTTTTACCCTTGACGAACGATTTTTAGTTTTTACGATCCTTGGGCCTCTTGAAAACGTTGTGGTAAAAGGATGAAATGCTGGTAACTAACATTTTCTCCTTTTTCCAAGATGTTTTCTACACTTTCAAAGAAATTCACTTTATTTTCAGTACCTCTTTCGGGTTTGTCGTCTGCATATGTTCTGAATTCGGACTGGTCTAACATTTCGTCGTTTAATACAGGATTAACTTAGTAAATGGCGTGCAATACACAAAAAGGGGCCTTCGGACATTTGCGTAAAGTGTTGTCTCGGACTGCGCAGGCTAATCCGAGACAACACTTTACGACTACATAAGATTTTTTCATACAGTAGACTTTCACGAAACAGAAAATCGCACAAAAACGGGAAGTGTCGTCTTGGATTAGTCACAGACTGCACAGGCTGATCTGGGACGACACACTTTTACGCATATGTCCGAAGGCCCTTTTTCGTGTGTTGCACGCCAAATGTGAAAAGCTAGAAAAATTCAGGACACTTTTGGATGAAACAAACAAACAAAAACAACTCAGAAAGATGGGTTTAGTTAGCATGATTTAGTGCTTTGATCCCAGAAGATCAATACATGAATCGGGATAAGTGTTTCATATACCATCAAAACTGGCTATAAATTTTAACCCTTTGGCTGCTGGCCTTTTACGGAGAGTGTAGATCAAGATCAGACTGCACAAAACGTGCAGTCTGATCTGGGATCTACATTGTCCGATAAGAAGGTATTTTCCCTCAAAGAAATACGTTTGAAAAAGCAAAATTTAGGGGTTTTGCTATCAGCTTGAAAGTTTCATTCCACTTAGCAGGTTAACTTTTTACCACACAATCATGAGTTTTAACGATCCTGAACAAAATGCCTTTTGAAAACATTGTGGGAAAAGGAGAAAATGCTGGTAACCAGCATTTTCTCCCTTTCCCACAATGTTTTCTTACCTTCCCAAAACAAATTTCAATTTTTTAGTCATCTTTATTTTGTCGTCTGCAAATGCTTTCAATTTAAACTGGTAAACAATTTTGTAGTTTGGTAATGAGTCAAGACAAAACTCTTTCAGCGTTAAAGGTATAACCTCGGCCTCTGCCCTGGGCTGCAAATACATTTCTGAGAAAGATTTTCAACTTACAGGCTAGGCCAAAAAAAAAACAAGACAGAAGGTATATATTTAAATGCAGACTGCTGTAGAAAGTGGTAGAAATCATTGTTTGAAAAAGAAGAAAGTGCTAGTTACCGGTCAATAACACTCGGTTTTGTGTCGTAAACTGTTAACGTGCACAGACCTAAAAGAGCGGAGGAAAAAGTTGCGATGCCAAACTGTCAAAGGTAACTTGGCATCCTACATGACAGCCAGGGAGTGTTCATTGTGCTAATACGCAGGTGCAACGTGTCAGGGTAAAACATGGGTAAAACATGTTAACAAAGTATTTTGTCTCTTTCAAAAACAACTTTATCACAGTCATCATCATCTTTTTCATCATCATCATCATCTTTTTCATCATCACCATCATCATCTTTTTCATCATCATCACCATCATCATCATCTTTTTCATCACCATCATCATCTTTTTCATCATCATCATCATCATCATTATCTTCTTTTTCATCATCATCATCATTATCTTCTTTTTCATCATCATCACCATCATCATCATCATCATCATCATCATCATTTTCATCATCCATCATCATCATCCATCATCATCATCCATCATCATCATCATCTTTTTCATCATCATCATCATTATCTTCTTTTTCATCATCATCATCATCATCATCATCATTATCTTCTTTTTCATCATCATCATCATCTTTTTCATCATAAACAACAACAACAACAGCAACAACAACAAAAACAAGAACAACATTAACATCATTATCATCATCTCATGTAGCGGTAGCGATAGTAGTAGTAGCAGTGGTAGTAGCATTAGTAGTATAGTCAAGTTAAAGATTCTCGGTGGATAAAGAGAATATACTTTTAGTCATATGCATTTATCTATTTATGTACAAGAAGTACTTCTATTTACAATCTGCCGTGAACAAAAATGAGCCCATCTCTGTGAAAAGGGGGCTTAATGCATTTGCAAGGATCGACCAGGTCGGTAAGGGGGACACAATGACCTCCCCTGGAGAAAAAGTCGAGGGAAAACCCTGGAAAGCCTGTAAAAACATCGTGACGAAAAAGGAAATTGATCGTTACGAACACTTTCAGCTTTTGCTGCAATGTTTTTTGAATAGCGCTCCGCTGTAAGACGAAAAGCTTCATTAGAAGCTGTTTGTATTCAACCCTTTACCACACAGTCCCGAGTCTTAACGACCCTGAGAAAACGTTAGAAAACATTGCGGGAAAAGGAGAAAATGCTGGTAGCCAGCATTTTCTCCTTTTTCCCACAATGTTTTCTACTAACCTTTCAATGACAAATTATTCCAACATTTGAGCCTAATTTGATTTATCGTCTGCAAATGCTTCCAATTTGGACAAGGCTAAAATTTTGTCTTTGGTAAAGACGTAACTCCTTACCAAACGACAAAATGTTAGGCTTGTCGAAATCGAAAGCTGCAGACAACAAAATAAATGTGACTGGAAAATTTGAGAAAAAAAATGTTTTGGGAAGGCTAGAAACACAATGTGGGTTTCTCTCAGTGTTTTCAAAGGCCTTTTTCTGTAAGAGTGGTTAAAACTCGATATTGTGTACTAAAGGATTAACTCTTGGGCTGCTAAGCGCGACTCGCCGACCTTTTGCAGACAGCGTAGATCTAGACCAGACTGCACAGAACGTGCACTGTCCGATAAAGTGATAATCTTTCCTCCAAATATATCTTTGAAATAATTAAATTTGAGATTTTACCATCGACTTGAAAAAGTCCTTTCTTTTATTTAGCGGGATAACGGTTGAGACAAAAGACATTAGAAAAGCTAGTCATGTTTGAACAAGAATTACATTTTTTTTTTTTTCTTTGTACAACACTTACTAACTTATATAGCCAGGTGTATCCTTTTATAATAATAATAATAATAATAATAATGGTGTAAATCACTCTAGAGACACGCAAAGTGTCATCAAGTCACAGTGTTGTCACTAAATGTGCTAAACGTCAGTATGCGTGTAGCGTTTGTTGCAAGGTAGACAATACTGTTGTTTGCGCCCAGCCCCGCGCTTCTGTGCAATGGCAGTTAAAAAAGTGATGTTTGGCTACGCCTGCTGTAAACAACATGACTCAAAATTTTTGCGTTGCATGTAACAGTCTTTCTTTCTTTCTTTCTGAAAACGGATCCAGGTTTCTGTCGCCTTTGTGTCTTGTGTCATTTGAACGGATATGTATGCAGAATTTTCTTTCTTTCTTTCTTTCTTTATTTTCCTCTTTATTTCGTTCTTTCTTTCGCTTTTTCTGTCTTCCTAATTTTAGACTTTATTCCATCAACCCCAACTGTCGAGTAGAAGCTCTACTAATATGTACTTCATTTAATTCTGAAAGAAAATGTGCATTTTTTTGTTCCCTATCACACCTTTCTATATAGCCTGGCATTCAGGCCCTGCATTTGAGTCATTCTAATAAACAAGGTACACAAATATTGTAAACCATCAGGAAGATATGTTGTTACTTGCTCTTTATCTAAAATACAAATCAGACCTTGAGAACATTTTATGAGTGTATTTGTTACGCTGTTTTATTTTATGATTTAACGGACTGATACCAGTCTACTCTCTATAGGACTCAGTATTTCTAAAATATAGAAACTGCTGAACCGTTTTAATAATCATTTAGTGTGCTTCAAAAAGTCTTACAATGCAGCAAAATGTATTTATGTGAGCCACATTCTGTAAAAAAGGTGCTTAACGCATCTGCAAACAGTATCGACCCGGGTCAGCCTGCGCAGTGCGCGCAGGCTGACCCGGGTCGAAACTTTTTTGCTGTTGGTCAAATTTCTGCAAAGGGCCACTCTACCTAATGATTCAGTCGGTTGTTAGACACAAAATATATTTGTGGATCTATGATTTAGCCTTTCCCAAACGACAAATTTTGGACTGGTCCAAATTGATGCAGACGACAATTTTAAATTTAGTGAAAATGGCAGAAAGTTCTCAAAAAGGGTAGAAAACACTGTGGGAAAAGGAGAAATTGCTCGTTACGAGCAATTTCTCCTTTTCCCAGTGTTTTCAAAAGACATGTACTGCAGACACGTGAAAACCAGGGCTTGTTTGGGAAAGGGTTAAGCAATGGCCTGCAAGGTATATTGCATCACAGAGATGCATTAACCCCGCCCCCCTTTTGGCAGGTTTTGACCTACTTTTAACATTCATTTTTCTGCCTCCGACTAAAATTTGGGCCGACCCTACAATAACAGACTGTCATCTTCACAAAAATTTCAATACTTTTAAATGGCATTATTCAAATTTAAATGTATTTTACAACCTATATTGTTTACTTCTGGCCGCTATTGGGGCTTTAATGATGTTTCTGTCCACGGATATTAAAAGTTCAATACATTTGTACATAGATGGGCGAGTTCGAAAATATACAGGCAAAAAAGAAAAAAAAAATATAACCCTGCAGCTTGTCTGAGTAAACAGGAAATTACAGCGGACATTTTAAATGGAGCAGACCCTGGAATGCATCTATTCGAACACAGCATGACAATAAGTCCAGGCGACGATAAACATAGCTTTTAGCTTTTGAAGTTCGCCGACAGCCGCGAGCTATTTAAACTATTCTTAAATTAAACAATCGAAGGTTAATGAGCCATGCTCTGTGAAAAGGGGGCTTAATGCATCGGCCAAAAAAAAAAGTATCGACCAGGTCAGCCTGCGCAGTTCGCGCAGGCTGACCTGGACGGGGACTTTTTTTGCTTTTTGGTAAATTTTCTTATTGTCAAAGAATCGGTGTACTTCATGATTCTGTTGGTTGTTAGACAAAATTGTCATGTAATAAGGACTTACTTGGCATCATGGATCACGGAAATGCATTAAAGCCCCTTTTGCCAGAGCATGCCCCCCCTTTTTTTTTTTTTTTTTTTTAAACTCGGCTGATTTCGAAGAAAACGTTGAGGTATTGTCATACTGCCTTGCCATCGTCTACATCGTTAACTCTTCACCAAACGGCAAATTTCTGGAATGCTTTTTTTCAAAGCATTTGCAGACGACATGTGAAATGTTGCCAAAATGATAATTTCTGTCTCTGATAGGGAAAGAAAACATTGTGGGAAAAGGTGAAAATGCTGGTTACCTTCTCTTTTCGGGTCGTTAAAAGTCGGGATTGTGTAGTAAAGAGTTAAAAAAAAAATCAACCTCTTCTTTTACCTCTATTACTACTAAAGAAATCTGCCTGGGTAATTTTTAAAGGCTCCCCCCCCCCCCCCCCCCCCACTTACTAGGGTCGATATATTTTTTTTTTTCCTTTTCTAAATGCATTAAGCCCCCTTTTCACAGAGCATGACTCACATATTTGTAATTCTAATATCGCGATGATGCTCCTTGACAGTATGGTATGGTATGGTGTTTAACGCCGTTTTCAACATTATTTCAGTTATATCGCGGCGGCCAGTGCACCTATCGATGCTTTTCTGGAGTTTCTTTTACCAGTACTCCGCACAACATACTTTCCAAGCCACTGGCTGCTTTCCCATATACCCATCGTTGAAACCTCTTTGACAGTAGTGTTCAGACTGCCTTATGTAATCCCTAACAGATGAACATCTTTTACTTCTGAAAATCGAAAGTCTTATTTACGACAAATTGAATAAGGCCAAAGTAATGGGATTGCCTCCAGAAGGAATGAAAACACTGCGGGAAAAAAATGCTGGCTACCGGCATCTTCCCCTATTCACACAATATTTTCAAAAGCCCTTTTTTAAAGCTATTTACAAAACGACAAAATTTTGGACTGGTCCAAATTGAAAGCATTTGCAGACGACAAATTAAATGTGACTAAAATGATTGCATTTGTTTCTGAAAGGTTAGAAAAAAAATGTGGGAAAAAGAAAAAAAAGGTGGTTACTAGCATTTTCTCCTTTTCCTACAATGTTTTCAAAAGACTTCTTTGTCAGGGTCGTTAAAAGTCGGGATTGTGTGGTGTAGGGTTAATTAAATGGAGGCCGCTTAAACATGGTACCATGTGGTCAAGCAGCACCATGCCATTCGCCAAAATATGGCTCTTTCAACCCGCCTGATACAGTTAGTGCTTAAAATCATTGAGAGAAAAGGAAGACTGCGTGTAACAAGCAACGTTTGACACTACTATCAAAGCTCATCTAAAAAGATTTTGCAGAACCTGGGTTCGAGCCTAGAAAACTTGAATTACAAGCCCTATCTGCTAACAAATGAACTAGGGGTCTCAGCTCTTGATACCGGAAGCCCGGCTGGGTAGCTCAGTGGTTAGCGTATCTGACTCGTGACCTGGTGGTTGCAGGTTCGATACCCGGTTGAGGCAAACTTTCTTTCCGTTGATTCTTCGTCTCTTATCTCTGATGCATGTGAGAAAAGCAGTTAGTGGCTTGGAAAGGAAGTTGAGTCAGCACTCGTGTGGAGAAAAAAAAAAACAGGAAACTTATGCGTAGGTGCACTGAACGCCGTGATATGACCAGAGCTTTTAAAAAAGCGTTTAACTCCATTACGAATCTTGATGCTGGGAGCCAGTGTAACACAAGGAAGAAAAGGAGCAGAAAAAATCATTTATAAAAGATAAACTGTACGATAAATCTTCCCCCCAAATTAATCCAATTCACAGCGAAGCAAAACGGTGGATGCCGTAAGACAATGATATATTACAAAACTATCAAAGATTCTCGACTCCAGACAACTTTAGCCCGGTTCGACTAAGGTGTCGAGATATCTCTCCCGCGGGGAACCATTAATTAACATACAGATTATAAACCGTAGAGCAGGCACACCCGGGTCGATTTAGTTTTGATGCCTTTATAATGAAAGTATTAACTCTTGCCACCAGTTTCTCCATTATTTAAGTGCCATGGGACCGGTCGATCGCGTTTTGCACAGAGCGGGGAACCATTATCTGTGTACATTCCTACCGACGTTGCGTGTTTCCGGTTCCCGTCTCGGATTTCATACAATACGGGTCGAGAGGAAATCTCGCGAGGGTCGACATGCGTCACTATGAATTCTACAAAGTGGCCTAAAAGATAATTAATTCCGGAATAATAGAGCTAACTTTCCACTTTTATTGGCAGAAAGGTTAATTTAAGAAATTGAAAGGTGCAAGCATCAACGTGCGAACGATGTGTTCAACCAATTTGTCCTGGCGATAACATTTTATTGAATAAATATCAGTTTTGATATGAATTCGCTGTAATAGTTTTTCGGAATATTTATCCCGATCGGGTTTTTTGTATGTAAGAAAACTCTTATTAAAAAAGAAATTAGGATTCAGCCCAGTTGTATTTTCTATTCATCCAAGTAAATTGTATTTAAATGTATACGCATTTGTCAAGTTTGTGTAATACGGCCGTTGATTGTAATTTTATTCTCATATGATATCTTTACTCTTTACCAGACAGTCTCGTGTTTCAACGACCTTGAATAAAAAAGGCTTTTTGAATTTATGTGTGAAAAGAAGAAAACATAGTTTTGTATATCTATATTGCTGATAACTTTCAATTACATGTATATACATCATCATAAATTGAGCCATATTCTGTGAAAAGAGGGCTTCATCCATCTGCGAAAAGTATCGACCCAGGTCAGCCTGCGCAGTCCGCGCAGGCTGACCTGGGCCGAAACTTTTTTCGCTATTGGTCAATTTTCTACGTGTCAAAGTACTGTTTAACCTCATAATTCAGTTGGTTGTTACCCCCCCCCCCAAAAAAAAAGAAGGTTATTATGAATCCATAATTATGCGATAACTTGCTTGGTATCATGTATCACGGAGATGAGTTAAGCCCCCTTTTCACACAGCATGGCTCTATTATATTTTTCAAGCTTATTAGTTAATCCAAATCATCCCTGAAAAAAAAGAACACCTACTGCTAAAAATTATCTGGTGCGATAAAAGTGTCCGCAAATAGGCATGCAGGGGTCCGCCGAATAGACACGTCAATTTTTTTTTAACCAATCGCGAAATACTTTTCATTCATTCGGGTATAGCAATACGAAGAAGTAGGTCAAAAGCCAGCACATTCAGCTATGCTGGAAAATACACGAGCCATGCTCTCGCAAAACGCTGCTTAATGCATCTTCGTGATGAATTACACTAATCCAGTCATCAAATAATTATGGATCCGAAAAATTCCATTTTGTCAAACAACCAACTGAATCATGTGGTACATTGGTCTTTTGACATGCAGGAAATCTGAAGACAGCAAAAAGTTTAGGCCCATGTCAGCCTGCGCATACTGCGCAGGCTGACATGGGTCGATACTTTTTGCAGACGCGTTAAGCCCCCTTTTCACAGAGCATGGTTCACATCAATAGAAACAGCGATTTATTCCGGGCACAAGGAAGCAATAAAGAAAAGAAAAATCATCATTCCCTCAGAAATACTGTTCTATTGGGACCCGACTTCAGACGAACCACATTTTCGTGTTTATACAAGCCTTATTATGCCTATATATGCGGCAACAGAGTTTAGGGTGTTGCATTCACCAACCATTCTAACTAGCATTTTTGATCTAGTTCTGTACTTAGAGAAAAGGCACATCCAAATTGGCTTACCATTTGAGCCATGCTCTAGCAAAAGAGGGCTTATTGCATCTCCGTGATGCATTATACCAAGCAAGTCATCACATGATTATGGATCCATAAAATCCATTTTGTATAAAAACCGACTGAATCACTACCTACATTGGTCCTTTGAAATGCAGAAAATTGACCAATAGCAAAAAATTTCGACCTAGGTCAGCCTGAGCGGACTGCGCAAGCTGACCGGGATCGCTACTGTTTACAGATCCATTAAACTCCCTTTTCACAGAGCATGCTCATTTGATTAGGGCAATCAGAAATTGTGTTTCTTTGAAATTTAGAAAATCTTTTGAGAATCATGTTTTTTTTTTTTCGTTTTCATACCTACCATTTATAGGTAATTTTCCCTCTCCCTCTTTCTTTAATTTAAAATTCACTGTTTCGTATATACTAGTAGTTTTGTTTACAGTGCACATACTTTTTACCCAGCTTTGATGCTAAATTACTTGACAGGCTTCAAAAATTAAAGAAAACGAGACGTTGTCTGCGCATGTCAATATTCTTCGAAGATTAGACCTGTCTGCTATGACGCATAACTATCCTGTGCAGTATAAATATTAATACGCGGTTCGTAAATTGAAACTAAAAATGGCAAGCGGAAAATGGTTATAAATACATGTAATACGTCTGTGGAAATATCAAGCCGCATATTTTCGCTACAAGTTTCTTAAAAATATAAT